>JAPZDZ010000014.1:19448795-19464478 GCA_029783805.1 Acanthurus tennentii
TCAGGCCTGTAATGCTTTCCATTCCAGTGCAGCATGTATGCAGTTTTTGACTAATTTACCACTTGAAATTGCTGGTTGTTGAGATGGAAGTAGATGAAAACAAGCCTCTTGTTTGAGGCTGCTGACTGTTTAAACCTCCCAAAATAAAGTAGGTAAAGATGATATGCTGTTTGACCTCAGGAGTACTGCTTAGGTGTAGTTACACCATCTTTAAGCTAACGTTTGCAGTTTATGCTAAGATGATAAACATCTTAGTTTAATCCAGATCTTACAATTTTACTTATGTGGTTTATGTTTTTGGAAAGGCAGTGAGATGCCATCCAAACTCTTGAAAAAGCATTTGTCTCTAGAGTCCATTACACACCGTATTAGCATGAGATTAGATTCAAAGTTTGACACACACACAATCACTGTTTGGGGTCGGGGTTTAGCTGTAAGTAAGTCAGAAGAATTTGAATTTAAACCTTCCGAAATCTGAGTATGATTATTTTTTAAACAAATCTAGCCTGAGTTTCACCTTGAATGCAGCAAAGATTATTATAAAAAGAATTAACCTTGCACTTAGCCTTGTAGATCACTGGTCTATTTTTCCAGTTCCAGGTACCTTCAGTGCAAACCTCATTTGGTAATTAGGATTTTGTTTTTCCTGAAAAGGCCACGGCTTAGTATGGGAAGTAGGCAGCTCAGAACATGACAAAGCTCTGAGCCAAATATGTCATTTCTTAACTGTTAAATCAGTGAAATTCCTCTTCAATGTCTTAATGCTGCACTTAACACTGATACTGTGTACTTGTGCCCTATCAGGCTCCTGATACACAAAAGTCTGCACAGCAACAGCAAAGTTGCACTGAACACTAATGGCCCAAGAGTCCTGTCTTCCTTATATCAACCATCCCTCCCAACCTCCCTCCCTCTTTCCTAATTCTGTAACAGTATAGCAATTTGTGAGAGAAAGTTAGCCTGGTCTCGGAAGCGGCCAAAACAAATGCAGCCTTATCTCTATGGTGCAGAGGCGAGAGAAGTTACACGCAAACATCCACACACAGAAGCAGAGATTAGAAAGGAGACTGTGCCTGGGCTTCCTATTATTAGAGCAGAGGTTTATGGTTGGAGGGAGCTGCAGGGAATCACTGAGATTAAATTACACAGACAGGGAACATCAAAAACAGGAGAAACTTCCCAGGCTCTACAGAGAATGATGGGGTTTTGGATGAGTTGGGAATAGAGAGGGAGAGATATCAGCTCGGTGTGAGAGAAAAAGATGTATTACACCAAACTCATCTCCATTAACTCCTCTACACTTGGTTGTCCTCAAACACACCACCAAGCAGGGCCTTACTTGAGTAATGTGGCCATAGAAATCATACAAATGTGCCTCATCGCAAAAGGATCTCGGTGAATATGTTAAAGCTCTGATATTATCCCCTGGCTGGAATGTCAAAGACACAATCTCTAAAGTGTCATAGCTAAAGGTTCAGTTCACTGAAAATGAAAAAAAAAAAAAAAAAAGTTGCCACACAGGCCGGCAGGCATTGTTATTCCTACTACTGATCAGTAAATGCCCCTCTAAAAAATAGCCAGTGGTAATGGTAAAATGAACATTAAAATGTTAAGATTTCTTAAAAGATGCCTGAAAAAGTTCTTACATCTCACCATAATGTTACTTGCTAGATGATTGTGTCTTAAATTAGATGTACTTAAACATTTTGATTAATAAGATAAACCAATATACTTAGTAAAATGGCAAGTTTTTGCATGTAGTTACCATTAACACCATTTTTTGTAGCACTAAAAGGTACATGCAGCAACAAGTCTAAATTGACTTTTGGTCATCTGGTTATATGGATAATAAACTGTAAGAAGAGGTTTAATTTTTTCCAGATAAACCAATAAAGGAAACACACAATCGAACTGACATTGGAATGGGTAGCAGCAACTGGCAGCCAACATGTATGTGTCATCCAAACTTTGGCTCTATACTAAATGGTAAAATGGTAAAAAAAAAAAAAAAAAAATCCTAAAAAAAGGAAGCAGTGGTTTTGACATCTGTCAAGTTACATCTGTTGTTGGGCTTTACATTTTTGTTTATGGCTCAGTTGTTGGGTTTTCAGCACAACACATCATGTTTATCATTTTTCTAATTTTTGGCTCACTGATTGTCTCACTGAGGATTGCGTTTCAATAGATGGGGCACTTTCCTTTGTCTATAGCCATGGTGGTTATCAGTGGTCATGCTGACTTAATCAGCTAATCATTTTAGCACAGGACTTTTTGTGTCCTCTGTACCTCACTCTGACTCTCCTAACAGGAAGTGGGGAAATTAGTACATTAGTACTAAGTTAATGTTAAACACCATCTGACACATCAATTCATTTTCTTCAGATTAATGGAAACAACAGAGATAAGACAAACTCTGATAGTTCACAGCCCAAAGATCTAGCTACAGCACACAGATATGTGGAAACTCCTGACTCTGCCATTTTCCCAGTGGTTATCTGTGTAGGAGCCATTACCTAAGAGGCATGGACGTGTTTCCTTGACCTCCCATAAAACCTCCCTCATATAAAAACAAGGTTGTACCTTTGAAGGCAAGACACTTTCAGTGCATTTATTCACCTTTGGTGTATTGCCAAGGCCTAATTCAACAGCTCCTTTCTGCTTCAGCAAGCCATTATCAGCATGAAAAGGTGAAGGAAATGTGTTGTCATGGCTACACGGTTTGCCATTTATGTAGACGGAAAAAACATCTGTGTATCTCCCTCCTTTATCTCGGTCTTCTTTCACACTTTTGTTCCTGCAGACCTGCCTGCTTTTCCAGCTTCTCTTCATGCCTCTGACTTGAGGGTTTAGTGTTCTATACATAACTCTAGAGCAGGACCCACCCAGGTTCCTCAAAAGGGTACTCATTTCTCGTCATGCGTGACGTCAGCGCAGGTTATGATGCAGGTGCGAGAGGAAAGAATTGTTCCATGCCATATTAACATACAAGTAGTCCCTGTTGTGAAGTCAAGCATGGTTGGCTGGTTGAAAAAGGAGGGAGGAGGGGTAGAGAGAGAGAAAGAGAGAGAGGCGAGGATTCTCCTACGATGACGCAGAAACCCTGCAAGGTCTATTTTTAAACCTATTGAAGTGTGCAACACCCTTTCAGTGCTGTAACCTTCAACTGCAGCTTCAAACCAAAACAAACAGAGACTGAGAAGCAAGGGGAGGAGAGAGAAAGTGTAATAGCAACAATACATTTAGCTCTTTCCTTTCCACTCGGGCTTATACAGCCACAATGAAATATGGATTATGACTCCATATTGCTGAGATGTGGTGCTTTTAGGTTGAATGATTGTCTGGCTTGGAATAAGAATAGGGTCGAATGGATGATCCCTACTAAAATGACTTGGCAGCACTTGAAAGGAGCGACTGACTGAGGCTCTGTCCTGGCCAAGCACACCACAGCCTGTATTCATTAAAGTCTCAGCTCCAGGTTTATCAGCGAATAACACAGAAGGGATGGGGCTTTTTTATATCCTCTTTATCTTCCTCTCTCTCTGTTCTTTTTTTTCTTTCAATCAAGTGAAATGTTGAGCTTCCTTGAATTGCAGATGTGCTTCCCGCTCGCGTGGCGCTATCTCTGGCCCACGAGCCTCTGAAATGTCCCCGCTGTGCTGTAGATGCCAAACGCAATAACCAGGAACAGGTGCTAACCTCACATCTCAACATTCATGGAGGCAACGGCTTTGAACATGGGCTAAATTTGGAACTGTGAGAGCTTATCAAGGTCAAAACCTACCAGCACCTTTCTACAACCTATGACAAAATGGAAAAAGGACATTTTATTCATGATTTTATTACACCAAACTTCATAATTCACCTCTGGCCTACTGATCTAAAATCCTCATCTGGTATCAACTAGAATCTAAAACATGCTGGATATCCTTCCCAGCTTCTATCTCTGTTCCCTGGCATTGTGCTGAAATACTTGAACTCATCTGTCCTTGCTGGAAGCTTTGAGATATGCAGTACTGTGCTAAAACACAGCTGAAGGTGCGCCCCATAGCTCACTAGGTAGAGTATGTACCATGTATCAAGGCTGAGTCCTTACTGCAGCAGCTTGGGCGCAATTCTAGCCTTAGGCCATTTCCAACATGTCATCCCATGTCTTTCCTGTCTCTCTCCAGCTGCCACTATTGCATTTAAAACCAAAGAGCCAAAACATAATCCCAAATAATAATTTAGAAAAAACTGTTGAAATGTATCATATGCACCACTGAATGACTCATTCTATCTTGCACTTTGCCATTTAAACACTGTGTTTATAGCTCATCAGCCAGTTGGACCTTCAAATTGAGGATTAAAATGTGTGTTTGTGTAATGTTTGTTTGAAGAAGTGAAAAGGCTGTGCCAATGTGGTAACATAATTCAGCTTAATTCTTTCCAGTTAACTTTCACTTGCATCAGTAATTGCTAAAACGTGAAATAAGTAACATTATCTAACCTCTCTGGCATTTGTTTTCATTTGTCCTTAGAAAAAGAGCAGCTTTTGAGACTGAAAACAGACATGAAAGCCCTCCAAAAGGGTTAGGGTTATCCAAAAGGATATTTATGGAAGCAAAGAAAGGCAAAATCGGGGAAGGAAAAATCTTATTGAGCATCTGAATATTTATTTGTGGAATTAAGACATAAATATCTTACTTGCATATTGGTGAGTAAATGCAAAGGTTGACACCCCTGTCATTTCTTTCACTAAAGCCAGTAGTCAGCTAGCTTAGCATAACATAAAGCTCATAAACAGAGGAAAACAGCTTACTTAGCTTTACCCAATGACTTGGCTATGAGGAGTAGCCAGGCAGAAGTTTGTTGTTCATACAATTTAGCTTTTGTACAGATAAAACACAAGAAACATAATATAATAATTAAGGTAGTCTTGGTGTTGCTAGTAGGCAGATTTTCCTTCTTATGGACAGAGCCAGGCTAGCATTTTCTGTTTTACAGCCTTCATGATAAGCTGCTGACTGTAGCTTTAAATTTAATATTCAAATGAGAGTGGTATCAATCCTCTCATTTAGCTCTGGCGAAGAACCAAAAAAGTATGTTTCCTAAATGTCAATCTGTTCTTTCAAATTAAGAGAGTGTGGTTATATTTCAAAATTTGATATTTAGTTTTTGCTAATACTTTAAAAGTGTTGAGATGCTAGCTGTTTTCCTTTGCAGTTTTTATTATAAACTGAGTGTTATTGGCTAACTGCACAATTTAGCAACCTTGTAGCTTAACTTCTGGAAGGAAAGTAAATAGGCAGGTTTTCCAAAAATGTAAAATGTTACATTGTGAATACATTTTCCAATTAGATATCTTTAAAAGGTCAGGATATTATGGCATTTCTTTCCTTCCATAGATATTCTGTGGAGCATGAAACACAAATTACCTTTAAACATTGGCTGAGAAACACCCTTCAAAACAAATACAAGTCATGTACAAGCACACAACACTGCTGGGCGTGTGAGATACGGTAAGATAAGGACCCGAGTGTAAAATGTGAAGCTCATGTCAGGAATGTATCTCTCTGAAGCAGAGGGAGAGCACATACTGGAACAGACAAGATGGAGTCACAGCAAGGCAACACCCCACACCCTGGGAGTCTCCCAGCTGGTGTGACACCAGACCATCTGTGGGCCTGTTTATCCCAGAGAGCTGAGGTGGTCATGTGGAACTTTTTGTGTGTGAGAGTGTGTGTGTGTGTGTTTTGAATATTGCTTTGCACTTGAACTGCATGGTATTAAAGACTTCAATACCTATTGAAAAGTGACAATTTAGGCTGAGGATTAAAATAGTATATCTGGTACAGGCCGACCCAGTTAATTACAGCAGCGCACACAATGGGAAATGGACTGGTTCGGATAGTTAAGAGTTCCAGAAATAGCAACTGACTGGATATGCACCTTAGAGTATTTGCTGGCTGCAATAGTACTCTGACACTCCAGTCATTATATTCGAATGAAATCTTTACAATTCTAGGCGGTTAACATTCAACCACAATGGAGGGTGTGTTATCTACAAACTAGTTATGAGAGCAAACACTGGTATCCCTATACACAAAGGCATTGACATTACTTACAACAACAACCAGGAATGTCTCTAAGGTGACTGTGTTTTGCAAGGGTGGAATCGCAACTCCCAAGAATCGATTTCCATCTAATCCTCCACGAGCTGCTCCCCCAAGCACAAGAAGGAATTAAATTGTAACGCCTTGGGATCAGAGCAATTTATTTGTCACACCAATCCAAAAAGAGATTTGGATTTCATTACCACAAATTCAGATATAGACATATAGTTGTAGGGTAAAACCAGTGTTTTAGCTAACTATAGACCGCATCACATACTACCAAGCCTTATGGGCAGCCATGACTGTCTACACCTATATGATGTTAGAGAAATAAGGTAGGGGTAAGTAACTTGGTTCATTAACAAAGGAATAGTACTGAAATACACTGGAAATGTACTTGTATTACACTTGAGTATTTTTGTCTCTCTTCACTTCTACTCTACTAATTTTAAAGAAAAAGACTGTACTTTCACTGTACTGACTACTGCACTACATGTATCAGATATTTATAACCAGTGCTTTCTTTTCAGATTATTAATGATAAACTCATATAAAGTCATATAACACAATGCTTTTTAATTATTAAACCATTGATCCTCAACCTTTTTGGCTTTTAAGTCCTTACAAAGCAAGCAGGATCTCTGTGCATTTCCATGGGTTGTTAGTAGTTCTAAAAAGAGGGGATTTCCCCTCTAAACTTCTCATATTGTCATTTAAATAAAATAAATGAAAATTTCATAAACCTAATAAAAAATTCTTTTTGGTCCCATATTTTCTAATATATCATATGAAGATAAAAGATTGGAGAAAGAACTAAAAAACAAATACAAATTTGCTATATATTGAAATCACCCATTGATCGCATCCCCCAACCCTCAATTCATCTTGTGAATCTTAGGATGGGACCATTAGACGAACTTAGACTAAAAAGGTTAAATTCTGTCTCAGCTAGCTTTAAAAATTTCTATTATGTATTGATACATCAGTATTGATGGCCGAACAATAATGTTAAAACCCCTTAACAGGAGCTGATTGATTGCATTTACATTTGCTATTTAAAATACAATAAGTAAGCACATTTTGAGTATAGAATTCTTTTTCTATTCAGGCAGTTTTAGTTTTACTTAAGGGACTGAAGTGCAGTATTTTTTACATTATTACGTTGTTGCTAACTTTCACTAAGTTAAAGAATCCAAGTAATTTTCCACCACTGCAGAAATGTAACATCACTGCTACTCAATGTAGGTATTCTTTGCATACCAACCAAAAACAGCATTACGTGAAAGCAATTACATAACAGTGCTGTAAAGTTAAAGGGCACTTCGGTGCTTGTCACTAGGTCAGGCACATTCATAATAAAGCCATGAGTATCTAAAACAGGTTTTAGGTATGTAGTTAGCTTGGTTTGTTCAGCCAAAATGACACTTCTGTGTGCATAAGTCTTTGACAAAGAGGGGAAAAGGAGGAACCATCAAGCATGAAAACACACACAAGCTGTTTCCCTCCCCAGACCTTTGAGTCATACAGAATTGCAAATGGGATGTCTTCGGTGAGTTAAGCTGTTGGAACGCTAAACCTGAATGTTTGGCTTGTTCTTTACTCAGCTTTTTCCTTCACATGACATCAAGCCAACCAGTGTGATTACTACCCTCTCCCATACTGTTACTGTAATTGATGTTTTCAAGCCTGTAAACATGCAAACTGTGAGCAGCAACACAACACATATTAAACTTACAATGAACAGACAGCCTAGATGAGGCTTTGAATGAAAATGTGATGGTTCTTCTTGCAATGACTACAACAACAGATCATAAACAGCTCTCTGCTTCAGTCATTGTCATGTGGTTGTTTCATCTGATTACGAAGACATTAACCTCTGCCTTCCATCCATGAACAGATCCAAAGTTTACAGTACACAAGCTTCAGGCCTTTTGTTGCCACATAGACAGATTGCACAGTTAAGTCTCCATTTTTAACCTCGGGTTGCCCTCATGACACACAGTGGCAGCTCCTAGCATGTGACTATCACTACCATTATCTGCTCATGATTGTTCCATAGTCCGCTATGGTTAATATTAAATATATATGGCATTGATGTGTTTAAACAAGCAATAAATAAGTACGGTCTCCACAGATCATGTTCAACTGTAGTTTATTTTATTAAAAAGACCAGGGTGCAAATATGAAATTAAAAAAAATAAAGACAAGCATATAATTTTTAAGCATTTAATACAAACTTAACAATATAAACTATTTCAGTCCCTCTTGACATGTAAGACACTGACTCAAAATACTTTGTTATACCGTATTTTTTATCAAGTATTGCACAATGTAGGTACAAAATTAATATTCATACGATTACATTTTGTCCATAGTATAGCAAAATCTTTTTAACCTCTTAACAGAAAATACAATTCATCTTTCAGAAAAAGCAAATATTCCTACACTTGAATTCCACCACTAAGGAATACTCTGTACACAATCTTTAGAATATTTGATGTATTTTTTTAAAGATGGATTTCTTTAACAATTATCTTTAAAAAAAGAAAAAATAAGGAAAAGCTGCTGCAGCCATCACAGATCACTGTAGTAGTAAAAAGATATAAATGCAACACCATGTCATAGAAACAATATATACTCTGATATCTTACAAACTCTGTACTAAATTAAATTATACAATTAGAAAAAGACCAAGTAACCCCACTTAGTAGTGCCAATTCATAAAAATCAGCCTTGTCTTACCACCTGCAAAATACTGTAAGAGGCCAAAACTTGAAGCTTGTATTTTTTTATGTTTTTGGAGAATTTTCTTAATATGGTAAAAAATTTTGTGCTTGGTTGGCAAAAAGGAAAAAGAAAAACAATGATGCATGTTGAATTGAAGTAACCAAGCTTGGATGTGTTTGTACAACAAGCTTTTAGTAGAAACAAACTCAAGGGGGCACAGTAAAAACACCCTTGGGCACATGCGCTTGACTGACTAGACACTAAATCCTTGAAAGTCCAGTTTTCTAAGTGTGCGTTTTGTTTTTCCTTCTCTTTAAGCCACCATCATTCATAAATAACATCTAGGTGATGAGTTTAATTAGCCATGACTGGCTGGAATTGCTGGTTAGAATACTGCATGTTGCTCAGACTGAAGTTGAGGCCATCCATAAGGGACTTGTCGTTGAGGCTTCCATAGGCCGCAAACATGTCAAAGGCATTGTTGTACTGCAGAGGACCAAGGCCCAGGGAACCCTCCCCAGGAAACACGGCTCCAGGGCTGGCCTGGCCCTGGAGGCTGGGAAACACAAACTCCTTGGCGTTAGGGGACAGAGCAGAGGCTTTCTGCTGCTGTTGCTGCTGCTGCCCCAGGCCCAGCCCGTACAGTGAGTGCATGGAGGTGGAGATGGCTTTCTGCTTCAGCAGGGTGTTGACATTCAGACCCAGGTTATTGATAGGGGAGGTGCGGGCCACCTTGCTGCTACTACCGCTGTTAGCATTGTTGCCGCGGCCGCTGCTCTTCATTTTAGTTGAGCCAAATTTGGTGGCGGCAAAGGTGGCAGTGGTGAAGGTTAAGGGCTGGGTGGAGCGTGGCATGAAGGAGGGGCTCACGGCAGCAGACTGCCCAAAAGGAGGGGAGGGAGAGCTGGACTCTGAGGAAGCCCCGACAGGGTCGCTGATTGGCATGAAGACCTGGGCCTCAGGATTAAAGCTGTTCTTGATCTCCTTATCCAGCTCTGACCCGTTCTCATTGTTATCATCCACATATAGCACCTTGACCGGTCCCTTCTCCCCAATCTGGTATGAAACCTCAAAGGGGTCGATCCACACGCTAAGATCCTGAGGGAGATTATTCCGGACGTCTTCAATGTCCAGCCCACTCTCTTTGGCTGCCTGCTCCACCACAGGGTCCACTTTCTCCCCTACATGGATGCACCTGAACCCTGAACCTTTGTATGGCTTATCCGGATACCAGTGGCCTTCATATTTTTTCTTCAGCTGCCTCTCAAGCTCTTCGCCGAAGATATTCACACGTCGTCGAGGGAGTTTGTTGTATAAATACGAAATAATAAAGTTGAGTGCTACTTGAATTTCAAGCTGCATAGCTGCTTCAGTGGCAAGGGCGATTCTTTATCTGTCACAGAGTTGCTTTTTCTGAGCGTTGCAAAAACCTCCAAGGCAGCAGTGATCAGTGTAATGAAAAAACTGAGTGCTTGCTGCCAAAATGAATATCCTATCTGCAACAGGGTTAGGTTCAGGATCCTGAAACAGAGGGAAAAAAGGAGAGTGTTTAGTATTATAAAGCAGATTTCAGTCCAAGTCAAAAAAACTAAATATTTTAAATTATGTATCAAGTCAACACCTTTTTGATCACTGACATTTCCTCTGTGTTAGCTTAAGGTACTCCGTATTCACCACTCGCCCCCTTCCCCCTCCACCTTCCCTTGCACAGTAGCGCTGTATCTCAGCTGTACAATATCAACAGCTATAAATAAACAGAGGCCACTGACTCAGAGACGGTGTCAGCAGTGTGTGTTCCCCAGCGGTCTAGTGTGACAGAAATACGCAAGCATAGTTGACCTCTGCAGAGGGCGGTGGATCTGATAGCAGGCGTCAATAGTCAGAAAGATTTTCAATTGCCTCATTTTGGCACGCGGACATGTTGGGGCAAAACTCCTGCGTCGAGGTGGGAGAAGGTTTTTTAACCCTGAACAGGCTGTCATTATGTTAAAGCTCTCCCTTGCACCGACTGAGCTACAGTAGGTAGAGGAGCACGTACAGTACAAGCTTGCGACGAGAATTGTTGTTACATAATCAACATTCAAAGTCTAACCAACGAGTACCATAAAGCCACTTTTATGGCAGAGCAAAAGACACTCGCCGAATAACATGACAACAGTGACAGCACACATAAATGACTTGCTTTCTCGTCACGTTCGACGCAGATCTAGCATGATCTAGCATTTGCTGACCAACTTAATGAAGGGTGTGAACAGAAATGTAGCTAGCTCGCTATCTTTTTAGACGAGACAGGGTTAATGTTTAGCTCGAGCACAGCTGGTTATCAGCGTTTCCTCGTAGTGTTTGGCAAGCAAAAGATAGCAAATAACGTCAAATGCCACTGTAATGAGCGACGAAAGCAAAAAAATTCGCTTTAATATGGATTGACGACCGTTTTAATCGATAGCAAGCTCCGTAGCATTTCAATAGCTAGGTGGCTACTGCCTGCATATTCGAGAAACGTTTTAAGACCAATGTTCAATTACACCATAAGTGTCAGCTCGAAAATCGCAAAGAGATATCAATGATAATCCACCGTGTTATAAGTTTTAGACAGAACAAATGCTCTACCAAGGTCAAGTTAATATTTACTTTACTTACATGGAAATTCACAGCAGGTCCTTCTTGGCCGGAGTCCGTTCCAGCGAAAGTAATGCTTTAACAGCCTCTAATGTTGCTTTCTAAAGGAGATACAAAATGATGTCGTCTTCGTAGTGCTCCAGGCGATTTTACTTCTGTGGGGTACAATTTAATTCCGATTCACAGGTTACCAAGCTAATCCCCCACAGCCTGGGAGTTTTTACAACTCTGCCCTTTAAAACTTGGGCTGATTTGTTTATATAGTAGTCCTCCGCCACGGACATGGAGGAGGTGGTGATGCGGCTCGCAGAGGTCAACACCCAGTAACGTGTTTCTATTGGCCAAGCACGGCTTCGTCATCAACAACCACCACAGCTACGGTTGTGATTGGATGATTTCGTGCTCAATCAACCGCAGGGTTCTATTTACGGTAGTGCTTTGCCTTTCATGTGCTGAGGACTATTTTATTTGTGAAGGTTTTCCTTAAAATATCTTCTGAAAGCGTTATTCGCGGCACATTATAATTCCTGTAACATTAACAGAAAGATTTTGACCATTTTAACATTGTTGGAGGGTAAAGACTGCCGTGTCTGTACATGTCTCTTTCTTGTAGTGCAAAGATTCTCCATGCTCAGAGGTTGTGCTCTGTCATGCATGAAACCTATGGCTGAACAAGGAGTCCATTGTAATGACAGTGTTCAATCGTCTGTATAATTATTGTTGCCAGCCAGAGTCAACATGGAAACAAAATCACATTTGACTCTGCTCTATCCAACACAGGGTTAAACGGAGCTGAATAGTCACTGGCGGAGGGACACACCTGTCACTGACTGTGTTCCTTACTCCTCACCAATGACATTTTGATGTTCTTTGAAACAGCTGTAGCTGTGAATCTGAAACGCACAGTCTCCCCTTACTGAGAGTGGTGTTCAATAATACCGCAGAATTTCCACCAATTTTAAACAATACAGATGGAATCTCATAGTTGCCATCTGTGTAAATATTAACATTATTTTTCATTGTGTACCTGTGATGAAATTCTCTTCATTATAAGGTCTGTGGACTGTGAAAATGAATTGTTACACAATAGATCCCCGCTGCTCTCTGATGCCTGCGTGCAGGCTTCTTGTTTTTAGCAGCTGTGCAGCGCAGGGCTTAAGCTCTCCCTTGTCAGGCCTTAGGTGTCTGACGCCACAGCCTGTTCTTACCTAACATGGGCTCTCTCACTGTGTGTTTGCACAATAAATACAATGCCACATGAATTATACAGCTGGGAGGGAGGTGGAAGGGCAGGAGAGGAAAAGAGAAAAAGACAGGCTGTTCTTTGGAGGGGGGAGCTGAGACACTAAAGAATCTCCTGCCTGAAAAACCCACTCAAATGGTTCATGTCATGACTGTAAATGTTTACTTTGAGAGTTGATTTATACTTATAGGCTTTCCAGAGATAACAGCAGGGGAGTCTATATAATTCCAGTAGCATATGATTGGTCTCAATCAATAACAATTCACTTAGATAGTCTGCTGTCTAAGTCATGTTCCTCACTAAATCATGAAAGCAGACATGAAAAAAGGACGTATTTCTCTCCTTTTTCTCCTCTCAGCTAAAATGAATATATATGCTTCAAAGTACATTATTCATTATGGGAAACATCACAGTGGCCGTGGACAGCCTGCTGTATCCCTAAAGAAAAAAAATGCTATAAGAGGATGTATGAAGTACAAAGAGAAGAGAATCAAAGAGGGAGTATTTCATCAGTCTTTTAAAGGCATTCTTGTCTTGTTAAGGGTGTTTTTGTATTCACAGCATTAACTCCTTTTTCCAATCAAGTCTGCAGATCTATGAAAACAATATTTTGCATATATATCAACATCATATGTAAACGTAAGGAGGTTACTGTGGTTTATCGCAATGCCACGGCTGCTCAATACCATGTCTCAGTGCCATAAACAAAGTGCTATAAAATACAGTCAGATCGTAGCCAGAGGGCTGCAGGATGCTGCAGGCACAATAGAGAGTTCTTCTAGTCTCCAGATTGAGTCTCAGCAGGGGTGAGAGATGAGTCCCCCCCACCAGTGAGGATTTCATATGATAGATGACACAAGCACAAACTTAACACACCATAGGGACCTTGGAGACACTCCAAAGCCACCAGAGCAGGACAGGACAGGTTTTTTTCCCCCCTATCAGCATGGAAATGTGTGACTATGACTGTATATTCAGATATGTTTCAATTTGCATTATAAGCCTCATCACTGTTCCACACACAGTAACTTTTCCCAGCACTGTAAGAAATACCAAGAGCAGTTCCAGAATCTTTCCGCTCATTCTCCCACTGAGTCTACACAGTAAGTGAGTGTTAGTTTTGGCTGTGGGTAGGTGGTGCTTATCAATGACCTATTTGTTATTCTCCAGCAGAGTATGGATCTGTTGAGTGGTAAAAGTTTCCTCCTGTTGTTGTGAGTCTGTCTGTCGAGGACCTGGAGGTAAACACAGCTAATGAAGTGAGAGGTTTTAGCATGACTCATGCAAATTTTTTGGTGAAGTCAGTTCACGTGAACACTTTTTCCTCCTTCTCTTCACAGAGCTGCGAAATCCTTTTCTCTTCTCTTTGGCTTTGTAGCTGCACACAAGCTCTGTTAATTCCCACATGTGGTCAGTTGATTTCAATATGCGTAACATCACATGCTCAATACAGAGGGGGGATAAATGTGAGAGTAGATGATATGAATATGTGCCACTCCTTGCTTACCTACTACCAAGAAAAGAATGAAAAAACAGATGTTTTATATGGAAGGAAATTGGGTTTCAGCATACTGAACTGAAAGAACTGACAAAAAAGTATTGCTTATGTGAGCATGCTGCATAATGAAAGTGGTCGCAGCCAGCATTAATTTCTTTTGGTTATTTGACTAACACTAAGAGAACTAAGAGTGATTTATTAGATCCTATTCTTTCTGTGGACTCAAACAGTGGTAAGAAAGCTGACTTCCCTCCTCATGCCTGACCTCGTGGGCTTTCTCGATATCTTGAACTCGCAGTTTTTCACCTGCAGGATAAAGGAGAGACTTCTTTATTACCCTTTTTAATTTGAGGTTATGGAAACTCATGTTGCACTTTCCTATTTGGTTGTTTCTTTCGCTGGAAGATGAAAACAAGTAAAATGCAAAATAAGGGCCAAAATAAGTGAAACCACAAAAACAAACGACAAGCTTCAGCTTTCCTGCAGGTCTTTATTAAACCCTGCGCCCCTTTGAATACAGGTTCCCCTATCTTCATTTCTTTTATTTCATTTTTTTGAGACCTCTAACCAAGTGCAGTAGCATTAATCTTTATGCGCTCTATACAGACAGTAACAAAAATGAAAACATGTTGGACCCTGGTCCTTTTTAAAGTGGCAATGTTTTAACATTTTATGTATTAACATTGGATCACATGACTGTAAAGTGACAGAGGCCACTAGTAGTAATGAACCTTACAAGGAATTCTCAGTACCAATAATTTGTAGTTCCCCTGTAGTTCCACAGAACGTTTTCAGCTCATCATTTCATGTTGCTGACTGCAACATGTCTGTTTTGGTCTTACTTCTTACTGCTCTCATCAACATCTTTTTCAGCTAGAACATGTATCTGTTTCCAAAGTTTCTGAAACAACCAACCCATAATCCAACTATATTTTATTTTACCAAACTTAAGACACACAGAGTTGCGAACAAGCTGATGAACACATTGCTGTATTTTTCATAGTAGTTGCTGGAGGAAAAAAATGGGGGTTGAGAAGTCCAGACACACAACTTCAAATGAATATATATATAAATATTGCTGCTACGTAGCTGCTTGATGACTAAACTGGCTAATGTGTCCACTAATAATTGAACCCTATCAAGTTAAAAGGTGATTTCAAAGTTGCTGTTACAGCTTGTTGTTACACTTCTTCAAGGTGGTGAAAACAATCAATCAATCAATTTGGTTACTGCTTTTTAATTAAAGAATGACAATCAAGTGCTGTCCATCAAATCAAACCAGGAGCAATGTAATCTCAGCAACTGTTAAACTTTGTCACTAAAAGCTAGAATAACTTTAAGAGACCAAGAGTCACTGCAGTTATTTCAACAAGTCAGGGTTAATGATTAATGGTGAAATATAGTGTTATAGAACAACAAGAACTGAAGGGTCATGAAGTCAAATTAGTCAGTCAGTGAAATTAATTACACAGCAATATTGCTGACATTTTTACCAGAAGGTGCT
>JAPZDZ010000014.1:19464578-19480480 GCA_029783805.1 Acanthurus tennentii
GGGTCATGAAGTCAAATTAGTCAGTCAGTGAAATTAATTACACAGCAATATTGCTGACATTTTTACCAGAAGGTGCTTGCCATACCAGAACAAGTGTGACTGTCGCAGCAAAGCATAAAGCAAACAAGTTGAACAAACAAGTTGAAGATGTTTTTTTTTTACTTTGAATTCTGTTTTTTATAAAGGTTGTTGTGATTTTAAAAAAATAAATTTTCAATACAAAATATTAGCTGATGAAGTAACTGTCTTTAGATTTAAAACAGTTAAGGATGTAGATCAATGCAATGAGGAGAAGTATGACAGCGTGATCACTTAGGGTTGACTAATTTCATAAGATAACCTGAATCTCAAAGCATTGCCACAGAGTATTATTGTTTCCTTTATTTAATTGCAGTTTTGACAGCATTTTGTTGCCATGCTGTTTCTTGCAACACCCCCTGTAACACAGGGTTTTCTTCAGCAGATCTCTTCTGCTTTCATCTCTAAAGAAGTTCTCTGTGCATATATACCATTTACCAGCTGAATAAATGTGATCCCGCTCGGAAGAGAAGTTTTACTGCTCTGTTATTGAAATACAGTCTAAGCTGTGGAAGAGGAGGTGGTGCTCAATTAGTATTCATAGCGGATCTGTCGTGATAGCAATCTAAGATTACTCTGCTCACTGGAATTTATAGCTTCATGCACACATGCGCAAGCACCTGCTTTATTCTTCCCTGAAATTCAAAGGAATGACGATCTTTAAACACTCTGCTGTTACAATGAAAGCAGGCAGAGAGTGATTTATCTGCAGCCCATATGAGCTGTTTACATGGGAAAATTGTTTTAAAGTTTAGAATATGAGTCTTCCTTCTGATCCATGAGAGTCCTCTTGAGTCTGGTGTGTGTGTGGAGATCAGGTATTGCGTGCTGCTTCCTTTTAGGTTGTTTACAAATGCTGTGGCAGGCAGAAGGAGGCCAGCAAGAGCTCTTTTTCACACCAGTGCCAGGAATGTCATTAATATAAGCAGCTGTAATGTTTACGCCTCCCCCCTTCAGCACTCTCATACTTGCATGTATGGACAAATACAGACGTTTCTTAGTGAGTCCAAGCCTAAGCTGGGACTCACCCTGGGGATAAAGTGTTTTTTTATGGGGAATAATAAGTGTATTCATGCCATGTAGCACCCAGCGGTTTCATATTTGAGCTGGGTTACAGTGTTTGACCCCTGGAAAGATTCATATCAAGCCATCTGGAGGAGATGGAAGGTTACACAATAGGGGATCAGCTGTGCTCCTCCCATTTAAATACCATTCTGCTCGACTATTTGGTTTCATGTCGGAGGATTATGTTTAGCATGCTGGGTGCTGTGTCATGAATCAGCTAACGGAACAGAGCAGACTAGCATTAAGCTTAATAACATGAGCATGGCACGGACATTAGATCAGTGCTTGTTTTCGCTGCCGTCCTGCCTCGGATGGCACACTACATGGCAAAGATTTGCCCTTGCAGTCAGACTGACTTTTTTGAGAAATTCAATTACGCTCAGAAATGAACAGCCAGCGCTTGTGGATAGAATGGGTTTTAGAGTGAGAGCCATCCATTGCACTGGGAATGTGTCACATTTCCATGAATACTGAATGGAGTGTGCTACAGTAGGCAGGCGGTCCCTGTCATTGTGATTTGTTTTTTTTTTTTACCCCCCCCCCTCCCCTAACTCCCCCTCCCTGCTCCTCTTCCATTTGGACTATAACCTCCTCCCCCGCACCCGCTGCACGCTCCTTAAAACAGATTTCTGTCCTCTCCCACTGTCTGTGTGGGTGAGATCCATCCCTGGGCAGGCGTTGCAACGGATGATGTCAGATTATGCACACAACATGCATCATCATCACAAGATATTAGGAGAATCATTAGGAGATGAACATGGCTTTTTCACATGAACTCCCATCAATGTGTTTGCACAGCCAGAATTTGCACAGACCCTCTATTGAGAAGCCCTCCATCCTGTTTGCCAGAAATGATGTCAATGTAGTCATGGCAACTATTCTTACAAATTACCCAATGCTCTTCCACAGTTAAAGTAGCACTCAAGTGCTATTTTTCTGACAGATCTCATCTCTTAAATGGCAATGATTTTTTTTTCCCCCCAGTTGATAGCTGAAAATGCAGGGGACAGAGACTAGCGTACAGGCTGCAGAGACAAATGTGACAGAGGGTACAAGGAGAGGGAGCAGCTCTGCTAAGGTTAATCTTTTGCTTCGATCTGCTTCCATCAACAGCTGACCAGGATGGGGAAACAGGATGAGAACGAATAATGAGCTAGAAGTCATGATCATTCATGCGTGGAGAGGGTAATGATGAGTGATGCTCGCTAATTCACTTCTTACATGTTATGTAAACGTCCTAATGGGAACTCATGAGGCACTTGCTTTGTATGTTGAATATTCAGTGAATCACTCAGGTAAAAGTGACATTGAATTTTGATGGAGATAAATGTGTGCAGTGTTGGAGTGTATTGTCTGTAACCTCCCCTACACTGCCAGCAGCAGCACTCAGTGCTCTCCGTTTTAGAGAGCTGACACAGTGCTGTTGGGGTAACAAGAGAAGGTGGAGCCATATTTCGCTGATGGATGTCCTTTGATAGAAATGGAGAAAGGCGATAGGCTGGGCAAGAAAAGAGTGTGAGAACACAAAAAAGAGCCGCGGTGCAGAAAAACGAGTGTTTCAGGGGCCGCTGTACTATATGCAACTGCATCAGCAGCTCAATGCTGTAATCTCCGGGGAGGGGAGAAGGAGAGTAATTGTGACATTGCTCTTTGGCTGAGAATTGCTACTCAGTGCAATTCAGCCCAGTAATCAGAAACCATTGGGGTGAATAGTCAACACGGTCGATTCAGTCGATTCAGATGATAAATGGAAATAGCAACATCTAACTGTAATAGGTTACACCTGAATGATAAAGGAAAGGATCCTCCCCTCTAATGACAGTGATGGGTGAGAGCACTTAGTCTTATTGTTAAGCTCTGATTAGCAGGCTGTGTTATATAGACTTCAATATTGTTTTTATGTACAGCATTTGGGCCAATTCTGTGTTCTTATCAGGGGATGTTTCACTACATTTTGAGGCTTTGATTAACATCAGTGCAAATCAAGTTAGTTTTGTTACTTTGGTTTTGCTTTTCATGTCATTACATTGTTAGAGAGTCAGTATGCTCATATTAGACAAATAGGTTTTCCTACTTAGTGCTATTTTGCTATGCAAATGGGTTTATTTTTATTTGTCCAGGTTTTAATATTTTACTTAAACTACTTTTTTGCTGAAGATAAAGTCTCTGGAAAAAATCATCCCTGAAAAAACTCCTGACTGCTGTGTCATGTCATTTGTCAGTGCTGTGAGCACTAAAAAATGACAACCATCTCAACTTTATTTGGATGGTGTCAGACATGTCAGAGACTGATATGTCAAAACTTGGGCACATAAAACAAAAACTATCTATACAGATACCACTATGGTTAAAGGAATAATTCAAATCTTAAATGTGCTTATGGGCATTCTAACATTTCTAGAAACATTAGATGAAAAAGTTGAACCACTTGTGTGTAAGTGAAATTTGAAACTGGAGCCACGAGGTGATTAGCATAGCATAGAGCAGACTGGAAACTAAGAAAATAGCTAGCTTTCCCTTAAAGGCAGAAAAAGCAAAACAAAAGAAAACAAACAAAAAAACCTACCATATTCCAAGCACACGTATGTTTGGAACATACAGTTGTTCCATTCATATACTAATACATAATCACTTGTGCTTTATGGTGAGTAACTTGCCATATTGCTAGCTTGCAGTCTTGATGCTATGCTTAGCTAACCACGTCACTGTTCTTGCTTTTTAGCTTTCTTGAGATCATAATCCATCAATAGCAAATAATGGTATTTACCATCACATTGAGCTTATTTTTTGATTGAAAAAATAAGTATTCTGATGTACGGATCAACCAACTTAGTTAAAAATATTAGCAAGTAATTACTAGCATACTACCCAAAAAACAAAAAAATAAACAAGCCAAACTAGAGATCAACCTGAACTATCAGTAGTCTTGTAGGTGTTATTTATGACTGGTCACTGATGACTGAAAAAGGTTTGGCCCTGGTTAACCTTTCATAAGCACTTTACAAATTAACTATAAATTTCTCTGAGTGTAAATTCACTGAGCAATAAAAACTTTTATTGTATCGATTTTGCTTTTCTTTTCATAAAAGTTTTGAGTTTTGAACCTTAAGCAGCTTTAATAGATGTAAGAGCTATATATCTGTCACAACTCGGTAGAAAAATAAGGACTCTGACTTGTTGACAATGTTGCTCTCAGTTTGTGGGTAGATAAGCCTCTGAATAATCTGAAGTTTGACCTTAGTGGGCCAGCTCCCCTCCTTCTATCTCTCACCATCCAAAACCAACGTCATGTGTCCCTTTGTTACGCCACCTCCTATAAGTAGAATACAAAAAGCCACACAAGGCCACTCAAGTGCTCACCACAATAGCTTTCAGCTGAGCTGAAAAGCTGCTGGAGTTGGGAAATATCCACTGCCTAGTTGGACACTCAGTCTTCACACCAGTGGCTTAGCTTACTCTGTGAGATAGGAAAATTCCTGCATCCTGGTTATTGATGTAATACGATTTGAAGTAAATACTACTGTATTAAACCCACACAAGGTTAAACCTTTTATTCACATAACTTTGTGAAGTAACTAATCACATGGACTCTTTCATTCCGGGCTAAATCACTTTCAGTGTTAAAGGTACTTTTTTGCCATGCTGGCATCATGGCAGCGATGGCAAATACACATGTTCACTTTTTTGCATTCTTAGCTGTAATTGAGGAAGTCAGATGGAGCTTTTAATGTTTGCCCCTATATTTTATTGCATCGCCTTATTTTATTGTCATTTTAGAAGCATAAATGCATATAAATATAGTTAAAACAGTCAAAACATTTAAATTGTCTTTGGTTCATGACCTAACACCCATATAAGGAATGACATTCCCTTAAATCTAAGCTATATTTGTGCTTATGGTTAAACAGCTGATGTTAACATGTTAATGTTAAAATGCGTTAACATGTAGCTCAAAGCACCAGTGTATTTAAGTATAAATCTGCCATGGCAAGGCTGCAGACTGTTCATCTTGTTTGTGCTAACTCACTAAAAAAACCTGCTTGGCTAAATATTCCTTTTCATTTCAGTTGTATAACAACAAACTGTATCACAAGCTGTGTCTATGAAAGAGATTTGTCCATAGTCAAGCCTTCAAAGCAAGTGTTAACTGCATGTGTGTAATAAGCAGTTAGTGTGTGCCTCGGCTTACAGAGGTACGGATAAATAAGCCTCTGTATGTACAGCCCAGTGCAGCTAACCTTCTCCCTCCGAGCTGAGTCCTTTCAGGCATTTACTTAGCGCAGTGTTTACTGTCTGCCATGACCCACGGTGTGGGCGGAGGGACACCCACAGCCCTGAACTGGGATCAGGCCTGGAACCAGCCGACAGATTGAGAAGAATGTCACGGGGAAGTGGAGAGTGATTCCATGCCCATGTGAAAATCCATTAATCACATATTTGTCCTGATGGAAATGAGAGGTCAAAGAGTGAACCCAAACATACCTCTCTATGCTTCCTTCTCCGACTCTGAGCATTTCTTCCATCATTCTTTCCTATTTCTTCACTCTGTTGTGCAAACATTTCCTTCTTTACACTTAGCTCTGTAATATTTGCCCTTTTTTCCTGTGACAGTTTGCTCTTCTTATCTGTTCTTTTTCTGTAAAATGTTCTATATTTTTTATCCCGTTTGTACTCAGTCACACTGTGAGTGGCTGCAGTCTGGGGCAGTGCCAGTACAAACAGCTTGGGTAAACCTGCTTTCAGAACAGGGTCCATAGGAGCATTTCTCCCCTGCTAGTTCACGAGTGCCTGTTTTTGTGTGTGGGTGTGTGTGTGTATGACACACTCACATGACTAAGTCCAGGACATGGTGCCATGAGTCTACGAGGTCAGCATGCACATCCTCAATTTGTTTTGAACAGGGCAACTACTAACCACACTAATATGAGCATGTTCTCTTTACACTGGATTGAAATGCTATGTGCTTATTCTAGCATCAGGACACTCTGCACACACATGCTATATTATTGATAATTGCTCAGAGGCATGCTCATTAGCTTCTAATTTTTCAGTCAGGTCACAGCAGTACCAGCACACAAATAATGAATGTATCAATAGGAAAACACATTTTCTAAGGTAACCTTATGATAACCTCAAGACATGTAAAATGATAAACTAAACAATGACAGCAATAATTATTATATTTATAGCGATAAAATCTGATTGTTTGTTTTTTGAAAATGTGGTGCTGATTTGGAAAAATTATATGACCATATACATTTAAATGCTACATGCCTGAAACTGATCAAATTTATACAAAATGCCCTCTAATACATAGTAAATCATTTCAGTAAAAATATTTTTATATAATGATGATAATTTTAACTTAATTTTAATCAGCTTTTGAGGACATGTTTACTAGTTTGCTGATGTTAGTATAAATATTTTGATGAGCAAAATTTTTTAATTGTAACAAATCTGTGTTTGCGGGTGTGGTGCTCATGAGGGATCAGATTTTTGTTACTCCACTATGCCTCCTACCATTTAGGTGAGTTGTCATGATCCCTCCAGTGTTGTGCAGACAGAGGAAGTGGGGAAGGAATTGAGTATCTTTGATCATTTCTTCACATTCATAATTTATAGTCTTATGACTTCTTTACTTTAATTTTTTATTAGTCATAATTAGTCTCAGAATCAGTCACACTCCAGTAGAAGCCAGTCAAAATTGTTTCTTTTTTTTGCATTGTCAGTGCTTGCTCCTTAAAATACCATTCCTGAATGCTGAAGCCAGCATTTCTAACCCTAATAGCATAACAGAGGCTACTTAAGTCCATGTTCTAAACTTTTGTTTCAAGCTGATATGCAGTGAGAGCCAAAAAATTCATGAGCAGATGATGATTACAATGAGGATGAGGAGAAGAGAGACTCGTTTTTACAAGGTGCAATGAAAAACTTCCAAAAGCCTTGGAGTCAGGAAATCAATAATGTGCAGCATACCAGCAGACACAAGAACACATGTAACACATGTGCTGATGATGATGCAATGTTAATGAGAGTACTTTCTCATTTAAGTCATTGCTTGCACCTACATCTACACAGTGTTGCGCACAGCCGCAACAGTCACAGAAGTTTTTTAATCTCACCTCATAATTATGGCTTTTGTGTAGCAATGGTTGTTACCTCTATGCAGGGGTGTGTGTGAACGCAGAGTCAGAGCCAGGAGTAATGGGATTGTGACGTGAACAGCTTCATAGACAAAAGATTTAATCCAATATTTCAGGATTTCAAGGGTTACCTTAAACGACATCTGCCAGCGCCTCTCTACACAAGGGTTTCACAGCAAGACATTCAGTTCTAGCAAGTGGGTTACATAAAAGCAGCGTGAACTCTGATTTGGCTTCAGTCTGAGGTCACAGTTTGAACTTAGCCTTCAATTTAATCCACTGGGTCCTCCTCAGTCTGCAGTTAAGCTGCATCTCAGCTACAAAGAACAACTTTGCATTTTAAAACTCAGTGGCTTCCTTGTTTGTCTCAAACATAACAGATCTACGACTGAGTTTCCCTCCAGCCTCCACTCTCCCTAGGTTAGCCAGACTATATGTGAGCATTATGCAGATATGTGAAACAGTGGCTTAAGATGCATAGATGTTTTAAAAAGCAAGGCCTTTAGACTCTTCAGGAGCAGTTGTTTCAGTGGGAAAGAGGAGCTTTTTTGATGAGACTTTTATCCTCTTAGCTTTACTGACCACTGATACTTAGATACCTTATAACACACTAAAGGATGGGGAAAACCAGAAAAATGAGCCGAGTGAGCAGATCATCCAATTTCAAACAACTTTAACTTGAATTTTTTTGAAGTTTTATTGCTCATGTCAGACTAATAAAGTCTTTTTTGGAAAAAAAAGTCTTTTTTTGCTAGTTTTTGAGGTCAGATGGTGTTTTGTAGTGGCTCTATTTTACTGAAAGTTTCAGTAATTCTTTAGGTTTATTTTTGGTCACTTCACTTGATACTACAAAATATCTGGTTGCCACGAGAAGGGGATTTTTTGCAGGGAAGTTGTAAAAGCTCAGATGTTGGCATTCTCATCTTTCTGCAGAGGTAATTTTGCCTCTCAATCAACCTGTTCTATCTTCTGTAGAAATAATGATAGAATACATGAATGTGGCTCTGGAGAGTAGTAATCACAGAGAGCAATCTGCAGCTCGTCTCCAAATCCAAACCTGCATCTGTGATCCTGAGCAAGACAGATTGTTGTCATCAATGCAAAGCACAAGAAAAAAAAATGTATGCGCGGATGTCACTCAAGCTGCTTGAAAAACCACCTCCAACAACGGTGAGTCATTACATCAAACTCCTCAACTCTGGTGGAAGAGCATGAGAGATGAGGGGAGGGAGAGAAAAGGAAGCGAGACGGGGTGTCACATCATCATCCACACCCTCGACTCCAACATAAGATTTTTTGATTATTATTTGTAATAATACACTCAAAGTTATTTTCCAGTGCTTTGATGTTTTTTGAGCCTGTGTTGTGAATTGTGAATTCTGGAGCTACATTTTGACCGTAAGTTATCCTGACATGCCAAGCCAGAGGCAAACACAACCCACGAGCTGCAAAGCTGAGAAGCCTTAGTCCTCCCAGAGTAACCTCAACAATAGAGACGCTGCATCTTGTTTTGAGCTGTTAGAGTCAACGCTCGCCATATTTTCAGTATTCATTTAGGGGCAGCTAACCTGACAAACACAACAGCTGCTGTCCAACAGGGAAGCCACGCACTTTCTCAGCAGGACAGTGGGCAGCTTATGCAAGCGGAGCTCCACTTTCAACAGCAGCTGTTATCGAATGCAAATTCACAATCCCTTCTTGTGTTTGTGTATCCATGTATTCATTATTGGCACAGGGCAGAGTGAGCACAGGATCATAATTGTGTGCAGCCACTGGTGCTGTGAATGATTTCAGGAGCTGTCCTCTTTAGTAGAGTGGGGCTAAGTTGTCACAATGCAGTATTGTTCAGATAAATGCTGATCCGGGCTTGCCTGTTATCCATTTTCACCTTAGCAATAATAAAATATGGAGAGGTCGCAGAGAGGAATCAATGATGTGTTTCTAGTGGGAATCAGAGTCAGTGATGAGAGAGGTTTGAATTTCACCGGGCCAGACCGAGGTGAAACTCCAGCCCAGGCCGGGTCTCTGTGGAAATGAGGCAGACGCAGGGCTGAATACTCCTTATTCATAAATGATGCCCTCTCTTTCTCTCTCTTTCTTCCTCGGACTCTCTGTAACGTGTTAACTGCCTGCTGCCTGGAGGAGGGCTGAAAGCGGACTAGGGGAAAAGTTCAGAGCATGGAAATAGTATTCATTTGTTGACTAAATTTGGAAACTTCTGAACCATCACACTTGGAAGTGAACTCTGAGGGCAGCGATGAAGATTTGGCACAGACATGAGAGCCCAGAGAAAGATTTAATAGATGAGATGGAGGTCACTGCAAAACTCTAATTAAATGTCTAATTCAAACTGGAGCTTACATGTTTTAAACAGCTTGCCAGTACAAGAAGAGATCATCTCTAATGTTCAGTAGATTTTATAAAAATCTTAAAACAAGGCAGAATGAACTCTCACTTGCTTTTCGATCACTAAATATCTGAAACTTGAAGTAACATTTTTTTTTTTTTATAACTGGTTAAATTCAAGAACAACTAAAGACATTCTTTCTCTTTTCATTAAGCTCAGACGTTTTGTGACTACCGCAACATTTACTCTGGCATGACAGTCACTTATGGAGACTCATGTGAACAAATGTTAGTGTGAGTATGTATTTAATTTTGCTGAGATTAATTTGTATTTTTATATTTAATTATTTATATATTTTATCAAAACCCTTTATTGATGATGGAAATGATTAAACTTATAGTAACAATATGTTTAAAACTTTAATTGTCCATATCTATGTATTCATAAGTCCATATGCTCCAATCCTGTAAATAATTCAAATGCACTCATTAGCTTACTTTAAACAAGATCCACCAGACAAGTTATTTGTCATTATATCAGAGACATTTTTGTTTCCTACATTTGGTTCAAGAAACTGCTTGTAGTGATCAAGTCTGTCCTGGTCAAACTGATCACTAATATCAGAAAATAATAATTTTAAAAAATCTGTTCTTTTAATTTGCAGATTAATTGACATTTGTAAATTTACCCTGTAAATATGCAGTAATAAAATGGACAGCTTTGCAATTCACAAAATTTTACTGACTGTTTCTACAACTTCACCTGATAACACTTTAGATTAGAGATTGCAAAATCCAAAGTAATTTATGCACAGTTGAGAGAAAAGGTGTACCAAAACAGTACTTAGCAATATGTATGTACTGGGAAACAGCATGGAAAGTTATGCATGAGGGAGTGAGGAATTCAGAATCTTACAAAATATTAAACTGTAAATATTAGTTAACTAATATCTTTTAGTTACGTATTACTATTACAGGGTACAGAATGACCAAAAAACTAGCTAGCATGCAGGAAAATGTTTATGTGTTGCTTGGTAACAATCCTGAGGCAGTCCAGTTGTAGAACTATTTGTTTTTGCAGAGCCAGATAAATGATTAAATACTCAAACAAACCGTAATCTGTTATTGCTTTACTGTTAACTAAACTGTTGTACAAAACCCAAGGTTGTGCTGTTATACTGAATATCAACACGGCTGAGATTATCTTTGGCACACAATCTGCAGCCTTGAGCCTGCAGCCGAACAACAGATGTGCTGGTATTATACAACAGCACTCTCCCTTTCTTTCTTTTTTTCCTTTTTTTTTATATTTCTTACATACATAGGCTGTGTGTCTTTATGTCTATTAAACTGATTAAGTCTTCACTCTGGTCCTCGAGAGTATAATTTATTGCCTATAACAAAAACTGAAGGATCTAGAGGATAAAACACACTGTCCGCATATCTGAGCACCCGTCATACTCTTGTGTATATGAGAGCACGTGTAGTGTGTGTGTATGCAGGACTCTGCATGAGACAGTGGCTACCTATTGAGTCGCTCTTTAGTTTCCACCCTGTGCTCAGTTTCACTCTATTTCAGAGTCGGCTAATTAATCATGCATTATTGAGAGACAGAACCAGAGAGTGTAATAGCCTTCACTGCAGTCCCAGCACAATACAGAAACAGGTCTTAATGACTGCTGTGTGTATGTGTCTATGTGGGCAGGTGGGTGGATGTGTGTATGAGGGGTGCTCAAGGTCAGGCAGACAATAACTTTGAGTGCCTTTATTTTCCTGGCTGTGTTCTTCTGTTTAAAGGCGAGTTCCCCAAACTCCATTTAAATTTGGCAACTGGCATGTTTATTCTTTTATTCTTTTCTTCTCTATCAGTGGGATTACTGTGGTGGGTAATCCTGAAAATACCGAAAATCTATAATCATGTTCAAGCAAATTACCCCCATAAAAATGTCTCAAGCAAAAGTGAAATCTACTATTTGAAAAACGTAATTAAATCCACATTATACAAAATTTCCATCTTTAAAAGTCTAAAAAAAAACAACTACAGCTTGGTAATAAACTTTGCTGACTTGTTATCTTACATTATTCATTATGTTTCTAACAAAGTTCAAACTCAGAGAAATCCTTTACTTCATTCAAGGTAATGGTACTTTTCATTTTGTGGCCTGTAGCCAACTTCTGGGATAACACCAGTCACAGGTAGAAAGTCAGCAAACGTGATTAAACGTAATCTAATTAAAACTTCAACACATTTCCTCATCTGTGAACATTTTCACTTGAGCCAAAGTTTTTTTTATCTGCAGTTATGGCTGTTTTATAAACAAATAACATGATCCCACACTTCTCTTCAAAGAGAGACCTCTAGCAGCATGAGCGGCATTTTTAAATTTAAGTTAAAGTAACAAAGTACCTGGTTAATTAGTCAATTAGTAATTAAAAAGTACAAGTAACTTTCCACTTTAGTATTTTTTATGGTGTGCAGGTCACTGTAAAATTACTAAAAACTGCACTTGTTGTTTAAATTTGTTCTAATAAGGTAAAACAGGTAAGCTAATCAATGATAGCATCATAGAGAAACATTACACAAGGCAAATTAAGCTAATGTCAGTTTACTAATTATATTTTCACCTTAAGTCTATGACCCTTAGTTCAATGTGCTTGTGGGGGTCAAATAAGGAGTTTTTAAAGCTGATGTCTTCATATTTTTCAGGAGGTTCAGCTACAGTTTATCATGTAACTGTTGTCTCTTTTAGGCTTTGGTACAAAACTGTGGCCAGATGTGGCCAGGTGTTGTTGCTGGATGCTGCTCCTTGTTTTCTCCATCTTAATCACATCAAGATCAAAAGAAAAGCAGTGTTTTTTTTTCCAGGCAGCTGGAACTTGGCATCTGTAGCGGAGGTGTTCCTCTCACACTCTGTCCCTCTATACACACAACAGCATTTGTGTAGTCTTGTGTAGTTTAAAAAAAGGTATTAATGCAAAATGTATTAAATGAAATACTCAAGAAAATAACAGAGGTGCAATTTTATTAAATGGATACTAAATATACTGTACTGAGTACTTGTTCCTTAAAAAGTACTTTTTACTTATAGGCAGTACTTGTAAAGAGTTACCACTCACCCACGGGGGATTGTGATGCTACTCTACATCCTTCAGTGATGTGTTTACAGTCCTCTGCTCACACAAATTTGCTTGTGATTGGTTGTCTGAGATGAACAAACCCTGTGAGTGTGGTGACTGAAGCGAGACTTGTCTAATCCCTCCTCAACGTCTTCCACAGAGACTCTGATTAGCCACAGTTAGCTGTCTGTGGTGAGCAGCCAGGCAGCACCACAGGTCACCTGCGCTTTCTGTTTCATATGCCTTCTTCATCTTTCTCTTTCTTGCTTAGCAGACTCCAAGACAGACTGACAGACTGCCAATGTCCTGTTGTGCCCCCCCATCACTCCCTCTTCTCTTCCTCCTCGCCCTTTTCCTCCCCTCTCCCACAGTAGATACCATGGGCCAGTGTACACGTGCAGACAGCCATTGCCTCCCCTCTGCTCTGCTTCTCAGAGTCATGCTCTCTCTCTTTCTTTCTCTCTCTCCTCCTGCATACACACACACTCACGCTCACACACGCGCACGCACACACACATGCACACACACACACAGTTCTCGCCAGGATGAAGACCTTGCTTCAAGGGTTTAATCAGAGGCAAAGGAACTCTCGTCTGCAGGCAGCAGCTCTGAAAAATAACATATAAACGGAGCAGCACAGAGGTGCAGCAGCCCACTTTGCAATCAGACAACATTTCGAATACTAATCAAACATGTGGCAGAAGATTTGGAGGAGCCATCTGCCCATTGATTAGCAGGACACCACAGAGATCACCCACCTCTCAGATTCTGGACATGACAGGCATTTAAAATCAATATTGATTCTGCTGTAGGACTATGATTTCTGTATGTTTGGGGAGCACATTGGTGAGGTTTTTTATCACTGATTGGCTGACAGTGTTTCTGGCCTCACTCCCCCCTTAATAAACCGTAGCATGAAAGTTTAATTCAGAGCTGAATTATTAAAGTAAGAGAGCCCACTGAAATATGTTTTCCAATTTCAAGTGCAAGTTTGCCAAAATGATGCAATTTGTTTTATGTTTAAAGCCATCAATGTTCTTCGAATTAAGCGCTTGATTTTATGAAGTAGAGCATTTCAAGCCCCTGAAAAATTGGTTTCAACTCTAAATCTATTCTTGGGTGTTTCCCAGTAACATTGTTAATTGGACAATGTTTTTCCTTGATTAAATAAGCAACAATCAATTTTAAAATTAATTTAAAAACCGTTTAATCAGTTTAACAAGTCAAAAACTCTTCTGCTTTGCTTCATCAGGACTGTGAGGCTGCAGTTTGATCCCATTTGATTGACAGAGGCCTGACAACACATGTAAACAACCACACAACTGTCATCATAGAGTCATCATAGTGTTATAGCTGAGGGCTAGTTTTTCGGCTACCAATGCATAATTAATAATCAGAGGAGGTTTGTACACATTTCATTTGAGCTCTGTCAATCACTGTGAAGAAAAGGAAAGAAATGATTTGGTTAGTGATATTTGTCCTAATATCATTATTTTTTATTGACACTCTCTTTCTTTAAAACTTTCTTTTATGTGTCATGGTGAGCATTTTAATTAGACCCATCATGAGCTCTGTAAAGTACATTTTGTCTCTTTTGATACTATTTGGTATCCAACAGCAAATAAACAAATGCATATATTTAGTAAAACCTGTCAGGAGATGATACCATGAGTTGTTTTCTGGGTTAAAGTGTTCCTTTACATGCATCTCCCACTGACTTCAATAGAACTGGTTCCAAAGTCTGGCACCAAGCAGAGAACTAGAATGTTAGTAAAATAATGCAAGTATTTGTCCTTTTAGAATAAATCTTGATATGAACTGGACAACCCAATTCCTGCCTGTGATCCATGTCAAATTCCAAAGGAAAATCTATTGCCCTCTGCCCCCTCATGCAGTTTTTTTCCAATATGTACACTTAAACGTGAGGTCAGGATGTCACTTAGAGAAATGCTGCAAAAGCCTCACCTGACCTCAGAGCATGCTGAAGGCACGCAGCCCTGCTCAGTCCTGGATAATCTGTGGTCAGGAGCCAAAGGGGAACAAAGTCACAGAGAGGGAGAGCAAAGCGGCTCAGCTCATCATCTGTATATGTCAGGCTCCAGTTACATGAGAGGGGGAGCTCACTTAACAGTGTTTCTGCCTAGAGGCTCTTCATCACAGGAAGTGGTCAAACAGATCACTGACAGAGCGAGTGACCCGGAAAACGTGACTCGCTAATAAACACGCTAGAATGTTTGGCACAGTGATAACCTGAGAGAGTAATGTAATATGCTGTTGTTTTTTGTTTTGGGTTTTTTTTTTTTTGCAGTGACCTCTATTCTCCAGCTGAAGAAATCTTTCATTTAAAGAGAAATCATGGCAGGGCCAATAGATTGCTAAGCAAGATAGATGTGTTTTTCTATCTTTTAATAGCACAGAATGATGATCGTCAGAAGACTATTCTTGCCAGTGATCTCTTGGGTTACAGCACGAGATACCACCGACTGACCGCTGACATGCAAATATGAGGCCATGTCACCCTAAACTAGCCACTGGAGCTTATTTCAAGACAGTAAACGATATTTTATACAAGGACTTGAGCCATAAAGCTGCTTAAGTTGGAAAGCCTGGGTAGTAATCGGCCCCGTACGGCTGTGGGCAACCCTTCAGACATTAATGAGAATATGATTGATCACATGGGGGGTAATTGAAATTGATTAATCATTTGAGAGTTGGAACTTAATCTCTCTAGTCTTCAGGAGTTATAGAGGTTATGAGTGGACGGCGGTGAGATTCTGCATTATCATGCGTGCCGTAGGCAGCCCAGCAGGCCAACAGACCAGACCATGATCAATAGTAGCAGAGACAGACCTGAGAGGCCGACCCTGACAGCTGATTTCCATTCCCCAGTGGATTAAGTAGTAGTGAGTGCAGAGGTATTTGTTGACATCCTTGAATTGTACCTACAGGGAACGCTCGATTGGATGGATTACATGCTCAGTATGGACAGCATGAAGGCTGTTAGTGAAAGCTGAGAGTTGCATAATTTGATGTTGCATGCAAAACTTGAAGATTTAAGTAATAAACACTCACAGGCGGATATGTATGCGCACCCACCACATCTGGCTCATCTGGCTCAGACTCCACACTCTGACAGGAAGTGGATTAGAGGGC
>JAPZDZ010000014.1:19544316-19557016 GCA_029783805.1 Acanthurus tennentii
AGATATTACATTGCTTTGGTCAGTTCTTTCTAGACAATCTAACATCTGAATGATTTTAAAATCATCAGCATTTTAACTTGCATGTAAAAGAGTGAGAGTTCAAATGGAGATGATCAGACTAAATCTATTTGTGTGTGTGTGTGTGTCTGTGTGTGTATGTGTGTTTGTTTGTGTGTGTGTGAGATAAAGCTCCTCTTGTGCCAAGAGCGTTGATAGCAGTGGAGCATACAGTATCTTTATCTGTCTTCTGTCCATTGTGAAAGTGATCTAACCTTTATGCACAACAGGTGCACAGCGTCAGTATCCCTATAAAAAAAAAAAGGTAGAGCTACTCTAGCTTGCATGTGTCTATGAGTGTATGTGTGTGTACAGACACACATTTTTCTGGGTAAACTGGTTACAGTTGATATCAGTGTCAAGGTTGTTTTCAAGATTCACAGCAGCTGTTGTCACTGACCTTAGTTCCTCTCTCTGCGGATCTTAGATTGTAAACTCAGACTACTTTTTATATGAGGAGACACTGGATAAATTATCACGCGGAATGGTGTGTTCATTCTGAGCAATATAATGCGCAATGAATCATTATGATGAGAGGAACAAAGTAGTGGTAAGGGTCAAGGACAGAATAGGTATTTGGGGCTTTGATCCAGCTTCCCAAACTGTCTCCAATCACTAACCCACCATGCTGCTTAAATCCAAACCATTAAATGCCGGGTTAACCACTGCTCCCTGATGCCATTTCACATGTTGCTTGCGAATAGAGTAAATCAAATGAAACATTAATGTACTCTGAGGGGAAGTGGGCTAATGAAGAGATACACAGCAAGATAAAGTAGAGAAAAAAAAACAAAGTAAATCCAGATATTGAACTAACTACTTGATGGTACTTGAGATAAAGTTATTTAATCATTAAAGTCAACCAAGCTCATCCTCTGGGGACCATGAATGGCACCACACAAATGTCTTTAAAATGTATTCAACTGTTGCTGAGATACTGAAGTCTGGATAAAACAGTGGACTGAACAGCCAAGGCTGAAGCAATCAAATCTTTCTTTACCAAGACCAATTCCTTAGCTCAGGATATTAACGTAACAGTCAGTCTGATTCCAGTGCTGTCATTTTCCAAACTTTAAAATTTGTTCATTTCAATGCAATCATTTTTATAAAAGCCAACATATGGCCAGGAACTCACTTCAATTCAACTCCACTTTATTGATCAATGTATCCAAAGTGGATTAAAGCGGTCATATCATGTCTGCTTAATTAATAAGTAATTTTTAGTATTATTACCTATCTGTAGGACAACATCTCCCATGAAGCTGCAATGCAGTTAAAAATAGCAAGAATGCACTATTTCCTGCTTTTTAAAGGAGAGACAGTCACAAATGTCATTTTCTTACTATCAGAATTTCCAGTGAATTTTTAAGCAAGGCTTAATGTCTGCTGTCATATTTTATGATGTCATCACCCTTAAAAAGGACTGAAAAAAGGAAGCTGACTTGCATTACTCACAAGTGTTAGCGTAAGAACAGTATTTACCCCAAACAGCCATTTTACTGTACATCAGCAGCAAGCAAGTGAGCTTTTAGGCTCAATGTGAGTGTGAGTCCGTGTGTGATATTTTAAATTAATGACACTCACTCTGACATGAAGCTTTGGACTGTCAACTACTAAGTATAGCCCTGCTTAAATGCAAACATTCTCTGATTTTCTTGGTCTTCTATAATAGTTATGTTAACATTCTGGGGGTTTGACTGTGGCTTTGACCAAACTTTTAAAACGTGACAATAGGCTTGGAATAACATAACTAAAATGCTGCACTGTTTTCCAATTTCACAGACCACAAACTAACATAGAAAATAAATTAGTAGATTAACTAGCAATGAAAATAACCACTTGACTTACAATTCAATTCAAAATATATAAGCTTTTCGATCTTGTAAGACTCATACGTGTTTTCGTTATTCTCTTGGTTGGGTGGTTTTGTTATTGAGAGCCCATCTACTGATACCTCAGCTAGGAGTCAGGTGTCTGTTGACAGACAAAGACTTTGCCATGCCTGCAAAGATGCAGTCTTGTGATGTGGATGCCCACTGTGGATCACAGGCCCTGTGGTCGGGCCCCTGGCAGGGAGTGGATGTCATCTGCAAGGAGATGAGGATCACCTGAGTGCCCCACTACAAACACCCTCTTCTTCACACGCACATCACATTGAGTTTGGAGGTGACTAACAAAGGTATTTCTTTAAGATGTTTTTATGAACTCTCTCTAAAAACAAAGCTTGTTTTTATTATTTTTCAAACACAGTCAAGCCATTGATGGGCTGAAATATTTTTCCATGCCTCTGGGCTCTCAAAATAATTTCAGCATAGAACACTTGATTTGTCATTAATCGTCAATGAATGGCCTCTTTATTAAGTTGCATATAACAAATAAACAGAAGTGAACAGATTTTTCCTTTTTGTGATTTTTGAGCAGGTCTGCATAAATGGCGACAATGTGAACTTTTTTTCCTCTTGGGTTAAATTTCAAGTGAGGTGGGGAGGTTTCTGTAGTTAGGGATTGGAGACTTTAAGAGGGCACAAAGGGGTCTAAAAAGCTTAGGGGCATCTTAAGAACTGAGGTACTGGTAGTAATGCGTTTTCCATGTAAATCTACTAAGAGCATTAACATAGCACTGGGCTAGACTACAGACAAACGATTTCATAGTCGGGGGTGCCCCCCTAATCCGCAACTGTACATAACAACACAAAGACAAACTAAATAGTTAGCCTAGTTTCTGATCATTCTAACTCCTGATAGGAAAGGCTGATTCTTCTTAGATTCACCCTTATTAACACCAATAAATACCAGCAAACTGCAAAGACAGCAGTCTAATACTGACACCCACCTTTTACAGTTCACACATTAGAGCAACTTGCAACATCTTCCTTTCTCACCCTGTGCTCATATGACCCAAGACAGAGGCTTGTGCATATGACAGCGCTCCAGAGAATGAGTGTTCCAGCGTTTTAGCGTGCACTCTTCCCCCTACGCTGCATGTATAATGCTCCCTTTGTCCCTGCGCACCAACACACACTAACGCACACACTCAAACACATGTGGCTCCAGCACAAGCGCGAGCACACCCACACAGACAGGGCTCCACTGTATTGGCACTCAATTGACAGAGAGCGAAATTATCTCCTTTTCGTGTTTTTGGCTCTTGGCTGATACTGGGACATTTGGCAAAAAAAGGGTGTGCAATGCCTTTGTCATCAGCCACCATCAACAGACCGAAACTCCACTTCAGTGAGCCTTGTAGGATTACCCCATTATAATGACAGGATTAATAATATGGATGTTACAAACCATGTAACCATTTTTGGCAAAAAAAGGCAAGGGGAAAATTTGCCTATTGATTCAAGTGCCTTACTATGAGAGATTAGCTAGAGGCTGCACAGTTTATCACGACACTCATAGCTGCTGATAAACATACTGGTGGTTGCAAAACTGAGGCCTCATTCACAGTGCAAAATCAAGTATGCATTTTGGCATATTCGAATTGAATCTAGATTAATTTTTAGAAAATCTGGACCAAAAGTAAAAACCCACAAAAATTTTATTTTTACAAACCAGATCCTGGCCACAATTAGGGGTGGTCTGTGATGCAATTCCAATTAGATATCTACAGATGCATCTTTTTTTGAATACTCTGGCTGCTCAAACTGAAAACTCTAAGAATCTTTTGCATATCTCACAACACAACACATAATGAAGGCAAATCTGAAACAAAATCAGGGCTGCTACTGGGAGAGTGATATGGATGACAGCACAGGCAGAAACAGTCTGTTAACAAGATGCTGTAATAAGTGATCTGCTGGCACTTTGGAGGTGAATTTTCTGCGTCATCAGCATACATTTCTAGGCTTACGTCATTCCCACATCAACCACAGCAGATAGACTGGGGATGTCTGGACATCCAAACTGATCTGATCACTGAAACAAATCTGAGAAACAAATGTGATTTGGCTGCAGTATAAACAAATTAAAATCTACAACTTTGCCAACAACTCTGTAAGACTGTACTTAGGCGCAGCCATGCTCTCAATGCTAAAAGCAGGGATAATATTGACCATGTTTCCATCTTAGTTTAGTGTGCTAGCATAACCAAATTAGTATAGACAAAATTCAGGCAGGAATGACTAGAATTTTATCAATTTCACAGGTATTTAGTCTTAAAATAAAGCACTGAAAGCATAAAATAATGACCGGATGAAGGTGGCACATTTAGAGTTTATAGGAATTCACCATCTGGCAACCACAAGTGTCTTCAGTGCCAATTAATCCAGTAGGCGTATACATTTTATTAATTAAATAAACAATTTTACCTACTAGTGGCACAAGAGAGGATTACTAAAACTGTAAGGTTCATCTTCTGGAAATCATGGACATCTGAACAAAAAAAGCAAGAACAAGGAAAAGCCAGGAGACCACCAAAGTCTAGAGGACTCATCAGGAAACAATGACAAAATTTCATGGAAATCCATCCAAAAGAAAAATATTTTTCACATTAAACTGAAGTGAAACTGTGCATGGCTAAAACTTCAGTTCCGTTCTTCCTTTCTTATCCTAAGGTGACCATTTTGTTAATGTCATATGGGGCTATGTTACAGTTTGCTAATACTCATGGTCAGTCCCTTCAATCAATCATCCAGCATTATATGTGAGTCAGTTGTGGTCTACAGGTCAGAAGACAACCCTAACTGGACAAAAGAACTGAGGGAAGTGCTGTTTTTACCCAAGAATTTCCTGCCTTGCCTTTTCCTCTCCTCTGCTTAGACAAACTACTGAAAGGAGGTATTCCTCTGAACTTGGAGCAGCAAAAAGCGGGACTTGGCTCTTACAATGTGTTTGTTTAGAAAGATTAATCTGCTTCTTTGCTTCTAGAGTGACTTGTCGCCCAAATGAGCAGATTAGTAACTAAGTCTGTGCCATGCTACTCTTTGGCCTCAGTTGATCAGACAGTTGCATGGGTGTTGTGGCTCTGGTATCAACTTACTCATAGTTGTCCAAGTGAGTAAGGGATAATAAATTAAGATCAAGCGGAGAGGCAGTGCAAGGTTGTGCAGGTTGATCCAACATTTTACGCATTATCAGAAGCATATATCATTTTGATATCAAGAAGTATGAGCCCCTGCACCAAATAAACACCATGTAAATCTATTTATTAGAAGAGAGACACTGCTACTTCCCATTAGCGTTCTGTATACCTGTATGAACTTAACAGATTTTTTTACTTCACAAGTAATCAATATTCATAAATGACAAGTGACATGTAAATCCAAGCACATACATTACAAAACACCTATCCACATTTGATATATAGGGTAGTTGAAAAAACAACACAAAAAAAATCATTGCACTGCATCAGATCAGTGCCAAGTATCTGCAGACACGCAAAGTTACTGTATCAGAATCGGTATCAGAGAGGGAAAAAAATAGTTTCTGCACCTCTCTGGTCATGCATATGTATGTGTGACCTTCACACCAATGACAGGAAGTTACGGCTGGCTACCCAGGAAACAGAAAACCAAGTAACCTTTACCAAAACAAAAAATGAGCCAGGGAACTACATGGGGGGGAAAGGAGACCAAATACCTCATTAACATTTGGTCCGGAGACTTTATTAAGGGCCAACTAGAAAAAACTCATAAAGCAACAATGAAGCTACAAAACAAGGCATTTTCAACGCACTGAAGTCCGCCCACCAACAAACCCATCAATGTAAAGTATGGAGACACTTAACCCATGTACTTGATGAGAGTATTATGTAGGTTTGTCATGTAAAGTCAATGAGTTAATCTGCACAATTGCAGTGTGAAACCGAAACTGACGGGACCAAATGTGCACTGTAACAAAGAAAGCACAAGGATTGGTTCAGACCCATGGAATACATCCATGTTCAGACCTTGATCAGTACTTTCAAATGTGAAAGCACCCTTCCTCTCCATCTAGTTCTTTCCTAACAAAGTCCTCTGTTGCACAATGTGAAGTTTAGGGGTGGAGAAAAAGTGACTTCTTGTAGTTAAACAGATGAATCTGGCTATATGCACATTCAAATGTACCACAGGATCAACAAAAATTACATCTCAAAGATTTCTTGCTGATCATCTCTGACCTCAATTTACATTAAAGGAAAAATGTATTTCCTGGAAATACTAACTGAAGGAATGAGAAAGGATTTTTTTTCAGTTTTACTTATAGTGCAATAATTGATTTTACCAACTTCTATCCTATCCAACTGTAATCCAAATTACAAGCCAGAGACTGCAGTTTTCAGAGATGATGCTTAGATTGTGCAGCTGAATACACCAACAATGACCCTATTAAAATATGTAACATTTGTAAGATTAACAATTTTGTCAGAATATATCTTTCTAAAATCATCCTTCATACATTTACACATGATATGCATCAATATTTGCTTATTTGGTTATATTGGATTTAGAGTAGCATTAATTAAGTTTATTTTAAAAAGTTTAAAATTCAAAGCTTATCTGTTTGAACCATTATTAAAACTTTGATTGTTTATTCATGTTCTCTAACTGACATGTACCGAAGTTGATTTCTCCTATATTTAGGATGTAGAGCCAAAAGAAGAGATATCACCTCAGCATAGAAATATGACTGATCGATCAAACATGAAAGCAGACTGGTTGTCTCACTGAGTGAAGGGCTAGTTATAGAGGGAATGAGGTATTTTGCAAAAGGCAGCCAGAGGGAACAAGACAAATGTAAACCCATAACATACCAGTGGAAAATACTGTGGGCAGAGGTTGGTCTAAAAGTTTTAGCAACATGTTACAACATGACATAAATTATGAACACACTGCTTTGTGACCTGTTGTGCTTGTCATTCAACATTTAGCTGTCAAGTTAAATGTCAGCGACTGGGAAAAACTGAGGAGTGGCAAAAACTGCACATATAGACACTATGATGTAATTCTCTAATCTTGAGTAGCATAAACAAATTAAGAAAATCAGTTTCTGTTACCATTAGGTTTGGTCAACAATACTTCAATCCTTTTTAAGTCCAAACCACATTAGCCACCACCACTGATTGTGCTGGGATTAAATGCATATAGGCTGGAAAAATAATAAGACAAATTAAGTCCAAATCCCTGTGGTAGTTCAGGACTGTTAAAAAATCTTCACTGAGTGCAAAGGGTCCAAGTGTGAGGAGCATTGAGGATTAAGATGAATACTGTGGGTTTGAATTGAATAACTTTGCCTACTTGATAAAATTTGTTGTAAAATAGTTTCAGGGCAATGTATCCACTGGATACTAAAATTGAAAAAAAAAACAGTTAACAAGACAATTATAGATATTTATTTTATATATTTATTTTATATGTACAGTCGTTTTGAAACATTGGCTTTTGACTTCTGTTTAGTTTAATTTAAAAGTATGTAGTTTAGCTTTCAGTTTTATTTTATGAAAACAAACTTAAAATGTATTTTGTGCTTTTTCTTATTAATTATTTTTTGAACTTCACATCGCACACAGTTTTGTTCACAGGCTAAAAAGACCAACACATTACAATCATGGTCTTATTGCATGAAAAAGACATAATAAATGTAACAAACAGCAGTTTTGTTGGTGACCTGTTTCAGTTTTTAATCTCAGCAGGAGTTGTAACCAAATGATTCCTAGAAGTGTGACTAAGCGAAGATACTCAACTTACTGCTGCAGCAGTTACTTAACAAGGTACTTTTGGGACAAAAGCATTATTTTTTTACAAGATACATTAAGGCATTAATGTAGCAATTTATATTATGATTGATTTTTCATGAAACAAGTATATCAACTGGGGAGCCCCTTTATGGGATAAAGGGTACACTGACTATATTATTCTAATCACTGAACCTCTGTGCCCTTTTAGGACCTTTGTGGATGTCTTTTGTGTGGTATAAATTTTAAAACAACACTGACCCCTCAAGTTCTATAAAATAGTTATTTTAACCAAGGGTTCATGACTCCTCCACACACACAGGTATAGATATTGTAATATGGGGCAGTTGTGTTTTTGTTTTTTTAAATTACTGCATTATAGAAATATTCTCTCTTTTTTAACATGTATTGCTTTGTATTACAGATAGTTTGCAATCTCATTGTCACCTGTATCTTCCTCAATCACCCAAACATTGTTACTCTGTGCATCTTATTATGATTACGGCAACAGCACAGACTTAGCCCTTTGGTTGAGAGGACAATTCATTACATACTTACTCATACCTAACAATAGAAAATGACCCTACATGTTCCTGTACACACACAAAGCTGAGAGTTATGGTTTTTGCTTAAAGGCTACTGAAGCTAAACATGCACATTTTGGATCCACAGCTTTCACCTCATCGTTGTACCTGTTGCATCTACGATTTAATACAAGTTCAGTGTCTGTGGTTTTAATATTTAACCACTGTGGAATAGCGGCATTTTTTTCTTTGAACATTACTTTAAACTACTGACACAACAGCAGAACAAAACTAGGACTAGCAATGACCTGATAACAACATACACAAAAAAAAAGTTATCATCGGGTGACTGTGACTCTACAATAACAACTGCAAATGTTTCACTGTCCAAGCCCACAGTAGTGATGAAGTAAAGAAGCGAGGGCAATACCGTAGGAGTGTCATTTGGGTTGAATAAAACGAGAACTGCTGTCATTAGTCATGAAGCTGAATGAGATCACTGAGATTCAGTTTGTATTCGTTGGAGGCGACAGAAAGCAGCCAGCTGACAAACAAATAGCTGATCGGTTTGCACATATCTCAGGGCTGACTGTAAATGAATGTTTGGATATGACAAGTTTAATCACAGCTGCTGATACCGCTTCAGTTTCAGCTCTGGGTCCCGAAAGACATTTGCGTCCATGGTGACATGAACTTGCAGCCAAAGTACAGTGTGTGCTTCAGAAATTTTATTTGCGCCCAGGCAAACAAACAGACCTAACCCTGTTAAAGACCAGTCTTTCAAATCTTTGTATGATTCTAAAACTCATCAAACTGTGATTCATTTTCCATATTTTCTAAGAAGATTAGCCTCAATTTTCCTCAACTAAAACGCAAGACTGATCTGTGTGCTGCTGCAATAGAGGGCCGGGACGAGTAACTTCACTTATCAACAACCAGTATGTGAAATAAGAGTTAACTGTTCATCGAAAATGTGCTTGTGTGGTTCTGTAACTATGCCGAATTTAATAGCAGTGTGTGTATTTCATTGAAAAGTACTCAATCGTGATTAATGAAGCATGATGTGAGGTTGGTGATAATCGCAACAAGCAAGAGCCAGATTTCGGAATTGGGTTCGGCGCTTTATCTTTTCCAGCCAAAGCGCATAGTACGCGCCTCTTATCTAACTTTAATCCGGGTTATAAATTAGTTTGACAATTATGTGTTGAAACCCACCTCCTCTGCGTGCTTTCTCAGAGCCTTCTCTCGTTCATACTGGGTAACGAGTTGCTCGTTGTCTTCCTTCAGCAGCTCCAGCTCCACTTCGTGCTCCTGGTTGACAGCAAACACCGAGTCCAAGTTCTCCAGGACGGCGACGACCAGCGGCATCAGCTCCTTCACTACGTCCTCGTCGTATTTTTCGATTAGCCGTTCAAACTCACGGTATATTGAACTAGCCAGACCTGAGACCCGCTCGGACATCATGGTCGAGTTGCCAGAGTCGTCCTGATACAGGACTACGTCGTCCAGCTCCATTTTCTTGCCTCTACTTGCACTTACTTCCCAGCTAACGTTAATGAGCTAGCCGCAAGCTTCAGCTGGCCAGGGGCTGTCCGCCTTGCTACTTTCAGCGCAACAAAACGGTGTTTCTAAAACATAGCTAAAGCGTTGCGTGTTGTACAGAAGACACACTGTACCACATAAACAAAGTCTGTATCCCTAAGTCGTATGGACGGTTGACTTTAAAAGCTTTGCTAGCCAGTAGCTAGCAGTACTGAAAAGTCTTTACTTGGCTCCTGATTAGTTTCCCCGTCCAACAGATGAGCTCCTGCTGCTGCCTTCAAGTACTGTCGGAAAGATTTGGTTGAACTCAGTTCAGCAGAGTGGTAAATACTGCGTAAACAAAACAACGTCAGATGTATTTCAGTAGTTACCAGGTACTCAGGAAATCAGCCTCGCAACTCTTGAAAAAGCAATAAAGGTATCAAAAAACATCAAAGGCGCTATAACGATGAAGAAGCCAGATGGCTACAATACAATATTGTAAGATATTAGTGGTAATACAGGTCGGAAAAAACACTATCAGCTCATTAGTTTATATGCCAAGGCTAAATGAATAATTTCATCTATCCATATATACTTGCTATTGTGTGACGTTTGAGGGCGGAGGAAAAAACGTGTATCAACTGATTGAAAGAAATAGCCTACAAACTGTTTGTGGGACCACTTATACCTCCACATACCGGCATAGCGGTAGTGTATGGTTCCAAAATATTTATGTTCCATTTCTCTTGTGTCATTTAGTTATCTTGCAAGTTTATTTTAGTCACTGCCTTTAACTTCTACATTTACTTCCTTTAACCCTACAGCTACAGCACAAGATATTCAAATATTTTTAGGGCTGTTGTTTCCTTTATAAATGAGTTCAGAGTCTTAGGTAGAAATAAGTTGTTGGGTCAACTTTAACACTGTGCAGAATAATTGTACTTGTAATGTATTTTGTCTAAGCTTAATATCAGGAGATTACGAGGATCACTTGAAGATGTCATGTGTTGGTGACGGGACGTCGTGCTTGCGTCACATGCTTAACAGGGCTGATGTGGGATCAGAATAGAGTAAAAAGTGTAGCTAATCCTTAGTGTCTATTCGTTGGAAACATCTCTTAATTATTTACACCACACCCATTGACTTGTCATGTGATTAATCCAGTTTTTTGTTTGTCAAACATTTTCCACAAAATTTAGTTGAGTTGCACTCAGCTCAACTCAGCTGTGTTGCTGAACTGAGGATCTGCATGTATTTATGTTATTAAAAACATAGATTAAGGATTGAGAGTATGTTTCACAAAAGCTTTTATTTGCATCAAGGAATCCAATTCATTATACTGAGAATGTGAAATCAATTGGTTTCAACTTCAAATTGATACATTACCTGAAAAAAAGATGCAGTGTCCATTGAAGGTAAACAGGCTCCAATAGAATGTATGAGAACAATCTTTTACCCCTTATGTATGTTTTTGTTTGTCAAATATCATGCACTATTCAAACTGCATTGTAGAAATGCAGAACAAGACTTCCTGTAAACAAGCTGCGCTTATCAGTTCTTTCTGTAAAGCAATTCTGGTGACTTGTTTTTCCGTTATGCATAGGCACTGTTCACCCTGATGTCTTAGGACATGAAACACAAGACAAACAAACCACAGTTACTACACAGTTAAAGACAAAATGCTTCAATCCATATTTTGAGGTAAAGCTTACCCCTAGATTCTCACATCCTGGATCAGACTGCTCAACAGGCTTTCCCACAAATTAGGAAGACAACATCAGACACTTTCAGTGCCTCGTGGACAGTCTATGCCAGCCTTAAAGCAAACATAAAATGTAGAATGCTGGCATCACAGTAAAACTGCAGCACTGTCAAATATTGTACACAACGCACATTCAATGACCATGGCATGAAATTGCTCATGGGGTTAACCACAGTTGAAATAAAACACATTATATGAATTAAATACTTAAAAGTGCAATATAACAACGTATTTGTGCTCCCACATATAAACAAGTCAGCTTAATTTATAGAGATCATAACATGTAAATCTCTATGGTTCCATATTTTCCATCACTATTACACTCCACCTTTCAAATGTAGAGTCTGAGAGCACATATGTAGTCTGTCTTTATCATACATTTCATATAGTATTGTGCTGGTTGTTGTCTAAAGACGATGGGCACAGAGAGTAGGGCTTGTCAGAGGTGAGACTGTTCAGTGCTCGGAGCACGGCGTCAGGCATGTGGTCTGCAAGCATCCTGGGACTGATCAAAATACTCTTGAACACCATTTCATTGGACCAGTCTGCACGGTACCGGACCTGGGAAAAACAGGATCTAAAGAAAAGACAGGAAGAAGGAAATTTAATGGAAAATCTATCCCACAATTGCCATTCAGGAGCTGAGGCCTCTTTCCTCACTGATACACATACAGTAAGCAATATATGTAAATAAGTGTGTGAGTTTTTTCTTGAAAGTGTTTAAAGAGGTCTTGATTCTTCTGAGAGGTGTTTCTTTTATTTTGTCCATCCCATTTATGTCATGTAGGCAAAACAATGAAACACCTCACAGTAATACAGTTCAACCGCACCTCAAACTACATCTAGAACTGCTAGCATTGTTCACATTCACACTAGCCTCAACAATCATCTGGCACTAGGTGAAATACCAAAACAGTAAGCATAGCTGAAATGGTGATCGGAGTAAAAATACCAAAAAAAGTTATATATCACTTAAAATGGAAGTGCAGCATGTTTTAATTTAGACCTAAGCAATGAATAAAGCTAGAGTCAAAGTGTAAGCACTGATTGAAGTTAAAATATAATTACATGTTGAAGCACTGAAAGAGATGAAAATTCTAAATTGCACGGAGCTGAAATGCCAGTCAAAATGTGGATGATGAATTGAGCAGAAGTTTTCAGGTAAAGTGGAAGTCC
>JAPZDZ010000014.1:19573912-19592320 GCA_029783805.1 Acanthurus tennentii
GACTGAGATTGGAAGATTGTTCCACAGGAGAGGAGCTTGATAACTGAAGGCTCTAGCTCCCAATCTACTTTTAGAGAGTTAACTAACATCCTTTTCACACTTAAAGTTTTCACAGACATTGCCTGTCTGAATGCTTATATTTTGGGTAACAAGTACAAATTGCCCCAGTTTGACGGCCCATGGATGACCTGTTGTCCAACTCTCTTACACAGACAGCCCCCCTTGAGCTCCCTGCTGATTTTCAGTCATTTTCTAGAACTGCCTCTCACTTGTTCCTCATCCAAATCTAATTTTTTATCCTCAGTTGATCCTCAGGCAATTTGGCTGATGCAAGGCTGGCTGTTCTTCAGTGATGCAGCGTTCTGGAAGCCAGCCCAGATTCAGGCCTTACTACATGGCGTGCCCCTGGGAAGAATGATCGTTCTAGATCTGTTTGCAGAGACCGAGCCAATTTTCTCTTACACCGAGTCTTTCTATGGACAGCCTTTCATCTGGTGCATGCTGCATAACTTTGGGGGCAACAGTGGACTCTTTGGGACAGTGGAGAGCATCAATTCAGGGCCGTTTAAAGCCTTACATTTCCCAAATTCCACCCTGGTGGGTATAGGCATGACTCCTGAGGGCATTGAGCAGAATCCTGTAGTGTATGAATTAATGAGTGAGTTGGCTTGGCGAAAAGAGCCAGTCAACTTGTCCAAGTGGGTGTCTCTGTATGCAGCACGCCGCTACGGCAGCACACAAGAGAACCTAAGTGCTGCATGGAGGCTCCTGTTTGGTGGTGTCTACAACTGCACAGATCCACATTACAGAAACCACAACCATAGTCCACTGGTCCGCCGGCCTTCTTTTCACATGAACTCTGGCCTTTGGTATGATCCAGCTGACCTGTTCAAAGCCTGGAAACTGATAATTGAGGTAGCTCCATCTCTCATGTCCAAAGAGACGTTTAGGTACGATCTTGTGGATGTCACTCGACAGGTCCTACAAGTCTTGGCAACATTCTTTTACCAGGATATTGCAGATGCCTTCCAGACACAAAAGCTGCCTGAACTGCTGACTGCAGGTGGGGTCCTGGTTTATGATCTTTTGCCTGAGCTCAATCGTTTATTAAGTAGCGACCGCTACTTCCTGTTGGGGACATGGCTCGAGCATGCCCGATCCTTAGCCCTGGATGAGAAGGAGGCACAGCTTTATGAAATGAATGCCAGAAACCAGCTCACCCTATGGGGTCCCAGTGGTGAGATCCTGGACTATGCCAACAAAGAGTGGGGAGGCCTCATGGAGGACTACTATGCCCAGCGATGGGGCCTGTTTGTTCACACCCTGGTGGAGTGTCTGGACAGCGGACAACCATACAAACAGGATACCTTCAACCAAGCAGTTTTCCAGGTAGAAAAGGGATTTATTTACAACAGCCGAAGATACCCGTCCACACCTCAGGGAGACACCTACGAGATCGTCCACAGGATTTTTCTCAAGTACTACCCACAAGCCTTAAAGAGACTACAGTGAGTAGAGACTACATATGAAGAAAAACTTGTGCCAAGTCACAGCAAGAAGAATGTCTTCCTCAACCTCCAGTTTTCCATGGCTATCCCAAAACACTTTGATGTAGAGAATCCAATAGCCTGAATATACTGGAACAATCTATTTTGCACATGTAATCAAAACAGTAATGGATAGGTTAGGAAAATGAGGGATTTTTAATTTAATGTCAAAGTGATCCAATATTCAAGCTTGGCTTCTTAAAAAGAAGAAAAGGAAATCGAAACATTTTACTGGCTTTTGCATATAATTTCATTGAATTTTATATGTGTGAATTAAGTGTGGCACTGTTATGTGGTAAACCTATCTAAGCATAAAGACTAGATTATGGAGGAAAGCGCTAGTCTGACTGTGTCAAAAGTAAAAAAGAAAAGACTTAAGTTTCATCATTTACACATTGTAAATTATTCTGTTAATTCTGTTAATCTGTGTAACAACAGAAATATACAAATTACGATTTATGTTTCAACCCCTTAAACCATTCAAAGGGGTTGGAGGAGTTGAGCAGTTGTCAGATCCTGGCACTATGTCCTGACAATCATCTGTTAAGCATCCACTTCTGTCCTGTATCTCTTTTCAGATACAGTCAATAAGCTGCTCTTGAGACATGACGGTATCAGTAACAGCAATGCCACTGTAACAATAGCACTGTGGAAGGCTGCTAACTGTCACTGTTGTAGGCTGCTAGTCACAAAAAAAAAAATAGTTCCATAAATTGTCGGTTTCATATTTCCCTCTTTTTACAGGTCTGAACTTGGTAGTTAGGAAAGCTGTAGAGGTCTTGGTATGGGTATTGTTTTTTACTTTGGAGAGATTCAAGGTAGCTGTTTACTCTTGTTTTCAGTCTTAATGCTATGCTAAGCTAGCGCTTTGATGAGTTCAGCTCAAAAACACACTACTGATTGAACATCTCACAATTGTAAAGACAACAAATTAGCACATTTCCCAACATGTTGGACTATTCCTTTAAATCACAGATATAAGACTATAACTGCATATATCAGATAGGCACTGAAAATGTTTCACTTACTGAGAGCCAGTGTTTTTTCACAGGATGGTGCCACCCTGCTCAGATTCTGATTGGCTAGTGAGCCAGCATGCCTTCATCACAAAAAAATATCAAGATGAGAAAGCGTTCTTTAGATGTATTTTCATATCTACTAAGTTAAAGTTATTTTAAATATTATGTCTCGCTCTGAGCGAAGTGAATGACAGGACTGTGTGCTTCATAGACAAGAATCATTTGAACATGGGAATTAGGTTCTTTCATAACAATTTTACTACAAAATTACTTAATACAGTTTCCTATTTATGTGGTCCCTGAGATCAGACCATCACACAGTGAGTTTCTGTGAAAGTTTGGGAGCAGAGGTAAATGCTGGGTAATTGTTCTGAATAAACAGCTCATGGTGCACATTAGATCATTTTTCTTCTGATGTTCCTAGATATTTTTTTCTTTTAAAAATATATTTTTGTATAACAGGTTTTAGTTATTCAACTGAGACGGTTTACATGTACATCAAACACTTTCTGAAAAATATTATGCATCTTTGTGAATCACATAGATTTTGTTGTAGGTAACTGCACTGAGAATGTGTTTTTCTTCTCGATAATTTACTTTCAGTCAATGCAAAGAATAGAATTTGGGAGAATACTGATAATTACATGCGTGTTTTAGCAGTCACTACATGAGTACAGCTTATCTTTATTATCTGCTAACAAACATTCCATGTTGCACAGTATTGGTTTCTGTTTTGTATAAATGCTATTTTTGTATTTGATGAATTAAACTGTTGTGATTTTTCAACTCAGGCATGTCATAAAAGTCTTAAGGCTGTGTGACTAATAAATTGCTTTCATTCTTCATCTTTTTGTTGTAAGTGTGCTTACTAATGACATTGACCCTATATATTAATTTGCCATGTGCACTGTACACATCCTTATATCCTCATGGGCAGGACGGGGCTGGAGACTTTCCCAGCATAATTTGGGTGAGAGGGAAGGTACATCCTGACAGGTCACAAGTCTATCACAGAGCTGAAACGCCTAAGACAGACAGGCTCTGAGTCTCCTTATTGGTGTTTTTTTAAGTTCCAAACCCATAAAGTGTTCGCATGTTTGGACTGTTGGTGTAAACTGGAGCAGATGTGAGTTTAAGCCTTGTTTTAACTAGAACAACAGCTCCTCTCTTGCTAGACCTTTATTTACCTTAAGGAAAGTTACTGATGTTTTCAAACAAGACTAATCCAAAAAGTAATTGAGTATAGAATTGAGCATTATTATATTCGCCAATGTTAGGAGGAGTACTCTGATCTTATACCTCAGTAAAAGAAGTACTACTACACTGCATTTAAAATCCTGTTTGAGTCCAGGTATAAAGGTATTTTTTGCAATTGTTAGTATCAAATGTAACGTAAACAATGTACCACTGTGATTGACATTTAATTGCATTGATATAATTCTAAATAAGTAATATCCATCATAGTAAAAGCAGCATTCAATTATTGAAGCTGCAGGTGAAAAATTGTCTTTACTACTTTGTATATAGTTTGATAATTCTTTTTTGACAAATCTGTTTACATTTACATTACCGTAAGGCGTCAACCTCGTCTTTTCCTGTACCCTTAACTAACTGGTCTTAATATTTTATCAACGCTGAAGCAAAACTATTGCTTATCAGGATTTCGTGGATACCGTATTCACTAAACACAAGTTACTATATGATCTTGTTTTTAAAGAATAGAAACAGTTGTGAAATGTATTATTGGAAGTCCATTTTAGGTGATAACAATTACTGACTATCTGCATTACATTAATGCACAGAATGTAGATATGTAGATCATTTACACATACACAGAGACTCAGACGAAGTGTTTGAAGAGGGCAGGGACAGGATGGTATCTGGGTAGGGTATTGATAATATTACATTTAAGTTAATATTGATGTTGAATTGTTTCAATATAGCAAATAAATAATCTGCTTTGAATGACGCAAAATAATGTTTGCTAAATGTTGAATTTTGTCTGAAATGCATCCATGTAGTTTCCGTGCAAGCTCCATGAAAGTGGTTAATGTGTGCATAAAATACATTTATTTGAATGTCATTTTTTATACATTTTATTTTCCTCTGATATTAACAAACCAAAATCCCTCTCCTTAATTTTTTATTCAAACATAAATAAAAAATAAAACATCCCTTTCATACTGAAAGGGATATTTATTGAAGGAAAAGATGCTCTTTCAAAACAGTTAAATGGTAAGTTTTTTTAAATTACCCACATATAGACAAGTCCATTATGTACCAACATCCAACATCTGGGGCACAAAATTGGCATTAATAGTGCTGTTAAAGTGAAGGGCCACAGTTTTGGACTGAAACCAGGGACTTACAAATAATGACTAAGACCACTGCGTCAAAAAACTTTAAAAAAGCAAAAAGTAGTTTCATCACTTCTTCAAACAAAATAAAAAAAGAACTTAAGAAATTAAGAAGCTCATCACACAGTTTGATTACTATTTTTATTGCTGAAAAAATAATAAGTAACAGGTTTGTAGATGTAGAGGGACTTTAACTATTTGAGTTCCTCTCTTTATGTACACTGATATTTTTTTCTGCTTCAGGCTCATATATGAGACGTGTTAAATCCAGTCTAGTATATTAAATACTTTTCAAAGTCCAGAGAGGAGGAGTTTCCATTGCAGAGCTCAACAGGGTGCACATAGCTCAGTTCCTCATTGAACCCCATGTGTTGAATGATTCACAGATATCCAACACTGTTCGTTTTCATGATGGCATCCCAAAAAGCTCGTGCCACAAGGAGTCACACTGTTCAGAAGAAAAGTGTTGGAGGCCATCACGGCCAATCAGAAACAAACCTGATTTTGAATTAATCCTTTTTCTTTCATTAATGCTGCATTTGTGTCTAAAGGGAAAGTCATTATAGATGTTTTGAAACATGTTGAGATAGTTTGCCCATTTTGACAAAAAGGCGACATTAACATCTAGACTGACACAACTGAAAGTTTTAACACGGGCAACAGCAAAGTCAAATGGCTTCAGCATAAGCCTGGTCGTGATTAAAAGCAAAGGATTATGATTGGCTGAGAGGACAACAGCCCCCTCCATTTACTTTTTCTTCATAGACCCCAATGAGGAAGCATGCTGCTGGTTTTGCATGTTTTACCCCATTTACTCTGATTACTGCTGTCCATTTTTCAAAGCATTACATCAGGTTTTAGATTAAAATTCTACCTCACCAACAGCCTCTCTTCTTCTCATTTCAGCAGGCTGTGAAAACTCAAAGCACTTGCTTGAAACTTGCTGCTGTAACTACATGAGTTGCTCTCTTGTGTGTCTACTTAGTTAGTTGTAATAAAATCATGGATACAATCACTTAAAGAAGAGGTGATTCAATATAACTGAATGTGATTTAATAGTTACAGTATGCTTTGAAAATGGCTGGCAGTTATGTGCAATGCACATGAATTTTGGGTAACGGTCTAAAATATGTCACACCATCTTTGTGGTCCATCAAAGGAGAGCCACTGGTTAAGTTTTTTTGTTCAAAGGAGAGAGAAAATTTGTAGAATAGGCATCATAAATCAGTTACTTCATTAATCTGCAGTGCATAATATAGCAATAATTACCAAAGGAAAAAAAAACAGTCAGTACCCAACAACCTGATCAGTACTAGAGTAAAAGAATAGAAATCATGTTCTGGCCTCCAACTAACCTTCCTGGTCATTAGGAGAGTAAGTGAAATATTAACAAATTAGCAGTAGCATCCATAGAGAGCAACATGCAGCCAGAGCAAACAGACTCATGTAATCACTGTCACTCTGCAGCCTAATCATCAGTGGTAAAAAGTCAGCACAACAGAACCAGTTCTACTGACATGTGACTGATACTGCACCCTCATGTTGGATTTCCATGAATCAGTCTGACCTCTTGTTGTGCTTTATTCCGATGACACGTGATGCAGTGATCAGTAAATATTCTACAAAAGACTCTTAATCATATTTCAGTCAGTTTCCAGTATGGCTGAAGGTGCATTTAGATGTCATACTGAGACATTTTGAGGCAGAGCAGGTGGGCAGTCATACTCTTCACTGACCGTGCAGAAGGATCAGTCCTACTTTCAAAGCAGGCCACATCCACATTTATCCCCAATTATTGTTTTGTTTGGCTTCAGATGTTCAAATTAAGATTTGGGCAGTTCTGTCATTTTGAGGAGGGGGTTTTGTCTTTGAGCTTCTATTCTTAAGGGCTGCAGGAACAGGTCACCAAAGGTGTAAATACTCATTTAAGTAGTTATAGCTGTTTAAATCCATTTACTATAATATACATGCACATAGTTTTGTGTAGCTATTCTGTTTTCTTCTTCCTCTCAGGCAGCCTAGAGGCAGTGCCCATCCATCTCACTTTTTTATAGTATTGAAATATACTGCTTACTTAATGTATTCCTTAGATTGTCCATAATAATGAGCCTGAAGAGCTGGGCACTGAAATAAAAATAGACCTTTACAGTGTGTAACTTTAATCAAGTAATAAATGTATCCTTTACAATAATACTTTATGAACTTATATGTATCTAAGTTTCAGGAAACTTCAGAAAATGTAAATGACACCGGAAGTTTGTTTTCTATGTTACACCTTACAATATGTTTATTTTGTACTCCAACATTTACAGTTTTCATTTCTTCACTTTATTTTTTGCACCTATAAGCAGCATGATAATAAAAAAGCTGAAAGGCCCAATGGGCATCAACTAAAGCTCTGACTGGTCAGATTTCAGCCAACACTTGGCACAAGGCCAATTAGAGCAATTAGTGAGTTTCATTTCATTTTTAAGTGGCAAAAAATGAAAGGAAAACTGTCAGCGAGACATGAGAATGGATATGATATGCAAACTATCATCTAAATGACTAGCAATACTACAACTTAAAAACCTTCAAAATGAATATTGCAATTCCATTTTAAAATACAACAATAAGGCAGAATTAGGTCAGTTACTTAATGAGCTTTTAAGTGTTTCAAATTACTTTTATATTTGTGTGTTGGCTCAGTGACTCAGACTCAGATAAACAAAGTCAAACATAACAAGATATAGGAACCCATGGCTGACTGAAAAGCATCTTAAAAATATTTAGCAATGTGCTTGAGAAAAATGAGTGTAAATGAAAAGGAAGATCCCTTTGTGGTCCTTTGCAAGAAAAACTATAAAAAAGCTTGTAAATCTTGTTAAACATTCAGTATGATGTCAGGAATAAATTGGATGTACTTTTAGTATTTCTGCCCCCCTACACTGAAGCACAATGTCTCAGTATAATTGATTGATTTTCTCACTGAATGGATTTTATTGAGTTAAAATCAACAGTTACATTACTTGGAATCATTGGATTATTTAAGCAATGCTATCAACAATGCCCTGTTTACAAATGCATGATATGGTTTTTGTTAGTCAACCATTAAACAGGTGATTCAAAGAGCTGCCGGAATGACCAATAATCAATAATAAGAACTCAAAGACAACATGGAGACATCAAAAGAAAATAAGGCAGTTGAAAAAAAATCAATTCTCTGACTCTTGTAAACATCCCTTGAAGACTCCTAAAATTTCATGTTAATTATTTCAAACAAATAATCAAGTTTATTAAAAAGGATCAATGTTAAAATATTTTATTCCAAGAGTTCCCAGTCTCTTTTGGTTCAAATTAACATCTCGATGCATCTAATCAGGTTCATTAACAAGAGATCAGTGTTTTCATACTGTTCATTGTATTCATATATAACACGCTACATAAACCAAAGAGGTCTGTGCATGTTATTGGCTCAAATTAAAGTGGGTTTGTGGCATTCTGGAGTGGTGAGATCTATCATTGCATTTTACAGTAGCTTAACTATTATAGATCAGAGGGTGGAGTCAGTAAACCTATACGGAAACCACAAGACCAGACACAGGCCAGAGAACAAGTGCCTCACACTGAAAATTAAACACAGCAAAGGATTTCAGAACACACAGCTCACATTTTGAGGCTGAGCTGTGAGACATAAATTTCATTTGTTGTTATCAAAGCCAAAGAAAAGGGCTTCACCCTAGAAAATAAAATAACCGTTTAACAAAACATACAAACAAAAAAATTATCACCAGGCCTTTTCTTCAGAGCCCTTAGCCATATCCTGTGAGCTTTAACTGCTGATTAAAACAATCTACTAATTAAGGACATGTGGCTGAAAGCAATACATGGATCTTCTTATCATTTTTATCTGTCAGACTAACCTTAATTTGTATGAGACAGAGAAGTAATGACACTTTGTTATCTGTAGAGATGACAAACAGTTTACAGCAACCAAGGCTGCTTCCATAAGTCAATCACAGCTAAAGATCATTGGTTTAATAGGAGAGCTTTGGTTTTAGTACAGTTTCACTAATCTTTGACATATGTGGCCTGAAAATACAGGAATCATCCAATGTGTACAACATATCTGCAGTATTAGTATCAATTAACAACCCATATTAGTCAATCCCACCTAAGAAATGCAAAAGTAAAATTAAAAACAATCTGTCTCCATCTGAGATTAGAGTAAAAAGGACTAGCTGACTTCCATCTGCACCTAGCCAAAAAAGCCCTCTCCCCCCAAAACAAAACAAAACACGACATGACATGAAACTATTCAGTTGCTGTTTTTCTGTCTTTAGCATTCCATCACTCTCTGGAGAGTCTGTTGGCAGACTCCCATTAAAGCAGCATGTTTCAAAGATCTTCTTACTACAATCATATAATCCTTAAAGAAGTTTTATCGCTTCCTATCTCATTTCAAACAATCATCCCTTCTGAAGTTAGAGGAACAGCTGATTTTCCTATCTTGCTTGGTTATAGATCAATTAATTACAATAAAATAATGTAAAATTTAAAGAGTAACTCATGGTTAATATTAGAAAAGTGCCACTTAAGTCCAAACCTCTCATGAGCAATGACCAGCCTTTTGATACAAGTTTTCTTAAAAAATGGGAGTACAGGGTATGACAGCAATATTTATCAGTATAATCCTGTTACTTAAACTAGGTCTGAAAGAGGGGGGACACCTAATAACCAGAGTCAACACAGCTAAGGGCACAGGCTTCAGAAAGGAGAGGAGATTTGGCAGCTCAACGTGTACAATTAAAACAGCCATGGTTAAAGATAATACAACATGTAAGGACATGGTAAGGTTAAGCGGTCAAAAATATGGCTCAAAGATCAACATTAATGAGATAAGGTCAATTATGAGATAAGATAAACATAGTAAGACTACATAAACAACTGTAAGAACTGAATAACCAGACAGCATGAGGATCATCTTGCTCATAAGATAATAGTAGTAATATTAAGCATTTTTTCTTGCAGTAAATTTACCTGAGTTAGATACCTGTAGACAGTGATTTAGACAAGAACAAAATATGCTGACCCAACTTAAAACTCAACATTCTGCAGACTTCTTGTTTTGTCCAATGCTTACAAAGTTCCAGCAAGTCTGTGTCAGTTTAACCCTGAAGCAACCACTCTGAACCCTTATTTAACTGTTTCATTGTTGGTTTCACTTGTTCCAAAAGAGATCAATAAAGGAACTTGTGTTTCACAGTTCTAATTGTGATTTGACAGAGTAATGTAAACCTAAATGAACCAAATCCAGTTAACCACTATGAACGAGCTTTAGTAAGATGGGCACAATGTGGATAAAAGAGAAATGTTCTATGTGCTGTAGGCCAGTGAAGTTTAGATCTACTACATCTGTAACAGCTTAGGTAGTTTTTATAGGTGGACTGCATAGTTTAATAGTCACCTCATCTTAAACTTGCAGCAGAGGAGAGGAAGATGATTCCTGGATTGAGTTCATTCAAGATCCAGGAATTTTTTTAAAGGTCACATATTTCCAGTCCTTAATTAGCTCTTTAAGTGTTCAAACTCAAACACGCTCCTGTGGAGCCTAATGTAGACATTAAATGCCCATCAATGAAATCGTAACTGCTAATAAGCCTGCATGTCAACTGGTAAACTGAACAGCTGGGCAAACTTTAACAGCACTAGAACAAGCAATGAGTTGACCTTGAATCAGGATTGTTTTGTATAAAAAAACGTGAGGTAAGGGCGGGAGATATGGATGAAGTTTTCTACCATAGTACAAGTCGTTTATACTGCTCTAAAGATATATATCACAATCTAGTAAATTTTCAAGAAATAAAAGATTTTTATAGGATCAGTCAGGAAAGTCTGCTTTTGGCTGATCTAGTGCATTACATAATCAAAAATAAAAGTATTTCATCAAATTTTAGCTCAACTAGACTAAAATAAATATTTTAATAGAGGCCTAACTGATTTTTACCTAATCCCATCTTGGTCTAATTCAATCATAGATGTTAAAGGGCTAACTACTAAAGTATGAATGTTAAAAAAAAATCTAAGATGGTTGATTTATTCCATGTTTTTTATGAAAATATTAAATCATATTACCCAATCCACCCCTAGTTTTAGTTGTACCAATATAGAATTTTAAAAGAAACCCTAACAGTTCATTTTAGGGACCCTGGTATAAAAATATGGTATTCAAACCTATCTTCTATGAATGCATTTCAAATGGACTAAAGATAAAGTCACATGACATAGTAAAGCTTGTCTGAGCATCATTAAATGCAGCTGAAAATGTTGCGTTAAAGTACAGGGTCGTAATGCCTTCATGGACTGAATAGTGCATGTAGTGCTGCTGATCACAGGAAAGCTATCAGCATCTACTACCTCTGCTTTGCCCACAAACTGTCACACACACACACACACACACACACACACACACACACACACACGCACATGCACACACACAAAAACACAAAAGAGAGATAGATCATCATGATCAGATGAGATGATATTGATGATGATTGTTCTGTTATAATATTCACTTCTTTGATTCTTCCTTCTCTCCTCTAAAGAGAAGAGAAGGAAGATCTCTTGAGAAGAAAGGGGGGTTGACAAGTTGGCTGAGCAGATCAGGAGGTAAAGAGAGGGTCAGGAGAGCGACAGCTCTAGGCAGCCTCACAGAGGATCTGCTCCAGCACCGTCAGCAGGTGTTTGAGGCCGTAGATGTAGCCTTGATCATGGTTCTCGCTGGAGAAAACGTGGGCAAAGTCAATCATCCTGACCTCCACCTCTGCATCTTCGCCACTTCCCTCTATTGCATGACCTCTTTGTCCTTTAAGCTTCTCCTCCTCTTTTCTCCTTCTCCTGCTGCTGTTTTCCCCTTCTCTATCCTCATCCTCCCTTTCCAGTTGTGATTTGTTTCCGTTTCCATTTGGTGGTTGCTGTGGCTCACTTGTCCGTTTCCATCCAGAGTTGTCTTCTTCACACAGGGCTGAGATGTTACCCTCAGTTACTGAGCTGGCTTTCTCCACAGCATCACCATCGCTGCTGTTGCCATGGAGACGACCCTTGACACAGTGGTGCTGGCCACCTTTTGTGTGGTTGGTGTAGATGGTGGCCAGGCTATAGTCCCACGGCAAAGACACCTGAATGTTGTTGTTGTTGTACTCGGCTACTTCCTCTTTCTGCCCCACCCCCGCCTGTCTCGCTATTCCTTCACCGTCCAAACCGCTGTCACCTGTTGTTAAAAATGTGGCAGATTTTCCTGCAGTTGGGCTGATTGAAGGGGGGCTGAAAGGGGAAGAAAGTGAAGATGAGGAGGAAGAGGAGGGGAGGCCTTCATAGACAAAGAGAAGGGAGCTGGCATAGAAGGTGAGCTGGTGTTGGGACTCAAACCAGCTGAGAATATGCTGCACTCTCTGTATGCTGGCTGACACAGCGTCCTTCCTCAGACTAACACCATTATGAAAGAATTTAGCCAGGCCTAAAGGAAAGGAAATGGAGAGGAAAGGAGAGATTTAAATAATTGTATCTAAGTGGCTGCTCAACTCCCAGCATACACATGATGAAACATTTCAATCTAAAGAGATATTTTTAAACATTCCTCCTTAGTGTGACTCCTTCACTGTCAGCGGTGTTAGGTCACTTTTTGAGTGTGTCAGTAAAAATCTCTTTTCAAGTTCAGAAGTTACAAACACAGAAAAATGCATAAACACACCAACATACCATCTTTAATGGTGTCCTTAATCAGTCCCCTCCCATAGTGCTGGTCATAGGAGTCAAATGTGTCACTGCACACCTTGTATACCTAAAATAAATAAAACACAATATGTCAAGAGTCTGTTTGTTGTATTCGTATTGGGCCTTTTACCTAAAGTGCACAATAAGCTATTGTTTATTTTGCAAGTAAATATGGATGTTATAGATCAATATTGTGGTGAACTGATTGTTGTCAACTTCACAGAACTGTTTACTCATGTTGAAGAAAAGCCAACTCACAAAAACATAATTCTGTGCAGCTGTGCTGTCCTGCATAAGAAAGGTTTGGTTGTGGAGTTTGTGGTTAAGTTTGACGGATTGGTTACACAGCTCTTGTTACATGCATGTGAGGTAAACTCTTTGAGTGATTATGCTGAAAAAGAAGGGATCCATATGATTCATAACTGTAGAGAGAGACTACAATGGAACACAAATTTGCTCGAATTTATCAAAATTGATTCCATCTCTTTTAGGCGATTAACTTATCAGTCACCCATCATTAGTGTTATTCTCTCTGTTAATGTGTTTATCTAATAAAAATCAGAACTCAGTGAACAACAGCAACAGAAGTGTCGAAGTACATGCTAACTGATGCTCACTGATGAAACAGTGTCTCCATCTAGTGGCCCACAGCAACACTTACACCTGCCTTGATGACATCAAACTCGGCCTGCTGAGCCACATAATGATGCAAGCCCAGTTCAAAAGACCTGCAAATGGGCAGCTCAGCAGGATCAAACCTCATACCTAACTCATTTTCAGATACACATGGTTCTCTTTTATGTATAATGACAGACTATTGATGCAATCATGATATTAGAAAGGAACATGCAGAGTGTTTGGAATGATATGTTTATATAATCATCATCACTATTACATTTTTTAATGAAAGAATATACTTGTATGTGATAACATAAACCAAAACACAGAGTTTATACACTAAAACCAGTCAAATGTAGTTAAGTGAGAACCTCACCAATCATGAGACTAATGTTGATTAATTTATTGCTCCGGTGTATGCTGGTTTGATCCCAATAAACCTACCTCATAGATCTGCAATTACATGATCAGCCAATCATATAAATACTGACCATGACTTCATATATTTATATACGTTGCCTTCAATTCAAAATAAAAGTGCACTGTTATTCTAGGTAACTTTTCCATGATTAACATATCAATCCCATACTGTGTTTAAAGCAATATCTAAATGAGACTGAACAGGATCCTTTTAGCCTGACAATAGTATATTGGCCTAATTTAGGTAAGCCACATCTGAAGAACAGAGCTCAAGTCCTTAGCTGTGTGCATAAGACACTTTGCAGAACAAGAGACTTAACTGTTTTACATTTAGACCATGAAGAATCTCCTGTCTGTAGTACACTTAATCACCTCTTTTATCTTTTCCTTTCAATCTCTCTCCAACTCTCTGCCCCCCCAGTACCATTCCACCATCAGGAAGTTTATTACCACTAATTAGTCTCCTCCCTATCTAAATAAACACAAGGTAGAGATAAGTATGGGAATTTTCCTAGTTCAGTGCCAGGCACATTTTGTTCTTAACTTCTCCAAGTTAAGCTTGGGCTGCTACTACACTAAATCAAACTGAAGCACTGGCTTAAACCTCTTCTACTCCATTTAACCCACTTCCGCTTTATTTTTACAAACTCATACAGTACTGGCAACATGATGCTAATCCCAAAACACACTGAAATTCACACTCCATTTGATGTTATATTAACACAAGTTAATTTTAATGTTGCTTAACTTTACAAAGACACCAAATTTTTATGTATGTGTATATGTACATAGGTGTTGGTAACTGTTTTCTGTTTAATGCATGTTGTGTGCTTGAAAGTTAACACAATGTTCTCATGAAACCTTCCTGCTGAAAAGCTTCAACAGACTTGACAGTCTATTGAATTCAAAGCAAGAAAGATTAACATGTTTGGTCATTCTTCTGAATTTTTGCCCTCTAAAGTGCTACCCCATTCCCTAACTTTGACTGAACAAACAACTTATAAAATTGAATGATAATACAACTAATTAAACAATGGTAACATTAATCTCTCTCTTTGTCTGTCTGCTGTTTTATGCTTTGAAGGTAGTATGAGTTTATTATCATTTTCATTTTCTGCTGAATTAGTTACTAAAAGCGAGGTTGAGACTGAACTAAATATATAAAAGTTGTGGGCTGTAAAACCAGGGCAAGAGCAGAAAGGGACTAAAAAGTTCTGTAGAGTTAGAACTGTGGATTTGGACACAATTTTCTGAGTTTATAGCTTCAAGCAAAATCTTTCACACTATGAATAACCATCTGATCTATTGTTCATGAAAAATATGGATAACTGAAGCCTTGGCTAAGTTTTTCCTCCCGAACATGTTAGAAGATTCATGCAAGTGCTGCTGAGTAAACCTTCCTGTGAGAAAATGCTGAAAAATGCAGAAATTCCTACAGTAAAATGTTTTGCCATTGTTCAGCCTATGGTGCTCCAGCACAGATCAAACACTAGGTTTACCTGCTGTACATTTACCTCCTGCAGTTTCCATAGAGATTACAGGAGTAAACGTCAGAAGCAAAGGTTCATTTATGACCTGTTTACAAAGGGTAGGGACATGTAACCATAAAGTTGATGTCCTATCAGTGACATTTACACAGAGGAGGAGGTTAGACAAACACACATGCAGGTCCTTCTGGAAGAACCATAAATCAGTGGGCTATTTCTTACTGTACACAGTAGGACTGGCAATTAAAAATATGATTTTTTTCCTCAAAACACTGCAAATGACACCCTTAATTACACTCTCTGTCTCATATCTTTATCCATTACTCACACTGAAGAGACTGCTGTCCTCTCTGTCCTGTCCCTGTAAAGTTGTACCAGCCTCCATAATATCGAAAAATGTCTATGGATCTTTTATTTTCATGTTGGTAGAAATCGAGCTTCTAAAGATGAACTTTGTAATTTTGTGGTAATTGAAGATAAAATAGTCTATAAAAAATGATAAAGTTCTTTTAAAAAGGACCTTAAGAGTTTTCTATGTTTTGTTTTCTGTCATAGCTTGTACATATTGTAACATTGTCAGATGTTTAATTAAATGTGGCCAAAAGGTTCTTTCCAAGTCCAAAGGCTGCTCTACCTGTATGAATTGTTTCATTAAAAAAAAGAAATAAACAAAATAGAGTATTTTTTAAACTGTGTATCATGCAAAGCTACTTATGTGGAGTCCCAGATCAAAATATATCTAGCAGACCAGTACAAACAACTAAAATTTCTATTTTGACGAAATGACATCAATTAAATATTGCCAGTCCTGGATCTTAATAGAAGCATGTTGCAAATATAACATAGTTAACATCACCATCAATATATCAATAACCTCATAAAAAAATTTAAATTTGGACAGAAAACACTAATTCAGCTCAGGGATTATGTTTGTTACTTGGTGCAGTTAGAAAAGCCCATACCATGGCACTTACTGATGATCATACTGACAGTACAGTGCAGTGGAAACTGATCAAGGTGATAAAGGTTTTGCTATTTGACTCTTTTCCTTTCCAACAGATAAGAAGTTCTCTATTTCCTTCCTGTCATCTGTTTGTTTCACTCATTTGGAGAGAGTTCAAACATGGTCACATCTCTTCCACTCTAGTGCTGAACACCAGAGCCCCCAGCGTTGTGCGCTCATCCCTCTCCTGTACACACCTTACATCCTTGACTGCAACCCCTGACATGGAGAAAGGTCTATTTTGAAGTTTGCAGATGACACCACTATCATTTTCTGGATACCAAAATGAGAGTTCACTGAGAGGAAATCAACAGTCTTGCAAAACGGTGCACAGAGAAAAAATCTTATGTGCAATGTCAGCCACACCAATGAGCTGACTGCTGGCTTTGGAAAAAAGGTTGAAAATGGTGTGTGTACTTGTTTTTGAAGACCCAATGGGGCAAAAATATACACCAACCCATGGGGACCTCATCTGACAGCGAGGACCAAATTTAGGCCCTAAAGGGTCCAGACTGCTTTTTGATTGTTAAAAGTTGGTTTTGGTTAAAGGTTAAAGTTAGGTTTGCATTTAAGCATTTGGTTGTAAAGGCTAAGGTTAGAGTAATGGGGGGTTTGGGTTAGAGAATGCATTGTGTCAATTGCGTGTACCAACGAGACCAGAAAAACAAATGTGTGTCTGTGTGTGTGTGTAGTGGGTGTGTGTGGTGGGTATGTGTACATTTGTGTACTCAAACACATGAGAGGGTGAATTATTTGCTGTTCAGCTCAGTCAACAATCTGAATATCTTTCACACATCACATGGGTTAAACATTGATCCATTTCAGGTTATTCAACAGCATCTCAGTTAATCATCATTGTGTGCATAAAAGGTATAGTCAGTTACCTCTGTTATTGTGTTACAAGGGGTGGGTTATTGGAAAAAAGTATAACTTATGTGCGTTCTTCATATATGTTAGTGTGCAATAAGTATACAGGTTATTTAACATAATGAATGACTGTTCTGTATTTGCTATGAAGATTTATCTGTGCTTTTCATGACAATTTTGAATACAAAGTTTGAATACAAAGTTATCAGTGAAAAAATAATTACTAGAGAAATTTCTCGAATTCTTAGGATTTAGTAAAACAGCTCAATTCAAAACAAAATGATAAATAAAGTACAGACTAAATAATTTCTCTGGAAATACAAAAGACACCAGGAGCTTCTTCTGTGAATCCAGTTCTTAAACACGTGTGTATCTGTTTTGGTCTTGAATCAACACCCGATAACAGGTGTGTTGCTCTGGGTTAATTCAAATGAATTTTTCCAAAGACGTCTGTTTCTTCTGTTAGGCAGTATAGCTTTCATTGGTTCACTGTTGCAAAAAGGCTTTCATTAATTTTTTGTAGATTTCTGTTGTGAGCTAAATCCTAATTTTTTCCACAAGGGGGCATCTCCTCCCTGGCACGGCTGGTGGACACCAGTCTAATGTGGGATGGAAGCCAGAGGAGGCACATACCTGCCACAGGCTTTTTTTCACCATACTTCTGTTTTGTAAAGATTAGTTGTCGGTTTATAAACTCAAACACATGGGGTCAAAAGCATTTTAGTTTAATATAATTGTAAATTCCATGTTGTGCTCTTTTGTCAGGCTTTTACCTTGAGGGATGCAGAATAAGCATCGTCAGAATGCCTCGACTACAGCCACGTGAGCTTGCTTATTGTGCATGTTTAGTGAGAATTAAAAGTGATGTTTTCAATTTTTAAGGCTTTTTTTCATTCATCTCCTGATATTTTTTGAGGATGTGTTTTGAAACACTGCATGTTTTGGTGTTTGGTAATGTCATGTTCACTCTGGTATGTTGTTAATCTTATGTTTACTGTGTATTTGCATCCTCCGTCTAGACAAAAACTACTAGTGTGGTTTTTAAAGTAGCAGATCAAAGAAGTATGGAGAAAATGAATTTTCTTTCATCAAGTTTTTATTATGGAAACTGAGGGGGTTTTTTTAATGCTGGGTCTCAATTATTTGACCTTGTGATGGGCTTCTAGAGAAAAATGTGAAGAGAAGCCTGTCATTACAATATATACAATATATACATGTTTGTATGTTTTTATATACAAACTACATTTTAGAGAAATATCAATCTGGTTTTAGAATAAACCACAGTACCGAGACAGCCCTTTTAAAGATTTTAAATGACTTCAGGTGTAACGCGGACTC
>JAPZDZ010000014.1:19607425-19619907 GCA_029783805.1 Acanthurus tennentii
AAGTTAGTAAAAGACATGAGTATTGCAAGAATGCAGAACATATAGGGAGAGAGATGAAAGAGAGGAGCTCAGTGTGTAAATTGCACTGATGAAGTTATCTGTTTAAATCGGTTTACTTATCTGTTTGAAAGTATATGTTATCAGTCTTATTGATCTTATGCTGTAAACACAAATACTCGGATCAGTAAACAGATTGCAGTTGTTTACAGTCAAATGAATTGCTGTTCAGTCTGTTGTCTTGCACATAACAACATAATGATGTTGTTTATGCTGTAGATCTACATCCATCTCACATAATGTACAAACAGCAATATTACTATCTTTGTTCGGCACACATTTTTTGTCTGTATTATATAAGTTGAACGTCAAGGCCCAGACATTTATGCTACATGCAAATTTCTTTGTATGATATTATAATAATAGTAATATAAGAAGAACTAAAAACAAAAATACATGTATTTTCACAGTTCACCATCACATTGTCTCACCACCACCACTTCATAAGAATGAAGACGTCTCACAGTGTACTGGATATAAAGAAAGAAATTTAGAAAGTTTAATGATTAAGGCAGACAATTCATGCAAATTTGAAAAAGAACTTGATGTGCTAATCCAGAAAAGCTTCAGGTGCATTTAAGTTAAAAAGAGAACTACAAGGTAGTGATCTTTGTACTATTAAAAAAATTAAACCTGGACTGCGGCCATAAGTCCACAGTGTTAACACATGACACACACTCTGCAAGTTAAACTCCACCCGCACTCTCCCCACACATGCCATCTATTGCATGTCTCTCAGGTTTCAGAGAGGAATACATCCTCCTCATCCTTTCTTCCAGTTTCTGACCATTTGAGAGTTTGCTGAAGGAGTTCTCCTCTCTGAATTGTGGCTCTGAGAGTTGACAGTGTTGTATGCTGTGTCTTAAATTCCAAGGCAAACTTAAATTTAGCTTTACTTTACCTGAACTATAAGTACTTCCTTTTGGGGAAAGGAAGCAATTGTCAGTCAGCTACAAGTCAGTCAACATGACAGACAAAAGGGCAACTTCATTCTTGCTTCTCCTAGAGCTTTTTCAACCATATATCATGATCTTTATTTGGAGATGGAGTTGCTCAGATGACAGTATGGAACTTCTGTCATAGCTATAACAGGACTTGCTCATGAGCTGTACCAAAAACCACTACTCCTATGTAAAGAATCAGATTTCTTAGCTAAACATTGTGCTTTGTGAACACATTATTCATAATGTTTCTTGTTTTGTACATCGCTACTTGTAATGACAACATGTTATGTGTTTACTTACCTGACAGCCAGAGGAACTTAGTTTTGAGTTACAACTCCTTGTTTTGTTTTCTTTTGGTGATTATCTGAAAACCTTTGTTTAAACTCTAAGGCCTGTGGATACTGACTTCACTTCTCGCTGACCAGCATCACAAGCATTTTAATCTTTGTGAATAGCACCACCTGTGAAAGAAAGGAAATTTAAAATTACAAGACACCAAATGTTTTTACAAGTTTTACTTTTATACATTTAAATCAAGTGTACATTTTTTAAAAAAACATGTATGTTGTGTTTGTAAGTTTCAGGTTTCTATTGTAATGCATGAAAATCATAAGCTACACTCCTGAAAATTACTTCCATTACAGTAAACGTTGAGTCTGCATTCATGTTTTTGGTCAAAGTTGTATTTTATTTATAGGGCAAAGCAGTTAACTTTTTATCAAGATTTTTCAATTTAACTACAGCAATTTTAACATAACCTTGACAAAACTTAATACAGACTTGATGTTATCTGTGATGGACTCACAAAATGATAACAGGGTAAGAAAGTAATTTAAGGCAGGTTAATATGTAACCTATGAGTCATATGGCCTTTTAACACCTCATTCAAGATATTATGTAGGACACAGTGGAACAATAAAAAAATGTTCTGCTTAGATTAAGCTGGTATTGTTTCCCATCCAGCCAACCAACATCTTCACCTTGAATCTATGGCAGCTCCTGAAGTGTTAGACAAAAATGACACGTTCTTATTTGAAGTTAAAAAACAAACAAACATAGAGCTTAATGAGAGTGTGGACACGTTATGCAAGTGTATGTAAAAACAAACAAAAACTTGCAACAAAAATGTATAACAGCCTAAAAGACATCAAACAAGCAATGGCACAAAGATCCTCCCCGCGGCACTCGCAGTCATTGACACTCGCTTTTTCTCCATGACCCAGAAACAGAGCTAAGTAAGCACTAAAATCGGTGCAAGACTCCCAGCGTCATTTTCATGGTTGTAGGCGTATCCCCGTTTCACCCATTGACTGTAGGTTTCACCCGATTGCATATTTGGAACTACTTTTCCCATGATCCTCTCCGTAGGAGCAACCGTAAAAAGTGGTTAGCGGAAACGAAGCAGGTTTTATGAAATCACTCACGCGCCCCTGGGTGTCGAAGTGAGTAGTATCCAGCTGTAGCGTCGGGGGCCCCTCGCGTGACGGAAGTCGGAATTAAATAAATAACACTAAAAAGAAACAATTCAGTAACACTGAAGTTGTCTGCTAAACGATAAAAACCGCCCCCGATAGATCGTCTGGAAAAAAGTAAATGGGCAATAGTAAAAGAAATTCCTTACTTCAGTCTTCTTTAAAAGCGGAAAGATTGATTTGTTTTCAAGCCTAAAACGTAAAAATCAATTGAAACGCATTTTATTTTAGGTTAGACCTTATGTATATATGTTTATTAATTTTACTTTTTAGAAATAGATCGTCGAAGCATTGTATAGTATGTTTTTGTTGTTTACTCTGTTGAAATACTGTTAGTGCGTCATTTCCGTCAAGACAAGGCTTGTCACGACAGGGACCTCTCCAGAGCTGCAACTGAGTGGTATTGTGGTCGAAGTACTCAGGGAATAAACTTTAGTCACTGACTTCAATTGCAATATTGAAATTCAAAGAGGGAGTGTGTCATAGTGAGTTGAGGAGCGAGCTACATCAGACAACATGGCACTGAAAAGAATAAATAAGGTATGTATGATTAGCTGGCGATTGTTGCCAGCTAGCGCTAACTGGCCCAGCAGATGCTAACGTTAGAATTCGTTTCCGCCAAGGAAGGGTTTTTAAACACTGATTCCAATGTGATTTTCGCATTAGGACAATTACTGGTAAACTGCCTAACGTTTTTTGGAAATAAACTGCTTTTTGACACCTCTCAGAATAGATACACTAACCAGTGACAACTCTCAGTTTTCGTGCTAGCTCGCTAATGTTAGCCAAGTTCGCTTAAGTGACTACACTGGCTGCCTCCATGTCAGTCAGTCGGTGTTTTTGAAGCTGTTCCTATTTTCTACCACTTTTAAGTAACCGGATAACAGCCGCGTTATAGTTGTCTTGGTAACCTCAGAAAAGCCACTGTACAAACGCCACTTCTTCTTTTTAATGTTTTTTCCGTCATTTTTGCTAGCATACCCCTGCCTCGTTACGTAGTGTGCTCTGGGTTTGAAGTTATTAGTGTGTTACCATGACTCTCATCGAGACCAGATTTTGTATTTGAAAGGAGAAAGTATAATTTTACGAATATGTTAATGATCCAGAGAACTTAAGGGCATTTAATTTTAAGCTAAAATACTTAGAGGAGATCTTGAAAGCTCTTCTTTCTCACAGTGCCACTCCTGTTCAACCAGGAAAGAGCCCAACGGAAGAAGGATAGCAGGGGAGCTGAGCAGTCGCTTGGGACAAGTTATTCGTTGTTTAAATCATGAAGAACGCAGGTTTACTCATTGGCACCGCAAAAACTGGTACAGACCAATATCGTTTTCTCTCCATACATGGGTGTGGAGAGAAGTGCCGCTAATGTCTCTTTATCAGTGACGTAATTAATTATACAATGCTCAGAGTTAACTTATTATCTTATATTTACAACCTTATACTACCCTGTCATATTTTTTTTATGATTTATGAATAGTGGCCATTTTTGGTGGTATCACAATGACATTATTCACTGATATCCTAACCTGGTTTTAGGTCTGAGCATTGTTTAAATATTTTTGACACATCCTTTGCAGAACCTGCTTTTCTACAAGCACTTTTTGTCTTCAACTTTAAACATAAACGTTCGTTGACTATTAAAGGTTGGTGCAACTCAGCCTGTGAAAACAGTTTTAATTACTTTTTTTAAAAAAGCTTTTTAACATAATCTCACTTGAATACACTATTAGAATCTTCTTGCAATGAGGTTCTAGGTTTGAATCTGGCATTTCCGTGTAGTTTGCATGTTCCCGTGGTTTCCTGGGTGGGGATGTCATGTAAACTGGTGACTGGACAGTGCTGTCCAAGAATTTTGAATGAATAATTGAAGCATTAATAAATAAGGTTATTATGGTGACACTGACATCAGGGAAAAAGAGGAGGTAATGTATACAAGAAGCATTTTCGTATAAAGCTGACCTTAAAACCAGTTGTATGACAAAAAAATCTTAATTCTACATACCACTACATCTACTATAGAGTTCCGTAAGGATTCTGAAGTGAGCACCAGACAAAGCAAGTTGATCTGGAGTTAAGGTTATATTTTGTCAAATGTTCTTCAGTTATCTTAAATTTGTGTAGTACACATAAAGTAAAGTTCAGGTGAAATGGAGGGACAAAACCTTTATAAAGCCTTAGTCACTGTCAAAATGATTTCAAGTTGTTGTTAAGTTAAAAAAAATACATTTGATCATTAACATTTAGTTAAATAATTGACAGATGTTTTTCTAATGTGTTGAGCAGGAGCTGCAGGACCTGCAGAGAGACCCTCCAGCACAATGCTCTGCTGGACCAGTGGGGGATGACTGTGAGTACACACCCACATTTTCTGTCACAGTTCCTCACCTGAGTACAATAGAAATTGGCTGCTTCCTACTCCCTTTAGGATGCTTTAAGGTTAATATGTTGTAATTGGGGTGGCTTACCTTATAAGATGGTAAGTGCTCTGATTCTCGACTCCTCCTGTCAGCACGTTTAAGTGTCCTTGGATGAGATACTGAACTGAATTTTGTATTAAAGCCAGGTACACAAAGTGTAGAGACAGGAACAACAGTTGTTCATGGCCCAGTGGTCAGCTGGCTGTTGGTGTAAGACTAGCTTTACCTGGACCTCATACATGCATACTTGTAGGCAATTATTGTAACTGATGTTTGGTGGTTGATGAACACTGTGTCTGTGATGTGTGCAGCTTACATTCACCTGTGTCTCTCTCTTCCTCCCTTCATTGCTAACAGTGTTTCATTGGCAAGCAACCATAATGGGTCCGGTGAGTATCCAGCACTCACTCAAAGCTCTATGTCCTCTCTCACATGCTCCTTTATTTTTGCTACATTGGAAGTGGTCTGTTGTTATCTATTGGTGCTTTGACTGTTTAACATTGTTTTACATTTGTTACATGTACAAACTAGAGTTCTTTGTTTTTTTATTACATCTGAAGGGTTTTTAGTTTTGAAAACACAGTCTTATGCATATCATCATCAGTTTATCTTTAAACTAAACATTGAATCACTACTGTGACTGACAAGTCAGTACTATTAATAGTGGTGCTGCACTCTGCAGACTGAGAATGCCGTTGTCCATTCAGTTGTGACTACAGTACGCTGTTTCCTTGTTAAAATTTTTTTTAAAAGGTGAGGATTTGTCTTAACTACCTTAACGTTTACTTTCAATAGCTTTGTATCCCATCATATTACCATAGCTTAATACAGTCACACAATATGTGTGATATGGGCATAAATGCCAAGTTGATGGCTAATAAAAAGGCACTGGATAAATCTATCTAAATTTTGCAACCTAGGCTGTAAATTAAATCAAATATCAAGGGTTTAGTAGTCCAAACTTAGTTTTGACTGAATTCTCTGTTCTCTGTTTAAGTCGCGTTAGTCAAAAGGTGTGTTTCCCTCTCAAAATGTATAAAGCCCCTTCAAACTGTACACAGTACAAATGTGATACTCTAAGTTATTAAATAGAAATTTTAATCCGTCATACATGCACATTCTGCTCTGTAATCCCAGAGGCTCTCAGCAAGTGGTGTTCAAATGAGTTAATGTTGTTAGTGTTGATGAAAAAAAAGATCATAATTTAGATAGATAGTTATACAGATATTAAAGGAAAACTGCACATTGCTCAAAAAGTTTAGCTGCTTGTTTAACTCAATGCCTCCATGTCTTTCAAAGAGCAAAAGCACAGAATCTGGACCATGAAATGTTTTACTAACAGCAATGTCTTTATGTCAGGTTGACAGTCCTTACCAGGGAGGAGTTTTCTTTCTCACAATTCACTTCCCCACTGACTACCCATTCAAGCCACCAAAGGTAAGAGCTGGTTTGGTTACTAAAAGCTTTTTTGTTGGCTTAACTGCCGTCCAAAGTGGGAAGCAAGGAAAAACAAACACCAACACTTTGGTAAAATTGAGGTTTTGTTTAGGGATCTGTATCTTTTCTGAGCATGAACTTTTCTTTCATTTTTTTTATTTTTATCCCCTACATCAAAATCAAATCAGATTTTATTTATATAGTGCCAAGTCACAACCAAAGCTGTCTCAAGACACTTTACATAAAGAGTAGATCTAAAGCACTCTCTAATTCAGTTCATGAAGACCCAACCATCGAGAGTAATTCCCACGTGCACTTGGCGACAGTGGCTAAGAAAAACTTCCTTTTAACAGGCAGAAATGTTGGTGGGGTTGGGCGAGGTTGGCGACCATCTAATGGGACCGGTTGGGTTGAGAGGGAGAGAGAGAAAGAGAGAGAACTAGAGACAGAAAGAGAAAGAGAGAGTGAGGGAAGGGAAGGGAGAGCAAGAGCAAGAGAGATGCAATCTTTTGTGGTTACAAAGTACAATCTCAATACATGTACATGGTGACAGAACAGATTGCATTGATGGTGATTAAGTTTATTGACTATGTTTTCAAAGTCTACATATTTTCACATCATGTACAATTTACATTCTGTAAAAAATCGTTAAGTCGTTTAAATTTTCACAAAGTCTCTTTTCATTGTCAACACTGATTCACATCAAACGATGATGTGATGATGCACTGAAAAAGTGATACAGTAAACACTATAATTATAGAAATGTAACTCGAAAAGGGACTGTGCATGATACTATGAAGGTTACCTGTGAGTGTGCAATGGAAATAATAATAAATTAATTAATAAGCAAACAAACAAACAAACCAATGGAGACATCTGTATGATGATCATAGTAGAAAGTGCAGCCATATTCAGTAGTCCATGAACAATCAGACAGAGCAGAAAAGACTTCAGGTAAGGTGGCAAGTTAGTGACAAGCATTGATAGAATGTGAATGCACGGCAGATGGAAAGAGACAGGAGGAAAGTGAAAGAAGGAGAAGAAAATGAGTAAGAGAGAGAGGGGAGAGAAGTGTAGCCTAAGCCTATATTGCAGCATAATTAAGGACTGATCCAGTGCAAGTCTGAGCCAGCCCTAACTATACACCTTTATCAAAAAGGAATGTTTTAAGTGAACTCTTAAATGTGGGGAGGGTGTCTGCCTCTTGGTTCACAGCTGGAAGTTGGTTCCACGGGACAGGAGCTTTGTAGCTAAAGGCTCTGGCTCCCATTTTACACTTTACATTGAAACATTGTTGGTGCCTGTGGCTTTCTTAAAAATATCTAAACCCCCAGAGTTTTGGCCGAAGTGCTTCCTCCCTGAAATAAAAAAAAGCATCTACAGCATGAAAAAAAGTATCAACTTGGGCGTGTTGTATTTTACTTTTTACTTTTTAAATGTGAATAATCTTATATGGTATAATACTATATAACATGTTTGTTAAAGTTCGACACTATATCTTTTTAGTCATTTGTGAAACATTATTTTTCATTCAAACAGGGATTTAAAAAGGCTTATCAAAGTGCACTTGAAGATGTTTTCAATGTGTATGATTTTACTTGTATTTCATGTTTATAGCAACTTTGCACCCAAGTTTTCTCCCTTTACTAGTCAAAGGTACCACAAGAAACAAATGAATAAGAAAAAGACAAAAACAGCACACTTTGCTAAGACTTTGCTTGCCCTTTGAAATGAACACATTCCTAATTATGGTTCATGAAAATCAGTGCCAGGACTGTAACCGGATCCAGAGCCATGTTTTGATAGAATCTCTTGTTTCAAGGCAAGCACTCAAACACTGCTATGGCAGGACTGTAATTGCATTGTCTCTGTCTCTGTAACCTGTTTAAATAAAATGTGACTGTTTTTCTTTCAGGTAGCATTTACAACAAAGATTTATCACCCAAATATAAACAGCAATGGGAGTATCTGTTTGGACATTTTACGGTCACAGTGGTCTCCAGCGCTGACAGTGTCTAAAGGTAAAGTTACAATCTCCCAATTCCACAATGCCATTTTCTTGGTCCGATGTCAGTTTTAAATGTTATCTGTATTTTAATAAGCAACCTTTTTTTTACCATGCTGACTATTTACTGTGAAGTAAGTAATAGTGATAAGTGACAGAAAAAAACTTACCTGTAATTCAATAAATGAAAGGTTAAATGTACTTTAAAAAACTGTTGTGTTCAGTAATACAATTCTATAGGAAGGACAGACAGACACAAATAGTCACAGGTGTGCCTTGGGTTGGGCACAATAAAAGACCACTCTAAAATGTGCAATTTGATCACACAGCACAGTGGCACAGATGCAGCAGGTTTTTAGGGAACATGCATAGTAGTTATGCTTGATGCAGCAGTATCCACTAGAGCTGTTTCCCTCAAATTGAATATTCATATCAATACCATAAAGGACTCTGATGTTGTTTCTGAAATTTGGTGGTTTGCCCATTCAGCAGACCATGTGTCACTACCCCAGCCCCAGACCTCCAAACCCCGTTTTTTTACATGCAAAATCATTTGCAGTCAGCCACCAAGACAGCTGTTGCCAAGGCTGATTTACAAAATCAAAGAGTATCTTTAGCTGTGTGGCAGCGGTGTCTATAGGCATTAGCAACAGACAGCAAACACAGGATCATTGTATTGATGCAAGTTTTAATGCAGAGAGATGTCATGGTGAAATCCTGAGGGCCTTTGTGCCATGGTCCATGGTCATTGCCAAATGTTGCAGCAAGATTTTTGAATTGATAATATTTTGTTGATACTAATGTCTTTTTTGATTCTGTTTATCAGTTCTCTTACTCTACCTAAGCGCGCTACAGCAACAGTTTCTCTGTCATTTACAATAAATGGAATGATTGACAACATGGGGGATCTATCAAGAGTAGGCTCTTTTTAAACATCATTGATCTACAAGTTAAGTAATGTGAGATCTATAATTCCTCTTCCCTCCAGTTTTATTGTCCATATGTTCATTGCTTTGTGATCCAAACCCAGACGACCCCTTAGTTCCGGACATAGCACATATCTACAAGAATGACAAAGAAAAGTGAGTATATAAACAAATTCGGGTGATACATTATTGTCTACTAGTATTTAAAACAACAAAATGTGATTAATGTAACTAATGTTATCAGTGGTTTTTAGACACTCATCTCTCTTCTTTTCTCTCCTCAGATACCACAGACTAGCAAAAGATCATACCCAAAGGTATGCCATTTAAAGACAAAAAATATCAAAAACTTCAAAAAAAAGGAAAACTTGATGAGAATATTTCAAACCCCTTCTTTTTTAAGTCACAACACACTGTAAATTATAGTATAAAAATCAATTACTAATCTTGGGTCACGTTCAACAAACTTAACTGCCATTAACAATAATAATCAGGCCATAACATATATATTATTTGTTTTTGAAAGGGAGGAAGGGTTCTACTTTAAGCAGATGACAAAGATTGACTGTGTTCATTTAATGGATACCTTGACATTTTTAATTTAAGCATGTTTTTTTGTGTCAAAGAAGTTTTTCAACACAACTTTATTAAAAACTCCTTTCAGCATTCCAGCATTTGCTATGGAGCAACAAGTCTTTTTCCGAGGAGCTTTATAATGTAAAGAGTATACTTGTTTGACAAGAAGTTGCTTCATAACTAGAAAAATTTACATTCTGTTCCTTCAACCATCAACAGCCAGTAAAAAAAAACAGCTAAATGATGGAAATGTGGAAGAGAGAATGCCAAATATATATGCCGGTGGTTCTGAAACATCACTAAAACAAAACCATGCGTGAGTGTGTGCGTTTGTGCCTGCGCACACATATATATTTTCAATCCCCTTTAAAATTGCAACTTTACCTCACCTTCATGAAATGGGTGATGGAGGTTTTTGTTGAGGTTTTTTATTACTTGTAGCAAACAATGTTGAATGAATCAATGTACTGTTGTAGTTTTCCTGAAAATGGAAGCAATTACAAGTCAAATCATGTATAACTGTATTATTATTATTATTATTATTATTATTGTTGTTGTTATTATTGTTATTATAGAATTGTTTTACTCTTTCATTTAAATATAAGTTATCACTATGTAAATCTTTCATTAAAACGATATCCTCTTCTCCCCTAAAAATAGCTATCATGTTGGCTTTTTGGTTAGATTAACAAGGGCACAAAGATCAGATTTCTGTTTCTAAGGGTTAAATATGTTCTTTTGTTAAACCTGCAGTCTGTCTGTATATCTGTATGCTGTAGAGCTAGGGTTAAAATTCCATTTTTTGTTAATGTGTGGACAGTTTCTTGTGTCTTTGAGACCTGTGTGGCACTTTTTGTACTAAATTAAAAGATGGTACGGTTTTTATCATTACATTATGGTCTAAGTCAGTTTTTCTTACAGAACTTCATAAAGCTGTGTGGAAAGCAGCTTACAACTTTGTGGTTTTTGTTACCTAGTTTAAGTAGAGTGTAGTAGTATGAAATGATGCAAAAAATATAAACATTGTGATATGGAAAATAATAGTAAACCGTTACCAACATAAATAAGAGAGGTTAATAGTTGTTCTTTTCAAAACAGATTTAAAATGCTTTGTGGAGAAATTGGGTGTATGGAGTAAAGCTTCAAACATTAAAACAAAAAATTTGACCTAGTCATGGCTTCATTTGTCTGCTGGTAGAGCAATTGTTTAAAAACTAGCTCCTGGGCCCATATTAACCAAATGTCCTTTCAGTTTTTCTAAGTTGGAATAATACTTGTCACATTATTTGCTGTGCAGTGTTTTAGAAACTAAAAAAAGGTCAAGAGAAGGTAACATACACACACAAATCTGAAAACATGGTTATCTCAATACACAGGACCCAACCTTAAGCTATTATCACGTGAGCTCATATTTAAGGATATTCTGTTATTATAAAGTGCATGTTTTGCCCCAATGCATGACAGTAAAGGCAATGTTTAAGCAGTGAAAATGTGTTGACAAGGTTGCCAAAACACAGAGTGTGTGTATAGAGGTCAGGGAGTCAGAGACCTGTTTCTTGTGCTTCACATGCTGCGGACCGTCAGACATGGAGTCTGTGGTCCACCTGCAAGATGAATCAGGCACCCTCAGTTGGGAGAGCTTATCATGCAGCAGAGCAGCAGAGCCAGGATACTGGTGTCAAAGACAGAGGTAAAGGTCACAAACAGGATCCTGGCCTTGGTTTCTGAAGAGTTCAGGTGCTGGAAGATGAAGTGATTTGATTGGAAATCGATTACATACTGCTGCAAACCACAACAACTATAAACATAATGATTACAACCTGTTGAATAATTGTCGAAGAATAAATGAATACTTTTTACTTATTTTTTACTAGCTGTTTGGTTTTAACTCTATCAGCAGACTTAACAGACTTCTTGCTCCTACATTTTAAACAGTGTGTGAGAAGGCTACACAAAAGTTTATCTCATGGTCATCTCCCTGTCTTAATTTTATATGATTTGTAATTGTTGAAGAAAATTTTAATTGGGAAAAAGATTTGTCTGTTTTCTAAGGTGATACTTATAGAATGGTGCTTTCCCTCTGTAAAAACATCATAAAAGCCAACATTTGAGAATGCTGCTTTTGGTATTTCATATATATTTTTAAATGAAAGTAAGTCTGGCTCAGAGACCAGACAAAGAGGGCAAGTCCACCCAGACTCCTGAAGGCCCCCATGTTTCCATGTCAAATAGTCAAATAAAAAAAATATTTATATAGCGCCAAATCACAACAAAGGTTGTCTCAAAACACTTAGCATATAGAAAAGGTCTAGAGCTAAAAGTTAAAAAATCTCTTAACTATTTGTTCACAAAAGAGCTTGTTTCAGACACCATAACCAAAAATCACTAACAACCATGCAATGATGACTGGCCATATGCTGCGTCCTTAAGAAGCCCCAGCCCTGTCCATTGAGAACAGCAACAGCTGCCAATGATGCCAGATGCTTTTTTTGTCATGTGCCTTGTGACAGCAACAGACTATGCAAGCTCCAGTCTTCCATGGGTATAGGGTTGGACCCCCAATGCTTTTTTGTCCCATGCTTTTTAAAGTTCAGGTCAGTTGATTTGTCATTGTGTTGCTGTGAACCAACTAGATTATCATTGGTTTA
>JAPZDZ010000014.1:19620007-19648588 GCA_029783805.1 Acanthurus tennentii
CAGCTCTCTCGGTCTCTAGCCGAGACTGTAAAATAACGTAAAATAACGCAGTAACGCATCATGTAGTAACGGTAACAGAGTTACTGAATTTAAAAAGTAACGCGTTAGAGTACTCGTTACTGCCAAAAATAACGCCGTTACTTTGTAACGCGTTAGTCTCAACACTGGTCACAACACTAAACTTTATAAACTCCTGATCAAAATTTTAGAACAGTTGAAAAATTACATGAATTTACATTCAGCTGATGAACAGCCTATTTCAGTTTAATGGTCGTTTGCAATAAATTGCTTACTCATTTTTTTTGGTCCCATTTCTTCTTTTTGCATTTTGAAGCACTACTTAGAACTTTTTAAGATCCAACAGTGCAAAATGTAAATTCTTGCGATCTTTCATCTGGCCTTAAAATTTTGATCGGGAGTATATTTGTCAATTTGAAAATGAGGTCCTCTGTGGTGTGTTCTTCTGGGTGAAAAGACATAAACAAACGGAAGAAATTGTGGAGGTTCTCGGTGGACCTCTTTGTAGGGGTATGAAGTGATAGCTGTTGGTAGATGGTGTTTCGATATGTATATTTTCTGTATAAATAGATCCTATATGCCAGATTCTCAATCCATTTATTCAGGAAATACGCTGTCGAAAATAAAGTCATAACCTTGCGGGGAGAGGAGAGGGCGGGATTATCGTCCATATAACAGCAAGAACGCCCTGTCGTCAGTTTTACTTTCGTTTTTGATCGGAGCAGGTTCTGTCGTCTCTCCGTTTTGGACAAACTTAAACGTACCTTTCCAGCATATTTAGTCGACATCGACCGAAGATCATCATGAATCTTTATTTCTGCGCAACAGTTCTCGTCTGTCTGGTCTGCCTGCCGGTCAATTCAGTGGCCAAAAAAAGTAAGTAGCCTTTTTTTATTCGAGTCGGGAAATTTACAAATGGCGTAGTTATTACAGGAAGGCCCTGAAATGACACAGAGCCTCGGTTTTTAGAACGCTTTCACCGTCCCGTTTACTTGCACTCCGAAACTGTAGTAAGTCGACTTATAAGCTTTTTGTTAGAAGTGGAGACTCTGAGAAAGACGGTGTTCGGAATGTTTTGAACACTTGAGTTAAAACGCTGAGCGAACGAATTCGAAAGTGTTGTGACGTCGTGAAAAAAACTGGGTATGACGATCCGACTTGTGTCGCACTTGAACCTACCGCACAAGTTCTTTCATACTTTCTACTAATATATAATGATCACTCTACATAATAATACTATAACTTAACTCTACTTTAGTTTAAAAGTGCAAGGGGCAAAAAATATGATTTAATTATAATTATTTATTTATAATTGTCAATAATTCATGTAACCTAAATGAGTGAAATGTAAATCATTATTTGCCAACTTTATTATATTTTGAACAAACTGTGTATGTACATGTGTAAAAAAGTGTTTTGTTTCTCGGTAGGTGAGCCCAAGGTTCAGGTGTACACCCGAACACCTGGAGAACTGGGTAAGGAAAACATCTTGATCTGTCATGTGAGCAACTTCTACCCACCAGAAATCAGCATTGAGTTGCTCAAAAATGGTGAGGAGATTCCTGGGGCCCAACAGACTGACCTGACCTTCGAGGAGAACTGGCAGTATCACCTGACCAAACACGTGCCCTTCACTCCAGGCAATGGAGAGACATATTCCTGCAGAGTGACTCACATGGGGAATCCCAAGCCTTACATTTGGGGTATGTACCTGCCTTGTCTGCCTTGTCTTTGTGAGTCATTTATGATTCTTTCATGATTCATCATTCAAATAAATACACGCAAGTGAATTACTGATGAAAATAATGACTTTCAAGCTGTTATTTTGAGGTTTGAAACTTATTAAAGGTTACTCTAAATAGACTGTTCTCATATTTAAGTACCTAAGCTGTCTGGATGTGAGGTCATACATAGAACAGGTACTAAACAACTTTTTAAAATTTCTCGTCACAGAACCAGACATGTAAGCTCCATGCTCCGCCTTGCTTCCGGTATGTACCATATTCTTCCTTAGTGTAATTTTTCATTTTTCAGCTGACAAGTAGCTGTAACTGTAACTGTTTGAGTAACTACATACTGTTGTTTTCCTTTGTTTTAGTAATCACTGGTTTGCTTCATCTGAAGAATACAAGAAGATTTGAAGGTTTTCTATGTGATCTTGGAATCACTGTAAAGCTTTGAGTGTCAGCAAATGAGAATAATGCATCTGAATTTAGGGCTGTACTGAACGACGTCTTATTTTGCATTCAAAGTATTAAACATGTAATTTAAAAAAAATATATTTTTATCTTGAGTTAATCACAGTTTATATCTATATCAGTTTTGCAGCTGTGAGCTGACAAGCAACTGCAGGCACCAAGGGTATGCGTTTCTGTGTGTATTGGAACTGAGTTCAGTTATTTCCTTCCAGTAAATTGTTATTCACCTTTCTTCTCCATACACAGTTAAGTGCTTCCCCCCTCCGGTGAGCTGTTAATGAAGATAGAATAATTATAGTACAGATTGGCACTCTTTGTCTTGCTGCTACAAACACTTTTAAGATGTATCAACTTTATAAATCCCAAAAGTTTTAAGAACACTCTGAGCTCTCTTCCCACTGGTAAATGGCTCTGGATTGGATCAGAATCCTGTGTGACTCTGGGTGTGTATTCCTCAAGAACCCCCAGTCTACCCCAAACTCTCTCTCAGGCACAGTAATCTCCAGCAGCTGCCTGCAAGCATTTGTCCCTCTGCTTAATTCAACAAAGACCATACTTAAAGCCCCATAATATAAAAAAGGCCAAAATATTCAAATGTTTATCTGGAATTCAAACATGAACTGTGAAAGATGCTTTCAACTATTTAGTGCAGTCCTGCTTAAATATATGTTTGATAATTGCTTGCCTAATCATTACAGGCTATGTAATATGCGGATTGTAAGGAATTCAAAGTGTAAAACTGAGCTATGTGTGTACGAGGCAGAGCTGGCACTGTAGAAAATTAGAAAAATATAAAAAATATGTAAAACTCAAGAATGTATTCCACCTTGTGTTAGTCTGTTATTGTGCAACCAGCCAGGAGAAGATCCTATAATGTATATAAAAAATCATGATAAGGTATGTGTCGTTGCTCCATTTAATTTTCAAGAAAATGTGCATGAACAAAATACTAAATCAGTTCACATATAAAATATTTAATAGCAAAAACAAAGTAGCTAAAAATGATCTGTTCAGTGGGGTCATTTGATTTCATATTCATATTAAATTGTTGCTTCAGGGAGCTTAAAAAAACATTTATACTGATAACTGATGACTTAAATGTAAATCTTTGCACTCTGTTTGTACTTCTAAATCTGCCAAGGCTAGATGACATTTATATCAGCTGCTCTTGCTTGATTAGTTTAATGCCACTATGATTGTTTTTTAAGTAAACTAACCTTTGTCAGTTTAGATTTTTTATTCAGAATGATCCAAAAACCTGAACACCCACTTATGTTGATATTAAAGTATATTTTATAGTCCAAAATCTCAATTTGACTCTGTAAATGTATTTTGAAGTGGTTGTGACTCTTCAAATTAAATAAATTTTGAAACATAACAATATGTTTGTCTGCTTGCTGTCATTTGCAGTTACACTGTACGGGTACAAAATTGTCCTCAACTGAATTTGGAATCAAAATATATTTTATAGTATAGTCTCAAGACTTATGAAAAGGGGATGGCTCTTCCTGTCCACTGAATCACAGACCTCATATGGGCACCTAATGCTCTGCTGTAAATGGCACTTTGCCCTTTGAGCTAGGGAAGTACCCGCCATTATCTTGCTTGCCTTTATAGGCTGTGTGATGTTGTTAATGGATACTAATTAACTAATGTGCCATGACACTGACAAACACCCATATTAAATAAAAAACAAATTATGTAAGGTGCTGTATGGCCTCTTTTGTACTGATCAGTTTAATCAAGACAAATACTTTTGCTGTTTAAGGAATAACATTATTTTCTAGTACATTTTTACTATTTTCTCTGTATTACAAAATGATAAGGAAATCTCATTAATCTTACAAGAAAAACTTTTAAAATGTGTCATGTATCTAGGGCAAGTTATAACGTGTTGCGTGCGTACAGATTTATTTAATTGACTTGTAAAATTTATACAATTGCAATCAAATACACTTACTGAGATATAATGAGCCATTTATTACAGTCAGTAGAGTACACCAGGAATGATTTAAACACTTTTAGAATCTCTGGCAGATACTTGAACATATTGGTGAACTCAGGCTGTTTGAGGGGCGTGTACTTAAATAACAGAAAAGGGGTATTCCGCCACAGGAGGATATCTCATTTTCATTTTCAACCAATAAAAAACTGACATTTTTTCTTTCAAATGATATGTAAAATTTTACATACTAACTAACATTTTATGCACATGCCAAAATTTATCAAGACTGGATGAGTTAACTGATTTCAAATAAATTCGTAGGTAGTATCATGCTGCCACATTACTGTTTTGTAAAAGGTTTAATTAAGTAAATGGCATTTTTGACTAGAGGCATCTCATTAGAGTGATAGAGGCCCAATGGAAGCCAACTAATTCTCAACAGCTTTTCCATTTGTCAGATTAAGCATAGCACTCTGGAGGCACCCTGTGTACAGTTAGTGGAGTGGGCACCCCATGTACAGAATTTCATCCTCACTGCAGTGGCCCCGGGGTTGATTCTGCCTGGCATCCTCTTGCTGCAAGATTCCTTCCCATTTCCTGTCACCTCTCTCAGTTGTCCTATCTCAATAAAGGCACAGAAATGCCCCCTCAGAAAGCACAGTTCTCTGAAAACATGCATTGTTTTACAATAATGTATTATTACTAATTTATGGTCATCTAACATGCTAACCTGGGCTTGTGATTTATCCTAATCATCCTTATCATCTAAATTTAACTCTATATTTTCTCCCTGGTCATCCACATTCCCCCATTAGTAGCTCGATGCTCCACCAGTGGTGTCAACACCAAGATTTGAGAACCTCTGCATCAGACATTAAAATCAGGCCTACTGGTTCCAGGACCATATTGAACCTGTCCATAACAACCACTGTACATTATATTGTGACCCATCAGCAAAGATTGAATCAGATGATTTCAAGTGGATTTCATTATATCCTCAAGCTGCAAAGTCACGAGAATTACATCTAGCACCTTTGACCATGGTTTGTTTGTTTATTTACCATGTGCTAATTTGTTTTGGGCTCATTATAAAATAATAATAATAATAATAATAATAATCTGTCATTTAATTTGATTATATAATTGTCTTTTTGGAATACAGCCCTAACCCTGAGCAACATTATTTTAGAAGTAATTACATAAAATAGGCAGCATATTGCCAAACTGAAGTGACAATTCAAAGAAATCTGATACTTCTTCATAAAAAATTGAGCAGTTGTCCAGTTGCATCATAGCTGAGCAAAAAGAAGGGCTAAAAAAAAAAAATTCGAACCAGCTTTCAAAATATACTTTATTTTTGTAGGGAATCCTATTATCAAATATATATTTGAACGCTTATGCAGTAAGAAACTATGCTTTAAACTAAACGATCAAGCTAATACATCTGCTTATGAATGTCTGACAATTTGATAGGGATTTTGCAAATTTTATAATTGCATTTTCTAACTGTAATATAAAGGAGAGCTAATGTAACAGTAGGTGGCGACAATGCTCCATTTGGTAGCGACCGCCATTAAAGAACTAAAAGAAGAAGAGGAAGAAGAAGAAGAAGAAGAAGAAGAAGAAGAATTTCCCCATAATCCAACTGGAGAGCGTAAAGGCGCCTTTTATAGAGCCTGCATGTCAACAAGTAGGAGGGGAAGAGGCATCGCTTTAAATAATCAAATCTAATGCATGAATGCGTGCTTGTTTTCTGGGATAAGAAGTTTGTCTTTAATTACTCTGCTTAACGGCCTCTACTATTGATTTTGACCGACATGGCGCCGTTTAGCGTAATGACAGCAGGTGTTAGCTGGTTGGCTAAATCCTTTAGTGTCTTCTCCTGCTCAAGTACTTTGGCAAGGTAACGATGGCTAACCTTGTATTTTTTTTACAGTAATAGCTAGCTGAGGTTGTTGATCTGGGCTAGCTGACTAGATTTACCATGCCCCTATATTTTGCGTTTGCACTTAGTTTGCACAGTTAGACATGAAATACAATAATTTAAATGTTTTTGGAAAGGCTAACATTAGTTAGCATTAGAAAAGGTTGTTCCTACATGAGTGCAACACAAAGATGCAAGTAAGCCAGTCACAGACACTCTTTTAAGCGTTGATCTCCGTAACAGTTCCCATATGTATACTGACGTGTACGGTGCCCTCAACGTTTGTATGGAGTGTTTGGGGTTGTGAATACTAAAAAAATAAAGGTTGTTAATGTGTTATATATAATGTGTTAATGTGGCTATTAAAGCCATTCGAATGGCATCCTCAAATTTAAAGCAGTGCATGCATGCATGGTTAGGGCATGTGATGGAATAATATTATCTTTAAATGGAGCAGCATTGTTTAGTCACTTGAAGATTAGGAGTGGTGTACACTCATTTAGGTTCATTAAGTAGCAACTTTGCATTTATAAAACGGGAATGCATTTCCACTGTCCATGGTTGATTCAATGAGCAAGTGGAAAACTGAATCAAAGTCAAACCTTTCGTAAATAAGTGTGTGCTTGTGTGTGTGTGGTGAGAAAAATGTTTAAGTACACAAAATATTTCTAGAGCTTCAAAGCAGAAAATGTTGCTGCATTCTCTTCAGCAGCTGAAAAAGATGGGGACTTCAAAATTTAAACTCATCTTAAGAAGACATTTTACAACCTTTTTTTAAGATGAAACCCACTGACCTAAGAACATTTACCCTGATTTTCCCTTATTTGAAGTGGCTGCACAAGCTTAAACATGTGTGAAAGCATCCAGAAAAAGATCACACTTAAACAATCTATAATGCTCTGGCACTGTTGAAAGAAGCTACATCAGAAAGCTATTAGATTGAAGGATGAACGTTTAATATTTGCTTTGACAGAGGTACTTGTTGAGATATGCAAGTCACAAGTACATGTTTTGAAGTATTATTTATTTTTAAAGAATTTATTTAACTTTATTTTAAAACAAGTCCCAAGCTTTTTCAAACATTAAGGAGACCTTCTGCACTACTGTTCTGTTGTAAAACTCCAGAAATGTTTTTTCAGACTAAGGCACTTAACTTTCCATCAGCATGGATTTAAGTAGGTAATAGTCAGTTTTTGTTTTGGAGTAAATTGCTCCTTTTTAAAAAAAATGATAAGGGCTGCAACCAACAATTATTTTGATTACTATTATCTGCTTATTATTTTTTGATTGATAATTGTGGTTAACGAAATGTCAGGAACTAGTAAAAAGAGTGCTCCTCACAAAGTTTCAGAGCCCAAGGAAGTGTCTTCTGATGTCTTGTTTTGTTTGACTTATTGACAAACACCCAAAGAAGCTTCATTTACAAATATATTTGACAAAGAAAAGCAATGAGCAATCTCATTCAAAAACTTGAATTCAGAGAATGGTTGACGTCCTTTTTTAATTGTTTTAGCCATAGAGATGCTCAAACTAATTTGTTCTGTTATTATTAAATAAGTATACTGGTTTGGCAGATTTGAGTGAACATGGATGCTAGAATGTTTTCTGTATAATATCTTGTTTCTTTGTGTGTATCTGTGGATGCATGTATGTTGTAGGTGTACCAGCGTCCCCTCAGCCACTTACATAAACCCAGTGAAATGTCTAACTTCTCAGGCCAGTGGCCCTCCAAAGAGACCTCTGAATGGTTACATGAGATATGTTCTGCAACAACAGCCAGTTGTGACTAGACAAAACCCAGGTAATCTGCAACACTTGATCCTTATTCATTCCTTCGTGACTGAGCTCGTTCAGTCTGAGATGTTTTCATCACTGATCAATAACTGAAATGCTGCACTTCTGGTGTAACTAACAATCTTATTATTGTTACCTTCAGAAATCAAACCAGTGGATGTTATGAGGAAGATTGCCCAAGAGTGGAGAACATTGAGCCCTGAACAAAAACGGGTACTTTATTCCTTTTACTTTTACTACAAGGAGTGTGTATATTGAAAGGTTAGGCAGTGGTAGCAGTTGGGGAGTCATCTCTGTAACTTTAAGAGTAAAACCACACATTGGCTTCAGTCGTCATGCAGTCTCTCCAGCTGAATCTTTTGTCTCTTTCACTCTTCCAGCCGTTTCAGGAAGCCTCTCTGCGGGCCAGGGAGCAGTATAAGGTGGACTTTCAGCGTTACCAGGCCCAGCTAACTCCAGCAGAAGTCAAGCAACAAACTCAAGAGAAGAGGCAAAGGAGGGCCAAGAGGAAAGCGATCCGCAAAAAGAGGGTAAGAGAGACAGTTGTAGAGTGACAGTTGTAGATAAGAAGCAGGGAAAGGCTTAAGCTTAAGAGCTTTAATAATTTATTTATGTGTTCTAAAAAATACATTGTTGGCATCATATCTACACTATGTAGAATTTTGACATTGGCTTTTCACTTCAGCCATGAACTCCATGATAGAACAATGCAGGGGGCATAAAACCAGGTCTGAGTTTACTCAAGGAATGACAGAAATATTTTTAATTATTGAAGACCCAATTAAAACTTAGCACTGAGCCATCAGCTCATCTTTCATTTTGTTGAATAAAAAATGTATATCCTCCCTTTGTGTGTATTTGTGTGTGATCCAGGAGTTAACCAGCCTTGGGAAACCCAAACGTCCTCGCTCTCCGTTCAACATTTTCATGTCAGAGCACTTTGAGGAGGCCAGAGGAACCACCACACAGGTCAGTTGACCACTGAGATGGTTTGAGATAGTCACTGGTAGTAAAGTTGATGCATAGACTGGTCTGCCAGTTACCGGTCAGAAAAAGACAACTTTGCACATGGAGTCAGAGAGGGAGAGAGAAAAAAACATGTATACTGAGACACAACATTAACAGACCTGTCCAAACTGTGTCACATGTGAATTGTTTGAGAGAATTTACTGAATGCCTCTATTTTTCAAGTGGTCTTTTCTACTTTATACTAAAGTTACGTACAATTTAAAACAATAAAAATACTTTGTAATAGATCTGGGAAATCAAACTTTTTCAGTAAGGGATAATGACAAAATTAGATTTAATAAGAATATTAAGCTCTGACATTTTTGCTATGTGGCTGAATCTAGGCAATAAACAGCGGTGTTACTGTGTAGAGCAGAGCGAGCTGTGAAGTCAGTGAAACAGTTAATGCTTGTTTCTTGTAGGAAGTGAGGCACTCAGAGTAGGGCTGTGGTTTAAAAGCCTTTATTTCAGCATGGCCAAACAAGTTAAAAACTGTAGGCTCAGCCCTACTCTGAGTGCCTCAGTTCCTACAAGAAACTAGCATTTGGATCCCAACACTGATGAGCACCAGAAGTAAGGAAAGAAGACCAGTGATACCCTTGCAGCACTCCAGCCTTGTGTTTTTTTCAGTTAATGTTTGTATTGCATCTTGTGTACGTGTAATGTTAAATTCTGAGAACTTCTTTTGTTGAATTGCAAAGAGGTGTATATGTGCTATGTAAATTCTCAGTGTTATGCTTGCTTAAGGCCAGCCTCTTGCACTGGCATCTGTTTTTGTTTTTTGATTCATTTTGGCTTCAGGTGCCTTGTATTGCAAAACAGTCTCTTGGTTTTACACGACTGATATATTTATTCTGCTTCTGTTCCTTCAGGGAAAGATGAAGTCACTGATGGAGGACTGGAGGAATCTGTTCAGTCATCAGAAGCAGGTTGGTCATATATACTTTGTTCTCTTAGTCAAGGCCTCTATGCATTTGTGCAAAAATGAACTTGTAATAATTTATTTGAATATTCTCTGTTGGCTTCACATCTCAGGTGTACACTCAGCTGGCAGAAGATGACAAAGTTCGTTACAAGAATGAAATTAAGTCATGGGAGGATCACATGGTGGAGATCGGACGAGAGGACCTGCTTAGAGAGCAGACAGTGTCTAGCAGGAAAAAAAGTGCTGCTAAAACTCAAGCAGCTAAGACAGGAACAAAGAAAGCAAAAGCTAAGACAGTGAAAAAGGTCACTGCCACTGGAAAGTCAAAAACAACCAGAAAGACAACAAAACGTGTCTAAATGACAACTGGAGACTTCTGAACCCAGGACTGTGATCTGCTTGTTTTTTTCCTCCACTTACCTGAAAGTCACAAAGGTCCCTTTTGTCAGGGATATTTCTTAGGTTCAATAGGGTAAAGCTTTTACAGCATTCAGACAGATCAAGATAATGTTAAAACACCCCATTGATGCTCCTGTTCAGTCCAAATACACCATTTAAACCCTCAAAGCAGATTTTTTACAGGGTACAGTGTCATCCCGGTGATACCCTCTGTACACATGCACATCCTGAATTTGATTGGGTTGTTGAATCCCTCCAATTTATGTACAGTGTGATTGTGCCAGGCCAGGAAAGTGAGTTGCATGTTAAAAGGTAATGATCTCAGACAGATTGACATTTGGGTAAAGTGTGAAAGTGATTTTAAGAAGCACAGATACTGTTGATGCTCTTCTGTTTGCAGTGTTTAAAAAGGTTTTATAGCCCTTATTGTAACCACAGTATACTTGAGGGGGATATAAAGGTCACTGTTGCGGTCCCAAAAACATCCGCATGTCCCTATTTTTTGTATTTCATACACAGTATAAATGTCAGAAATAAGTCAGGTGTTATTCGGCATTTGTTTGCCAACAGTTCTATGAAGATCTAAACCAACACGTTTGTCTGCCCCTCAATACTTTTGGACTTTTCTTGTTAATTTTATGGCTCTCACTTCTAATTCCAACACTTCCACAAAATTCAGTCAGGTCACAAATACAGTTTCATTCCCTTTCTTTTTTCAAGGCTTTCTTTTTCTTTAAAACCAGGTCACTGTATCTATTTTAGCAAATAGGAAATTTCATGCGTTTTGATGAAAATGAAGATCCAGAATAACAGCATCTTTATTCCTGAACAGAGTGTATTCCACTTGTGGAAGTGTGTGCTCAACAATGTAGCTTGATGGACAGTTGGCTCAGTAGATTCATACTCTGAAAAAGTGCCATTGGTTGCAAATTTACAGAAAGCACTTCCTCTTAAAATCAAATGGTACCGTGGTCCTCAAGATTGCAACCTGACTGAAGTCTTTGTATCAATGTGTAGCATTAGCTTGTACAGTCACAACTCATACTGTGAAATGTCATTATTTGTATTTAATGGCATCAGTAATGTTATCAACTGGCGATATATTTTTTTAAACAAAGGTCCAAATTATGCTTTTTTTGGTCCATCCTATGATATTCATTTTGTTCTATAAACAGCTGTAAAAAACCTAGCTAATAATAAAATCAGCCTTTTTCCCCCTACAGCGTCCATCCAAATAATTGTTGGCATAAATGTGCATTTGTCACTCTTATACTACTAGTTCTTCCTGACTACACTGTATGAAGTTTGCCTCGAGCTGCTGACTGATGTATCACAAAAACAACCTTCCATTATGTTGAATGGAAATTCAGCCAGTGTCTTTTAATAATCCCAAAATACAGATTCTTTCTGGTTGTAATCACGTACACGTGAATTATGAAGAACATACAGTATTGACGTTTTCTTTTATGTGTAGGATCTATTTAGTGCTGCCATCAAGCAGCATTAGCTATGGCTTGTTTTATTTGTATTGTGTATTTCCTAAATAAACATTTACATTTATCTCTTTTTTTTAATTAAATGGCACCTTAAAAAAATTACACAACGCAATCTATTAATACACAATGCTAACACCTAATTACAGAAACCTCAGTAAACAAAACTCTTAAATCATTGCCTGACATTGGATCAGGTAAGACATATGTTATAGTCTCCCTTGTTGTATTTATAAGCAATATTGTCATTATTTGACAAATGGATCATAACAGACTTTATAAGGACGTGACTGAGACAACTCCTGTTGATTAAGCACTGACAGCCTGATGTAAATGGCTGATGATTGTAAATTTTCCTTGTTTCCTTTCCTGCCACACCACTTAAATATGTCCTGAAACAGGGACTGTGGTTATATTGCTTTGACGTATTCAGACAATGAAGGTTGAGAGTAGAAAGTACTGCATTGGAAATGTGTCAGATATTGCGCATTCTTTAACGCAAACTTTTTTTGTCACTTGAGAATTATAGTTACTTGCAATATTCATGCTTACTGACACTGTGAGAGGAACTCAACTCATGGTGCAAAAGAGTCTTACTGAAAAAGTTAGAATAATCTATCAAACGTTTAAAAGAACATTAACACATTTCAACACATATACACACACAAAACATGTTTGTACGTATGTTGTTGTAATTTTCAACTAAAATAAAACTAAATGCCAAGACAATTAGTCAACTAAAATTTAACTAAAACAACTGAATACAGATTGTAAGAACTCTGGTAAGGCTTGGACTCAGGTGCAGAGAAAAAACAGGAAACTGATTGAGGTTCAAAATAAAAATCACTGTCTTTACTTATGTTCAACAAAATACAAACAAGGTATCAAAAAGGCTAACTAAAACAGATAGGAAAAAGGCTAAGTCTCTGAATTCGAAGAAAACAGGCAACGTTCTAAACTCACAAAGATAACATACAGTAATTCCGATAAGGTCTGGTCACGGGGGAAACAAAGACAATCTGGCAATGGCATGAGGAGCTGGTGGGTATATACATATATAGACAGGGATGGTAATAGGGTAATCAGGAGCAGGTGAGTGAGTGGCTGCAGGTGTGGTTGATGAAAGGCGGGAAAACACAGGAAACTGAAATGACACAAGAGGTTACTACTACAAAATAAAACTGGAAACAACATGACAAAATCAAGAATGTTACACAGATGACTACAATAAAAACTAACAAGGTCTTCATACACAGGACTAAGACTAAATTTAAAAAGAACTGACAAAATATTAAGGCATTGTTTTTCAGACTGTATTTTTTTGGCTTTTAAAGTATCTTACCTATTCCATGAGTGGCCATTGTTTATTGCTTCATGTAAATCTGCTCAACTCCATTTGCAGAAAGCCTGTTTTGTTTCATGTATGTGTTGTAGTGTTATGACTCAGAAAAATGTTTAAAAAATGTTTATTTTCTGTTCTGTGTTTATAAAATGGTTATAGCAGTCGGCAATGAGTCAGGCTGTTTTGCTTGATGAAGCATACATGAGATCCTTTATTTTGGCTTTAGATTGTAACTTGCTGAGTGTTGTTCTTATAGGTTGGGCCATGGGAACAAGCTTACTGCGCTGTCAACTAAATGTTAGAACTATTGCTAAACATGTTTACTGCATATTCTCAGTCATGAAAGCTTAGTACCTGGTGTTCATCCAAATTTTTGTTTTTGTTTACTTTATCCCACTAGCCTATAAACTGAAATTGTACCATGAGTGTAGCATTTTTACTATATAGTAATTAATATCAAACTGAAAAGTCTTGTGTAACTAGCATCCTTAAGTTAAAGTTACTATGTGTTGCTCCAGTCTTTACAATCAACTATGACAACATGATGCACTAAGCACACTCACTATATGATATTAAAGTTTATTGTTGTAGCATTTCCCAAAACATATTTTAAAATTACTTTTCACATTAAGTTTAAAAAATGAAAGAAGGCAGCAAAATAGTTGAACAGACAAGATAAAAATGAACTGTACAGCTTATAAATTTTGACAAAATGTCAATAACAGACATAAAAAGTATTGTTATACTAGTCAATCAGAATGAGTTAAAAAAAATTAGAAGAAGGTGATTACAAGTTGGTAATAGGGTGGGCCCCAAAAGGCAGTCCTCTCTGGTCTATAACTTAGACAATTGTCTCATTCTTGATGGGGGTCAGGGGTAGAGTTTAATGACCAACACTGCATTATGCCCATGGCATTCGTAACCTGTAACTTCACTTTAAGCCACTGATAAGCTGGTCTGTAAAGCTAAAATGTAAAAGTGAAAAGTTTATTGATGCTGAGGTAGCAAAAGAACAAAGAGGTTACAAACATCTTATTACATTTAAAAATACCACAAATATCAGATTGCTAATGCTAAGCAAAAGTAACAACAAAGTCCAACTGTACATCAGTGCACTAGCTGGTTGAGCAGGTTAGGAACAAACATTTGCTTTGAACCTTTAACTCTACTCAACAAATAAACATTACACAGTTAGTAAGAACAAGTTTGGAGTAATTAATGAAGAGCACAGATATCTTAATGTCAGTCTGTTATCCTCGACATATGAAAGTCATCAAAGAGCTGCTAAGTCAAAAAATACCGCCACTCAGCTTTGTTCAACCAAAGTTTGGAACTTAATACGGATGGTTCCATATGTGGAGAAATGTTAACCTCTGCCACTGCTAAAAGACTCTGGCTACAGAGGTGAATGTTCTCCTTGATCTTTCTCTGGGTGGCTATTAACTCAGCACGGAGTTAAAGACGTCTGATCATGCTGGTGGTCACTCTCAGCTTCAAAATCAAGTTGGCTGCTGTGCTGGTGTGTGTAGATGGAGTTCTCAGTGGAAAGTTACTCATCTGGAAAAGATTAATCAGTGCTCAGGTCATGATATAAAACAGAGTCTAAAACCATCTTTCCAAAAGCTCAGGCAGTGTCTTCACACCACAGAAAAGCAAAGTCTTTTTGATTTTGCTTTTCTGTGGTGTGATTAAACATTTCTAAAATCACACAAAAATCACAGAATTAAAAAAACAGGCTATTGAGAGTAACCTGCATTGCTGCCTTTATAAAACCTCAAAGCAGAAGTTTGAAAACAGACGTTAGGACTTCCTGTCATTTACCCCAACTGTAAGCTGTTTATGTGGTACGAGAGCAACAACTCCCATCAGATCAGGATTTCAAAATTCAAACATATGATTTGAGTTGCGTCACAGAGTGTATCTTTCCCTTCTGTTGTATTGCTGTGCAGAGGATGAGAGAAGATCACGGTCCTTGTTGCTGCTGTGTTGCAGCTTGTGCCAGTAAAGCCTGGAAGTCCGGAGATAAGACCAGCTTGTGATGGACATTTCCCAACACCATCATATCTCCAGTCCGACCATCAGAGAGACGCACAGACACCAGCTGCTGCAAGATAAAGGACATATGTTTTTTTAATGATGGCTTTATTTTGCTTGATCACATGCAGTCTAACATGAGAATGCTGAGTTCTACAGTTTGAAACAGTTGCATCATATGGTTCAGTTAAAAAGTTTTGGTGGACATTTACCTTTTATTGAAAATATTTTCCCTAAGAGAATATTTTTTAAAAACTAATATGAACAAATTTGTGTATCCTTATAAGTCATTGTCCTATACTTGAGGCACTTTGTTCACTAACATTAATCTCTAATTGCAGTCTCTTATACATGGAAACAGGGGGGTTAAGATGTTTGGCTGGCTTCATCTGAATCGTTACTTTTTTAAAAGATGATAATTTAACTGACATTCCACGTAAATGCCAACTCTACTGGGAAAATATATTTGGAAATGGTTCATCCAAGTGCATAAATCTGATCAGTAAATATTTTTGCAAATTAGAATAAAATAGAATTTCCTGTGAATCTGGGAATTAGTTTAGAATTAGTTACTTCTATTATATTTCTTTATTTACTTTTTTCAATTCTTTTGTTTTATTGTTAGATCCATTTTCATCTCATTGGTCTACTTGTTAGAGTTATTTTAGAGATAGGCACTACATATTGCACTGTGTCAAATGGATCTCAACATTAGTAAGCTTTGTTGCACTACGTGGCTTATACAATGTGATATGAATAATAAAGTGGTGTCAAGAAAAGAGACAACAGCCTTAAACATCTGAAGGTTGTTTATGTATTTGTGAATTTCTTGGAATGACGTCTGTTATCTGATGTGCATGCTTATTGTTTATAACACTGTTCTATTTACCCAGTGAAGACACCCCCCCGAATGAGAGCAAAGAAAATAAGACACAGGCTCTTCATTTTAAACCTGATGAAAACATACTAAAATTTACACCAACCTTTTTCAAAAATTGTTTTACAAACAAACCTTGTATGATGCACACATGCCCAAAGTACCTGCAGGAAGGAGAATGCAGCTCCCTCAGAGACATCCATGATGATGTCACCCAGCTTCAGCTCTACCTTTCCTGACTTCCTGATCTGCAGTTTACCCAAAAAGCCTTCTGGGAACTGTGAGAGCACAGGACAGGCCTCCTTCACCGTAGCCTCCTGAGGAGAGTCAGAAATACAAAACTTATTAATAACTGGATGATGCTGGAGTATTTGAATTGAAAAGGCCAATCAAAGAACACCAGACGAAAAAAAATGTCATTTCCTGATGGAAAATAAGGAAGAGCCACTCTCACTCACAGCCTGATATTACAGTTTTTTACTTTAAGCTCTATCAAATTTTTTTGGATGACAGGGCTCCGGTGTGTTATGTTGTGCAAACCTTTTCAATGGTGCTTAAGGTTTTATCTTAACTGCACTGATGGGATATTTAGATAAATGGCTGTTAGTGAGAGGAACATGGAGTAAGGCAAGTGCTTCTGGAAATCCAGTATGACAATTCAGTTTGATCTTAAGTACCAAAAACAAAATTACATCCTTATTGCATTGAGGTGGCAGCAGAAAATTCACCTTATCTTCATGGAAATAATTTATGTACTTACATGTGACTAAATTTGTGCTGTAAAATGATCAGGATAATGCACAGTTTAGGAATTTACTATTGACAGTGTAAAAAGGCTTTCATGAGGTTCATTTGTCACACAAACAAGTATAAGACACCCAAAGGCAGGGGCGTAGAATTGCATAGGGACGATAGGGACCAGCCACTAATGTGTAGTCACTATCAATACAACTGCTGTCTGTAGTGTTTAGTCAATGATTATGGCACACAAAGGGTTACCAGTCGGTCTCGAAGTCCCGCCTCTAACCTACATATCGCTCTCCAATTGGCTCTGCTGGTTTCTCGCTAACGTACATGTGATCGGCCGTCCCCACTGTCACTCCATCTGCTTGTAAACGCTACTTGCAACCTGTTAGTTGGACAGGGCAGGAGGCAGTGCATGTATCTGCAACTGTGAGTGTAAGTAGGGAGGGCAACTGAAAAAAAATATTTCCCGAAATCAACATGAATATTATGATTATAATCAGTGGTGTCATTTACATTTATATTTGTATTTGTGTTTGTTTGTGTGCGTGCGTGCGTGCGTGCGTGCATATGTGGAACACTTGTGTCCCCACCAATGTCAAAATCAAACCTACATTGCCCAAAGGTATAAAAGACAAAATAGCCTTGGACTGGCAGCTACTACGGATACTTTGACACATGATGCAATTCAGAGTGTAATTTTGTGTTTCTATGTATAAAGTTGATACAACATACCACATATTATGCTAAAAAGAAACTGCAGATATGTTGCCATAACAACATCACAGTTTTAGAGTTTACTCTGTTCACCCACTTGTGCTTGTAGATGGGCAGGCCTCTTGTCTTCAGGCTTGCCTTCCTTCTTTGCAGGTTTATCTGCTGTAGACCCAAGATCCAAGTCCACCTTATGTCCAGATGTTCTGCCTGGCATACAATCAGGTAACTGCATGAAGAAGAGCTCCTCTCTGCCAGATAGACTGAGATCCTGCAGGACTTCTACCAGGGATGGCTGCTCCGGTTTGGGCAGGTCTGTTTTGCTGTGCCCTGCTCTACTCTGAGCTTCACATGGTGAATGTCTAAACAGTTGAGGGTTCTCTGAACCTGCCAATATGACAAACATCAACACTTAAGCACTAAAATAGACTACAACACCAAACTTATTATTCAAACACAGACATGAGGTGATGTGGTCTTTCCAGCAGGCACTCAAGTCATTTTATAGTTACATGTTCTATACACTCCCCAATCATTTAGATCCATGACCATCCATATGACTTTTGGTGATTGTTCAGCCTGTATACATCAACACTGAGCTCTGCACCTCTACTGCTACACATTGGTGTCTGTTGTCAGAAACATAACTGCCTCCAGTGAGCCAGACTTTTTTTTTAATATGTATCCATTGTTTGTGCATTAAATGTTGTGCATCTCAGACTTGGTCTGCGTGAAGCTTGCTAGGAGCCTCAGATGAGGAGAGACACACTTACAAACAAAAATTCATATTACTAAAATAAATGGTTAAAATGTTGGTGTGAGTGTCCTGACTGAAATGAAGTCCTTGATAAATGGCATGTTACGTGACGATGTCAGTGGAGAGACAGCAGCAGCAGAGGCAGTCTGAGGTAGTTTACTCACATGCAGTCTTCAGTGTTTGACTCTTGGTGAAGCTGGACTGACTCAAAGGCAGCTGGATGGGTTTCAGCTTGGCATCATTCCTCAGACCTGGATCATCTATGAACTGTGGGTGCATATTGGTTAGGAACAATGATAAAATGAAGGTGCTTATTATTATTATGGATGCTAATATTAATTTAATCTCACTGACTCACTGGCTTAGTCATTACAAATTACTGCCATGCAGCTGTACATTATGCATAACCACACTGACTTCTTTTGGGGGGAAATTGGTTAATACTATGTTTCTGATCAGCAGCAGCTTTCTGCTGGCAGTTAGACAGGAAACAGACCCACTATATTCCATATCTTTTCCTCCGGGTATGGAAAGTATAATAAACAGCGGAACATTGTTCTATGTCTATATATGTGTGTAATAATGTCACTCTGTTTCTGTAGCATTTGTAAACAGACACAGAAAGTGCTAATACAGTGGCCACAAAAACTTCACAAGATGTTGGTGTGTAAAATGTTGTGTTTTGGCTTCCTGTTTGCTGTCCTATTTGCCAAAAAAAGTAATGCAGCTTTAAAGGATACGTTTAAACTTTTCTGTTCTGTCTTACAACAACGAGCAAATCTTGTTTTTGATGATTGATTGATTGAATGATTTTTTTATATGCTTGTTATGTAGGGTGGCAGAACCAAAGCAACAGTTCTCATTTAAATTAAAAATGTATTCAAATGTTTATAGGGAGCTAATGTGAAATGTGTAATATAAATGTATAATATATAATTTCTCCTGCTATGAATTGCTTGATCAAAACAATGACAACAAACCACATATGCTTCAGTGAAGTAGTGTGGAACTTTGAGATTGGTTCATTTTATTGCTAAGCAGTCATCCTTGCAGATAAAAAACTATAATCCTTAACCACTGACCCTAAATGGTCCATTCACTAACTAGGTCTCCATCTAACCTTGTTATAAGGCTCACCAGTGAATTCATCCTTAAAGGTTTAGCAGCTAGCCAGATAAACTCACATCATCCCTCTGTAGTTTGCAAAGTATCTCGTCTTCATCCTCCTCTGACTCTTTTTTCTCTTTCTTTACCAGTTTACACACTGGAGAGGTTGTGGAATCATGCAGGTCTGCAGCACCACGCCAGCCTGAACAGGGAGACAGGTTGAGTGTTATGGAAAAAGGGCACCTGTAGTGACTCTTTGACTGAACCTCTGATGTGCATGCTTAAATTCCACTAAAAAGAATGAAAAATAAAGAAAAAGGTTCTTCACCTGTTTTGCGTACAGTTTCAGCAGGTCCCTGCTCAAAGATGGAGTGAGACTGGATGGTCTGAGGTTTCTCTCTCCTTCTCCCTCTGTTTTCTCTCTTCCTCTCATCCCTCTCTCTTCTCTCCTTTTTTGGAACCACATGAAACCCTTCCTTGAACCTTGGTAAGAACGGGACATGATCATAATCACTAAACACTTTTTACTAACAACACATAATATGATATGTGTATTAGTATTACTATGTGTAAATGCGACTGGAATTATTGTACTGATGGTCACTCACTCATCTTTGCTTTTCCGCACAGCGTGGACATTGGGCTCAAAGGTTTTCTTTGAATAAAAAGAAAGAATAAGGAATATTAACAACAAATATGATTTTTGGATTCAGGAAGGTGATGCTGCAAAAACATAGTATATTCAATCTGATAAAATTTCTAACCAGCTGCCAGACTCAGTATTGCAGGACAATGACTACTATTTTACATGCTCGTAATGATGCTGATTTTTTAACTAGCAAAATTCATTTTTCACTGTTACTATTCTATTATCCCATCGATAAAAGCAACCATCATGCCAGGCGAGTTTCTTTCTGAGACTTGGCTCTCTGCTCTGACGCTTTACCTACTCCAGCTCTGTATCCCCTTGTTGTTGTTGTGTTTTGGCCCCTCACTTTTGTTTCCTGTTGGTTCTCCCTGTCTGTCTGTGTATGTGTGTCTATTAGGTCTGGGTATGGTTTCTGCTCCTGAACCTGCTGGCAATCAAGTGGCACACCTGAAGCTGATTCCTTTCATTGACTCAGCAGTGTATTTTAATCTGGGTCCTTCACTCTATTCCTTGCCAGATTATCCATCTACCTTATGTGGTATCCTGCACTACAAGCTCTGAGTTTTCCTCATTGTTGCTCAAGGTGCTTTAGCTTTTCCCTGTTAATCTGTTGTTTTTTTTTGTGCTCAGACTCAATCCACCTGGTGCCTCCTGCCTGGAGGCTTTGCAAGTCAGCCTCCAGCCCGCCTCCAGGATTGTTGCCTGCTTTCCCTCCACACTTGCCACTTGCCTCTTGCCTCTGCCACTCCAGCTCTGCTTGCCCAGACTTTCAAACTAAAGTTCCAACAAAAATCCCAGTTGACTCCCTGTGTCTGTGTCCTGCTTTTGGGTCCATTTACACTTGGCATTATGACATTCACATAGCCAAAATCTTAATTTCTTAAGATTTCTTAAGATTTTGGCTATGGTTGTAAATTATGCCAATAAAAAAATATTAATATATTATTCATGACACATTTGGACATAAAACGGCCACGTCCGCATGTGGTAACATATTAGAAGGCGACATATTGTGAGACAGGTTAAAAAAACATGTTGAGGAATAACTTCTGAAACAAGTTGGGTTGATTAAGTACTTTTGAGCAGCAAAGGACCTTCAGAGTTCGGTTTGCATTATAAAACTGTCGATGGTAAGCCTTAGATTAAAATAGTGTACTACTGCAAGCCATTCAGTCTTAAATTGATTGTCTGTTTGGGTTGTTTGGTTTCTGTAGGCCTGTTTCTTCTTTAAATGTTTTTGTGTCCTATTTTAAAATGCTGTTACATTACAGGCTGATTAATCGTTTTAACATTTTTGTTTTGTCATTTCTTACCTTTGGCTTTTTGAGGGCTCCCCCTAGTGTCAGGTCCCTGTTTCGGAGGGACGTCAGTCTTGCAGGTGGAGGCGGGGAGGACAGACTCCTGACGAGGCCTGGAAGTCCTCTGCCCGCGGTGAAACTCAGCCCAGCCCCGCTGCTCAGACCGAGTCCGGAGGAACCGGGAACACTTGCCGTTTCCCTTGAGTCGGTCATGATGTTATCTTGCCCTCCCTGTGATTTTTTGTGTTGCTAGTGGTTGCAAAATGATGCTTTACATGACAAAATACAGTTTTTCCTGTTCATATAATTAATGACGCCACAGTAAGACTCTTACTGTGCGTACATTCTGAGGGAGACCGTTCCAGACAGGCTTTTTGAGTGGATTTGGTCGACGCCTTACACAGTTACGTCTGTCTCTCCATCAATCAAATATATCACGAAAATAGTCAGTTCACTTGAAAACCGGGGTGAGCAGGCAGTGGAAGCTGAAAGCAGAGATCCACGCACACCACATAACTTAAGAACGGCGTATTACCCTCCATTTTGTCCGCCCTCGCGATATCGAAACGGACTGCGCCAGAATGCACAGCTTTTCAAATACGACGACAAAAACGCTCCCGTTTTGAAATATTGAAATATCACCAGTTATCATTAATTACTGCCTCGCTGCGTTACACGGTATGCTCTCTGAAGGCTGCACAAAGATACATTTCCATCTTTTGACACATCTTGGTTGGAAGCGGAGGTTCTCGGGGGTGGTCGTAGAAAACATACAACAGCGGAAAAAAAGGTTATCGATTGTAAAGCTGCACATTTACCCTGCACTGCCGTTTTTCCGTCTTTACTTGTCTAGTTTAACTGTGTTTAATTTCCTTCCTTCTGCATGCTATTGTAGTTCCTAAATGGTACTATACCGGTAGGGCCACAAGAGGGCGGTGTTTATCTGGTGTGAGAGAGTGACGAGGGGAGTAAGACTGAGACCTCAGCCTTTTTATTTAAGTCGAAGTAGCAATACAATCACTTGCACATCAAGAGTTTCAAATGCAAGACTGCCTGAAGCAGCCACCTGCATTTTGCTCATTTAAAAATCATCCATACAACATGAACACAAACCTACATTTCTTTTCTCCTTGCTGCCTCAAACCTCATTCTTGGACATTTGTCCAAGTTTGTACCTATGAATGGATCAAAATTTTACCAAGGGTTGTGAGCAGCATTTTTTTAATGCTGAAGTACTGCAACAAGAGCCCAACAACAGCAAGTGTGACTTTCTTTAAAAACTGTGGCAATACAATGATTAGCCTTGCGGACTGACATCAGGATACACACCCCTGTCTACATCAGCAGGACTGAGATACAACATGTGAAAAGTTTTATTATAAAACCTTGTGTTGTAAAACAGTTTGGTTGAGAACATCCTGATCCCTTTACCATGTCATACATCATAACTACTTAATTACATCATTATTACACAAAACAATGCCTGAAATAAATAAATGATAAATAAAACAATGCGTCAAGTAAACTACAAACAAAAGGAAGTGAAAAAAAGCCTCCAATTTGACTACAGAACTGTGTTGACTTAACCACAGAATACCTCTGACTGCCAGTTAAACCCAAAATACACATGGGTTACCATTGTTATATGTATCAGTCAAAGACTCATAATCAGATTTTAGACACTTGGTAGTCTTAATAAAGGACTGATCTTAACCCCTCAACATGTACAAGGTGAGCTATGATACATTTGCGCATCAAAGATTTAAAGAGGCCAATGAAGATATTGAGTGACTAACTGAATGGCATATTGAAATGCAGCTTTGGAAATTGGACATTTAGGCCACAGTGACACACAAGCTCTTTAAGATGCTGCAGGATTAAGTCCTAAAACCCACAAAATGAGTTGTCTGGTTACTGTGTCTCGAAATCAATGGATTTTATGAACAGGGTTTTTGGTTAAATGCCTGAAGTAAGATCATGATTAACACAAGCTGAAGAGACTTTCAGGTCTCATTCTACATCATAAAATGCATCATTAAATACCCTACGTGTTCATTTCTGATGTTTTATGTGTCATAGGCAGTTGCTAACAGGTTGCTAAATGAAACTGCAGAGGTTGTCAGGGACACTAAATGTCATTATGTCAAACACAGAAACTAATCTACTTGTCAGTCTGCCCTTACAGCCTTCACTTCAGATGGGATGGTTTGATTTTAGCAGACCATTCCTCCAGGGGAGATAAGGCGAGGTGAGGTCAAGGTGGTGAAAGGGTGGAGGTGGGTCACCAAAATCTTTATGGTGCTTAAATGACAGTTGAGAGACAGAGAACACATTTAAAAGTTAAACAAATTACAGCCTTGGATTGAATTATGACAAGAATTAAGTGGTGGAGCTTAGAGATGGTGAGAAACCATACTTATAAAGCATTAGTATGTAAGACAATGGGAATGTCTTCCTTCCCTTCTTTAATCCGGTGACAAACATTTGTGATAGATTAAAGACGAGCAAAACAATCGCCTACAGCAGCCTGATGCTATTTGATAAGTTGTACTATAATTATCTGTTGTTGACTTTGTCAAAGCATATTGACGTTACATTAAAGCAAGCAAGTGGTCAGACGTGATGGAATTAATATATTGGATTGTTTGAAGCTCAGAGCTGATTGCCTGTTTCATTGTGTGCTTTAAGAACTGTAAACTGTGTGGCCAAAGACACTGCAGAGACCTTTTTCAGAGACAACTATGACTTTATAGCTCTCACTGAAACTGAAAGTTTTACACTGTGTTGTCATTGTATGCATGTATACTTACCATCTACTCTGTGCATAATATGCATCTTTTCAGGCTTATTTGTCGATAAAAGGAGACAGCCCTCTAACAGGTCCAATATCCCGGTCAATGAACATGAATGTAAGTGAGTGAACTTGTTTGTTCTTCTATGATTTTTGACAGATTGTGATTAAAGTGTTTTGTCCAGCTGCTTTTAACAGAAAGAAAAAATGGGATGGCTATGTTTTAGATGAGTTTTAAACTACATAAACTACCACTTTTTATTGCTACAGTTTTAAAGAAAGTCAGCATACTGGCTCCTTTGTATAAATGGGCTCTCCTCTCATTTTGGCTGAAACTCAAAAAGTTCCAGAGCTGAAGCCAGGTGACTTTCAAATAAATTTCTTTTAGTCTTATTTTTCCAAAATTTACTCCATGACTGTTTGTGTTGCATTAGATGTGAAAATGTGACCTAAACTCCTCCTCTGAATGCAACTCTTCTTATCTCAAAAAGTGTGTGAGTTCGATTCACTGCTGGCTAGGTACCTATATCTTGCTTACTATGACCAGTTTGATCAGGTCACCCTTAGAGCCTTCCCCTTCTTTTTTTCCAGCCTGCTCTTTGGTGAGCTGGTTTAACACTGGAAACGTATATGCAGTTTGTGGTTATGGGGAAAACAAACTTTAATTGTCTCCAAAATGCCTTTCCTTTGGTGTTCTTCTCAGCCTACTTTAACACCTTAGTAGTTCTTCATGACCTCCAATGACTTCCACCAAAATTTCAATTTAGCTATAAAATCCTCTTTACTACCTATGAGACTCTCAGTATCTTAGCTATTTTCTATCTTTTCCATCCCATCTATCTGTCCATTTCCTCTTGTTACCTCAGGTCCAGCACAGGGCTCTTTCTGAGGCTGTTCCCTTTTTAGCTTCAACTCTGTATAATCCCAAAGATTCCACCAAATCAGCCCTCCAGCACCAGTCACTGTCTCTGATGCAACACTGCTCTGCTCCTCTGTCATTTTCCAGCCCTCTGTCGCCCTCCACTGCACATAAAGTGTAGCAGTCACTCAATCACTTGCGAAAAAATGCTCAGATAGCACCATGTACAATGTGTGTGTGTGTGTGTGTAGGCATCCTCTCTGAGTGGGCATTCAGAGTACATTCCACATCCTCTGAGATTTTTATGACAGGTAAATGAGAAAAAACCAACGAAATGCTGAAGGGATATCCATCTGAGTGCTGATTTGTAACTCCTGCTTGTCTTTGTCATTTTCTCAGTGTTTTACTGTGTGCACATACAATGTAAGCACTCCGGCTTCGTAGGCCATGAGAATTTGAATTAACTGCAATTAAAATCCAGCTTGTTAGATGAAGAAGAAGAGGAGAATGTCAAATAGAAGAAAGGGAGAAATAGAGGTAAACTCTCTAGTTTCTGACGGTTCTACAGTTACACTCGTAGATTTGCTGGTAAAATGTGTATTTACTTAACAAATCTATCACCTACTTCTTTCACAGAAGTTGCTCTATTTTCCATGTTTCCATATTTTGCCTTTCTGCGTTTACGTACAAGTGTGTGTAAGGCTCGCAGTGCAAAGCTGTGTGTTACAGTTCTGTAAACGTAGGATTGAGTTTGTCAAGTGAAAAAGGAGAGAGGGGAGGTGTTTGTGTTTGTACGTGCATGCGAACGCAGCACTGCTGCCCTAGTCTGTGCTGTGGTGACAGTGATGTATGGGTAATTTAAAAAGTCATTTTTTCTTTCACAGAGTGGTCTGCAGTCAGGTTAGCCAACCGCAGCCCATTCCCCTACAGCACTGAGAAAACTCATCTACATCTGCTCCAGCACTCATTCACCCCCCCTCCACACACAAAGAGGTAACATAACAGCACACAATCTGACATTACAATGTGTAAACAAATACAAGTACTCACTCTTCTCATACAAAACACTTTTAATAAACTTTAATTTGTTGTTGTCCAATTTTTCTTTTATTCCATTTGTACATATTGGTCTCCCTACAACTTGTGAACAGTGTTGTCGTGGAAACCACTTTACTCAGATATTCTGCACTTCAGCCTCTTGCACTTCAGCCTGTTACTGAGGAAGAGGAGGTGTGTGTGCATTTTAGATGGCGCCATGTGATTCAAAGGGACTGGCTACATGAGACATTAGACATATAGACCAGACAGTCTTTCTCTCTCTCTGTCTCTGTCTCTCTCCTCTCTCCCACTCATGCACCCCACCCCCACCCCCAACCCCACACACAAATAAACATTAATTTCCACTATCACAAACTTTCTCCTCATTAGTGTTTGGAATTCACAATGTTTTTTAAATCTCATAAATGCCTTTTGACACATATGACAAGCTGCCTTTAAGTCATGCAATCTTATATTGCCTGTGGTTGCAAAAACTAAGTGATCAAAGTAGTATCAAAGTGTTCATCAGAAACCTCTGGGGAGCTTTAGAGACCCTGAACTTCCAAATAAATGTAATGTATGTATTATTAGACTCATGCATTCACAAAGTCTGTTATATTTTAAGAGCAGTTTTCCCTGTAGCTGGCAACTGCAGACAATTTATAAGACTATTGGTATTTATTAAAGATAACATTTGATCAATAAAAAACATTTCTCTTTGATTGAACACTTACCATCAATAGGAGTATCACTCCTCGTAACTCTAAAGACAAAGTTAGAGCATTACTAATAAATGTGTCAAAATCTGCTTCCAATCATTGGTCCCAATCTTAATTGATGGACCATGATAGAAGTACAGATTTATAATGCATAGATTTATAAAACTTATATGATCTAATTGTGAGAAAATGTTTTCATCCTGGTATAACGTTTTGTTATAACATGTATAACAGTTTCATGTCTTCCTTTCAGCATTACACCATACGCTCTAGTCAAATGATGCACTGACACTAACCAGGACAGCCCAGGCTAACAGAGCCTTCATTGTTTCTGACTGAGTTTAAGGTTTTGTTTTTCCAGCTCACACTAAGAAAGCTGTTGAGCTTGCTACACAGCATACCTCAGTGGCAAAGTACAAAAAGGTTGAACAAAAAGTGGACAGTAAAATAAAGGACAAAAATGTACTCAAGTAGAAGTAAGTACTTGCTGTTAAACATAGTATAGTACAAAAAAAGTACTAACATAATGTATTGCCTAACGCGAAAAGCAGCATTATCATTAAGTGTTAGGGTTTCCTTTAACACAGAAATACTAAAGGCTGTGCTGTTTTACTTTAGGATGCTGCAGATGATGCTACTGGTAACACTGGCAAACTGTCTCGTATCAATTGCATATTTTTCCTATTGAAAAATTCCCCAGAATTATGCAAAAGTGCACTTTTCCAAACTACGTGCTGTAGTATAGCCAACAGCAGGCCATTTATGTGTGTTATGATTTTGATGGCACCATACTGTATAAAATTGAAGTTATTGAATAGTGAATATTTTCATAGTTTTTTTTTTCAGTGCCACTCCTCATGCAGCACTGAAGATGGCTCATTTTGTTAAAAATTTAGATTGTGGCTAGTAACCTATGTTTTGAGTTGTCGTTTGTGTTCAAAAAATGTTTTAGTTTATGAGTTATTGATCAAGGAAGTTTGAATCTGTAAATATCTTTCCAATGAACCAATTGCCTTCTGCCTGTTGAAGATATCAAAAGAAATTCTGGCCTTGGTAGGTTAATCTTGCCTGCAATGCAAAAAAACAAAAAAAAGACCTAGAACATTGCTGTTTTCTATTTACAATTTCTGATAGCTACTTTTATTTTCTATACTTTAGGTTTTTGGACTATTACTCTTCTTTAAATGGTTTTATGTGATATATGATACATTTGACAAAACACATCTTTTGCGTTGGTTTTAATATGTGCCTGTGTAAAACTGATATTGATCTTTGTGTTTCTAGTAATTTTTCTGCCCTTTGTATGCAGGCATGCTCTGTCACCCATGTGGCAGTATCAGATAGTGTTCTCCAACTCAGCTCAGATTGGTCCAGCTTGGAAGTAAATTGACTTTCAATTATGCTGATCACAATCACCTGAGTGATGAATGTGTTTTTGTCTTTATATTGCTCAGTCTGCTGTGGGATGGTGATTTGACTATACCCAATGGAGATCTCTGTTAGATCGAAACGCTGCTCAATTAAAACTTGCTGGGAGCTATTAATACAGTGTGTGGGTCTTTTATCTGATTCTTGCTTCTAGTATAGCTTTTACCCAACACCTTTAGAAGTTTTTTTGCATGTGCCTACTTTACAAGAAGTTTGACTCTGACAAAAGAGAAATTGATCATTACAAGTTCAGAAACTGCTCTAAATTTAAGATGAGTTGTTTGCCTCACAATACAAATGCATAGTTATAATATATAACACTTTACTGAGTCAGTCAATATTTAAAAATATGCATTTGTAACTGAAATACATGTCAAATGAAACATTAAAAAATAAGGTAAACCATAGTAGGGCAGACCACTAAATGGACTGATTTTTTAAACAGCTTTTTTATCTTGTCTTTTGACTACTCAAAGCACATTAAAACACTGGCCAACATTCACCAATTCAATTCAATTCA
>JAPZDZ010000014.1:19665571-19679000 GCA_029783805.1 Acanthurus tennentii
GTTGACAAGAACTTGGTGTGGGAATTTTGCTTTCTTAAGTTTCCTTAAGAAATACAGCCATTTCTGAGCTTTTTTAACCAAGGCAGAGATATGTGAAGTCCATGACAGGTTCTCTGTTATGTTAATTCCCAGGAACTTAAAACTGCTCACCTGCTCCTGTTACGGTATGGACTAGGAACTGGACCCAGATGCAGAGATGTTCAAAAAGTAAAAGATTTATTTCACAAAAAATAGCACAACAAAAAACACTCTTACGGGGAAAAAATCTGAAAAACCAAAACTATATAAAAAAACACAAAAAGCCACAACAGCAAAAGTATTAACAGAAAATCACCCGAAGGGGAAAAAGCTAGACTTACAATATTGCTATAACAAAAAACCAGGACTACAAAAAACTCAATGGAAGGCAGACTCGAAAATGCAAAATTCACAGGCACAGAAAACAGCAGGAGAGTGGGGAGATTTCTCAGGAGCGAAAGTACGAAGCACACGGACATGGAGCCAGAGCGTGAGTAATTCAAATAGGGAGCCTAATTGTCAATGAAAAGCAGGTGTGTCTCATGCTCCTCGCTCCTGAGCCAATCAGCCCTGCCTCTCTGCACTGGCCTGCTGGAAGGAAAAGGGAGAGAGGGATTAATTCCAGAACAGTACAAACAAAATCAGAACCATAACAGCTCCACCTCAGCTCCATTGATGTAGACAGGGTTGTGTGTCTTTGCATCCTTTTTTCTAAAATCAACTATCAGCTCTTCGGTTTTGCTGACGTTGAGCAGTAAGTCGTTTTCTGTGCACCATTCTGCAAGATGGTTGATTTCCTCCCGATATGAAAACTCATTATTGTTGGAAATTTGGCCGATGATGGTGGTGTCATCTGCAAACTTCACAACAGAGTTCTCTCCATGTCGAGGGTTGCAGTCGTGGGTGTACAGCGTGAACAGGAGGGGGCTGAGCACACAGCCCTGGGGGGCTCCAGTGTTGAGCACTAGAGTGGAGGAGGAGAGACTGCCAATCCGAACTGACTGGGGTCTGTTTGTGAGGAAGTCCAGTATCCACAGGGCGGTAGTTATTTAGATCAGACACTGCAGACGTTTTAGGCACAGGGATGATGGTGGTTGCAGGGATGGTATGTTGCTATGTAGCCACATCTCTGTAAAGGTGAGAGCACCGCAGTTTCTGGTTTCTCTTTGCTGAGTCGGCCTGAGTCTTATCTCATCCATTTACTATCCATGGTACTGGCTAGTATTACAAACTGTCCTAATGCTTCACTTTGAGAACTGTAACAGGAGTTAATTATCAAAAGTTACTTTCTATTATCATGAAAATCTAAATGAATCTGTCTCTGATTGAAGTCTTTTTGTTCTAAACAGCTGTCTGTATGCCTGTATGACAGTTATCCACTCATCTTTAGGCCAACCTTCATGCACAGCAGTCTTCTCAAACATCCTAAAAAATTGCTCAGCCTTCTTCAGATCAATCCTTATTAAAAAATTAAAAAGAGAGGGAGGGGAAGGAGAGAGAGGAAGAGGGAGAGAGTGAGAGAGAGAGAGATGGAGAGAGAGAGGGTCTGAGGGCAAGACAGAAAAAGAGAACAAGACAGTGTTGGGGGAGACAGAGATGCAAAGAAACAGCAGTGACACAACACTGATACTACTACTACTGCTACTACTACTATTATCACTACTACTACTACTACTACTACTAATAATAATAGGGACCTTTGCATGACCAACACAGTAGAAGTACAGCTATGCTAAGTAGACCAGACACAACCATACAAGGGAATCTGCAAGGCAAGAAAGCATAAAAGACTATGTGGTAGGTGAAAAGTAAGTAACAAGGATTGGTTGAATGTAAAATGCAAGGCTGATAGCGAGAGACAGAGGAGAGGGAAAGAAAGAGGAGGAGAGTGGGCTGATCCAAGGCAAGCCTGAGACAGGCCTAACTATACACTTTATCAAAAAGGAATGTTTTAAGTTTGCTCCTAAATCTGGGGAGGCTGTCTGCCTCCCAGATCACTGCTTGCAGTTGGTTACACAGGATAGGAGTTTGATAACTGAACACTATGGCTCCCATTCTATTTTTGGAGACCTTTGAAACTACAAGTAAATCTGCATCCTGAGACCACAGAGTTCTAAGGGGACAATAGGGTATTATAAGCTCCTTGAGATATGGTGGTGCCTGACAATGAAATGCTTTGTCGGTGATAAGAAGGATTTTGAATTCTATTTTGAATTTCACAGGTGGCCAATGCAAGGAAGCCAAAATTGGAGAAATGTGTTCTCTCATTTGAGTTGTAGTAAGTACATGTACTGTTGCATTCTTAATCAACTGTAGACTTTTTAAAGGCTTACTGTGGCTGATAATGAGGAAATGCAGTATTTTAGTCTAAAGGTAACAAATGCATGGACTAGTTTTTCTGCATCTTTTGAGACACAACCGGCCTGATTTTTGTAATGTTAGAAGATGAAAAAAGGCAGTCCAAAAAATTTGTTTAAAATGGGAGTAAAAGAACATGTCTTGATCAAAGATAACTCCCAGGTTTCTTACAGTAGAACCAGAGGCTAAAGTAAAACCAGTTATGTTGTTAGATAATTTGTTTCTGTGTTGTTTAGGACCAAGTACCATAACTTCTGTTTTATCTGAATTTAATGGTAGAAATTGTAGCTTATTCAAGTCTTCGCACTCCCAAGACAAACTTGAAGTTTAGTTAACTGATCTCTTTCATCTGGCTTTATACTTTAGTGTTATTGGATGTCATCTGCATAAAAATGAAAATTACTTGAATGTTGTCTAATAATGTTGCCTATGGGAAGCTTATATATAAGAGGAATAGAATTTGCTTATGCACCATACCTTGTGGTATCCTATGGCTAACTCTGGTATATATCAGAGGATTTGTTGTTAACATGTTCAAACTGAAAGCGATCTGAAAAATCGGAATGAAATACCAATGAAATGTTCTAGTCTCTGTAGTAAAATGTCATGGTCAGTGGTGTCAAATGCAGCACTAAGATCTAGCAAGACGAGTACAGAAACAGGTCCTTTGTCTGATGCTAACAAAAGGTAATACGTTTCTCTTTCCAGTGCAGTCTCTGTGCTAAAACCTGACTCAAATTCCTCATAAAAACTGTGGTAATACAGAGAGTCATGTAACTGATTGGCAACAGCTTTCTCTAGAATCTTAGAGAGAAAAGAAAGATTAGATATAGGCCTGTAGATTACCTAAGATTTCAGGATCAGAAGTAAAAAAGTTAGCTTTTTAAGCAAAGGTTATATCACAGCTAATTTAAATGACTTTAGCACATACCTTTTTGACAAAGACAGATATATCATATCGAGCAGAGAAGTGCTAATTAGAGGCAAAGCTTCTTTGAGTAGCCTAGTTTGGATGGGATCAAGGAGATAGGTAGAAGGTTTGGATGAAGAGATAGTTGATATTAATTGATTAAGGTCAATGGGAGAAAAACAGTTTTAATATATATATATGTGGTTTCATAGCTGTCTCCGAGATCATTAAAGAAGCTGAGAAACTTACTACTGCTAAGAAAAGGAGGAATACAGGGTTCAACAGAGCATAGTCTCTGTCAGCCTGGTTACAGTGCTGAAGATGAACCTTGCATTATTCCTATTATCCACTATTAGTGATGAGAAGTAGGTTGCTCTAGTGTAGCTGACGGCATTTCTATATATTTTAAGACTATCCTGCCAGGCTTAACGAGATTCTTGCAGATTTATGGCAACTCATTTTCCTTCAAGTTTTCTTGACGCTTATTTTAACCTATGGGTTTAGGGATTATACCACTAAGCTCACTTTCCATGTTTTATAATCTTTTTCAGAGGAGCAACCTAGTCGAATATTATACATAAAATTCCTGCAAAACTGCCAACAAATTATCAATTTGGGAGGGGCTTTCCTTTTAGATGAGTGTGTCATTAACAGAACTGTACCACTAGTCTACCATATTAGCTGATTTCACAGGCCAACAATATCCCAAGCTTAAAATGTATATTTAACCCTATAAATTCTCATGGCATAGGCCCACACAAACCAAAAAAAGAACACATACGTACAGGTCTGTGTGACACAAAGTAAGAGAGAAGAAGAGCAAAGGTGAAAAGGGCTGATTCATGGCTGGTTGTCATGATAATGGATGTATTGTTGATTTTGATACTGCAGGTCCATTTGATGAGGGACACATTTGTGACTGAAGGATAACTCACACAAACATGTACAAACACACAAGGTTGATTGAATTTACTGAAAGCCAGATGACAATATTTATTATTTATGGTTCGAGCTTTTATTATGGTTGTGCATTGATTTTCTGACTTTATGTGATGTGCTGCCATTTGCATGGTTGTTATATAACTCATGTTACATTTGGCAAATAATCACCACAGCTGTAAGTACATAAACAACGATACAGGTATTTCATATTTCAGTAGAAATAACTTAATTTAAAAGGGACCTTCAATAAACAAAGTTATAAAGTTCTTTACAATAAAATTATAGGCTAAATGCAAATAGAATCTAGAACCTGAGATATAAACAAGGTAAAGTGATTTTAATAACTACCACAAATACCATCAGTTAATAAATATCATACAGAAAAAGTGAGTTCCTAGAAGTTTGGTAATTAGGATGCTGAGGTAACCTACCTGAAATCTTTAGACAGGATGCTCCACAGTACAAGTAGAATTAACATGAAATGAACAAGACTCACATGGTGGTAACAGTCCTTTTTTCTATTCATTTTTTATTCCAGTTTTGTACCACAAAATACACTTAATGTGAAAGAAATTGTTTTTTGTAATCAAGTTAGCATGTGCTTTGTGGTATTCTGTGTAAGGAGCATTTGATGTACATTTATGTATATGAAGTCTAAAGGGTGAGTGCTCATATTCACTTAAAGAAAAAATAAGAATCAGATTGTGAGATTGTGTCAGTTGAGGAGGATTTAACAGAGAGGTTCCTGACAGCAGCTTCACTTACCACCCCCCCAACCAGAAGAATCAACTGTGGTATTATTAATGTTCTTTTTCATTTACCAACCAAAAACTCTCCCGCTTTTAAAAATGTATTCTTATTGCTTTGCAGTGGCGGAAAACTGCCTAAATTTGATGAGAACGAAAACGCACGCTCAATCTACCATGTGTCCATCATCCGGGAGCTATCAATGCAACGTCAATTAGAAGGAATAGGACGCGAAGGCATCATTTATAATCGAAAAAATAATCACAAAACATTCAGCCCTTGGGGGATCTGCAACACAATTTGGATGTGCCACAGATCCTTCATCCTGCCCCGCCTGTCACTCCCAGTACCTGTTCCTACAACCATCTGGGAGCTATCATGGGCTAATTAGCAGCTAATCAATGTTTAATTAAAATGGGATTGTTAATTAGAATGACTGGTGGAGGGGTTTGGGACCCTTTTTATCCCTCTGACACCTTAGGTATTGTAAGAACATGCCTCTTCTCTCGGGGAGTACATGGAGATCTGCCAATTTGTAACTCTGGTAACTTCAGTAGGGCAGATTGCAAGCCATTAAAAACAATTTGAATGGAAACCCTCACATCAAGTTGACAACTGAGGAATTGAACAGCCATTGTTTTTATAAAACCCTAAGGTATCATCTCTTACTGTTGTATGCACTGATGGACCTGATCTCAGACATGGCTGTGTGTGTTGTATGTCCTATGTGAGATAGAAAATAGAGCAGAGGTTAAAACTTACTGAGAAAATCTACTATAAATGACCTCATGGTGGAGATTTTTTATTCTTGGTACAGCAAATCCATACTTGTAGTGGATGACAAATAGCCTTTTTTGTACTTGTTTTCTGTGTCTTGGATTGAACAACAGCCACTACTGTCTTGTTTCCAGTAGAGTTACAATGGGAGTAGCCACCAGCACATGGACTGCTCCTTCAATTTAGTGTTTTTATCTTCTGCTTCTGCTGGGAGTAAATGGAAGTATGGTGAGAGGAGAAGGGAAGAGGTTTCAAAATTGACATACAGATACTGAGACAGGATGCACTCATCCCCTGGCCATGCCAAGGAGCTGTATTTTTAAGCCTGAGCTAATTGGAAACAGTACAACAGAACTCTCACGAGAAAAAAATATCTGTTTTATTGCAGCCAGTGATTAACACTTACCTTTAGCTGAGACAGAAAAGTGCTTAAGCTGAGTTGAAGGCAGAGAGAAAGAGAGGAAGAGGGAATGAAGCAAGAAAATGATGGAAAGAGAAGCATAAAAGATCACAGTAATTAATGTCAATGGAAGACCTTAAGGTGTTATGCAAATAAAAGATGAATTCCAAAGTTCAAACTCACCTCATGGGTACACACACACAAATGTACACACACACAATACAACCTATGGGAATTAAAAGTAGTTTACTTGGTTTAATATGCAAAAACTTTTTTTCCCCTTGAATTATAGTTTTTTCATCAACTAAACTTGATATACTTCCATGTTCGCAACCCATCCATACATCTGTAAAAGGTCCCATATTTTGCAAAATACATTTTTTAAAAATGGTTTTTATAATGTAAATATGTGCTCTCAGCCTGTTTACAGACACCCCCAAAATGAGAAAAGTGCATCCTCTCCCTGTCTTACTTGCCCCAGAATGTGCACCCACACACTCTGTTTCATATTTGCCCCTATGGACTATGTACTTAGCCTGTTAGCTCAAATGCTAACACATATCTATGATGTGCTGAAGGAGGTAGGTAAGTAAAACATATTAAAAAACAATCTGTTTGATTCCCATAGTTAACATAAAACTATATGTGTGGTGATATTTATAGGCAGAGTGTGCAGCAGAGGGGAAGGACTCGTCTGTTAAGATGACTGTTGTGCTTTCACAGTAATGCAAAATGTGTCTGTTGCTAGAAGCTAAGCTCTTCACCAGGTGCTCAGTGTAAGCATACGATTGTGGCTTAAGTCACATGCACTTCCTGAGAGAGGCATGAGCAGCCTCAGCTCAATTTGCATTTAAAGCTACAGGTATAAAGTCAGTAGGTCCTTTCCACAGCAAACATTTTGGTATGCACAGCAATAATAGAAAACATTAATAACAAACATTTTCAATTGTTGTGAGCTAGTTCCAGGGTCCTGGAATTGTGCTTGCTGACTATCTGTCTTGGTTTACAGAGCTATCTAGTGAACTTGAGCCTTCTTAAAAAAACCTTCAAGTCAAAATGTCTGCTTTGACAAAAGTCAATTTGGGTAAATGTTTATTTTTGACCCTTTACTCCATTCACATACTGCATTATTATCTATTTGGAAGTGTGATCTCTCTGTTCACCCATTGTGACTTGTGGTCTACATCCGTGGAAACTGATACTTGAAGCCAGAATTGAAGTGGCAGAACATCATATAATCTTCTGAGAAGTTAGCTTGATATCTGGGCTTGATATCAATCAATATACTTGTGTGGTGGATAATAGGTTATTTTAATTAAAGCATTTACTTCCTTCTCCCCCCCTTTTTCTGGAAATGAATATTACTTTCTGTACCAAATATGATTTATGCAGGTTGAGGCTTTTAGTATGGGAGTGAGAGGAATAGACATATTCAGTCCTTTCCATTGTCACCAGTATTACGTGCCCACACTCCTTCTACTCTCACCGGACCCAGTATTGTTTTGTTGTTTCGAGATGGCTTAAGATTCATCTGGTGTATTATGTAGATGGTGGCCTGTTTCCACCAACTGTCTTTTATTCCTCATTATTGTCTGCTGTGTCACCATGGCTGGCGATCACATGTATACAAAGGTAGGTGTGTCTGACCTTTCAGAGATAGATTCAAAGAAGAACCCCTTAGGAAGGCCTCCAGTTTTAAACTTTACCAAAGTTCTAACAGAAACAAAAAAGGGTCCTAGCAGAGAAAAACTATATGCCTCTGTTTACCACTTTTATTTCTTAGCATGCACCTTTAATATATAAAAGGATAAAAAATATGCTTATATAGATTTAAAGGTGAATCCTATGCATCAGTGATGCAAAGCTTCCACGGCAATAATAAACTAAAACATGAAAGTGAAAAAAAGAAAAAACAATGTGTGAACCACAAATGAGACACTTCCAATATTCCTTGTGGGTAGTTGCACATAGGTTGTACTGTCTTCAGCCAAAAGTTGCTATAGGTCCCAGCTGTCAGTGACATTTAAACTATCACAGTGATTGACACCCATGGAGGAAGTGTCACATTGTTTTACCTAAGCCAGTTCTGTCCCTGGCTCAATTTCTAAGCCAGCCATTTAAAGAAATCCTTGACTCACACCTGCAACCAGATTCTGCTGCTTAGTCACAGTTCTAATCCAAATCATAAAGGTAATAAACATGTTCTGACAAGTGATGAAGCCAAACAAGAACAATCACTGCTACACAACACACATGAGCAAATTGTACAGAATGAACGTCTGCTTGTCTTCTATCTTGTGTCCTAGACATTGTTGTGTGACAATATAACTTTGGTGTGTGTGAAGCGGAGGCCTGGCATGATGCATGGCATTGTTCCGGTGCCAGGACAATTACCACAGCCGACAGACAAAGCCCAACCAGGTACAGACCAACAATAGTCATGAGCCCAGAGCTCATCCAGCTACAGCCAGCAGTAGAAAGGAAGAGCAGTGGAAGAAAGCCTCAGATCTTGTGAACTTAATCCTGCCATAAAGAGTAGGTAACCATTAATACAGACATTGTCTAGCTGCTAGATGGACGGAAAAGGGATGTGGAAAGAAAACTGGAGAAGATGAGAGAGATCATTTCAAAAGCCTCTTTGTCAAGAAGAAAATTGGTACTCTTAGAGTGCCTGCAAGGTAACTTCAGAAGCATCTGAAGGCAGGGATAAGTGACTCTTTAGGATGTTTAGAACATACTAACATCATCTGGCACCAGGTGCAGAAAGTCAAGAAGGAAAAGATGTCTTTTTCATAGATTTTGCTAATGCCTTCAGGTCATTGCTGCATGAGAGGGCAGCATTTAATTTCTTCTAGTTCCCAGAGAATATAACAAAGCCAGTCAAAGCCCAGGACCTCCAGTACCACTGACTGGCAGACGCCTGAGACTGGAAAAATGGTGGGCTGCACCATCTCTCCTCTGGCTTTTACCATTGTGATGGAGGTCATTATCTGAGCATCAAGGTGGGTGGTTGGAGGAGAACATTTGAAAAATGGGCTGTGTTGTCCTCCGGCTAGAGCGTGTACAGACGACATGGTGACAGTCAGAACAGCAGAGACATGGATCTAATACTGGCCGGATAAACTCCAGGAAACATCAGATGGGCACAAATGGAGATTAAAACCAGCAAATCCAGCAGAATCTCCATTGTCAAAGGATGGCTAACCACCTCCTGCAAAGGTTCTGCACAAATGAGGAGCTAATACCAACGGTTCTGGAGAAGCCCATCAAAAGCCCTGGATGCTGGTACATGGCAGACCTCAAAGACGCCTGTCAGGTGGAACAACTTAGATAGGAGACAATCAGTGGCCCCAAGAAAATTCACAACATTGCTCTCCCTGGAAAGTTGAAGCTGTGGTGCTTTCAATTTGGTTTGCTGCCCCATCTCATTTGGCCTCTTACTATATATGAAGTCCCACTATCCCATGCCAATTGGCTGGAGAGACAAGTGAGCACACAAGTAAGGGAGTGGACTGGGCCACCAAGATGCCTCAGCAGCATAGAGTTGTGTGGGAACGGAGCTTTATCTGCCTATGTTAAGCCTTGTGGAGAAGTGCAAATGTACCAAAGTAAGACTGGATATGCTGTTACAGTTTGCTATAATCAAAGCCAGTTTATCAGATTTATGAAACATTTAAATAAATGTAATTGCTGTTTAATTCATTGCATAGATTAGTCTACACATCAATAAAAAAGAAAATTATTTTTTTAATAGAAGAACATTTGGATAACTGATTTTAACCTATTTGAACAAATTTTAAAATTGTGCCTATAGGAAATTATCATCAACAGACATTAATCACCAAATAACAGCAGCCCTGGTTCAAATATGGTTTTTAGTGTCAAGATATGATTGCCCTATCTGATCTCTCTAGCTGTCCACTGCAAGTAGGTCTCACTGCAGAAGCACAGTACTTTAGCATCCTAATTACTTGGTTAAGTTTAAGGAAAGATGTCGGGGATGTGTCATATTGGAAAAGGGTTGTCTTGTAGTTTGCAGGACTGCAGATGGATCTTACAATGACGGTTACTCCCAAAATTTCTTGTAGGTCTTAAAAAGGATGTTCAGTATTAATCATTAGGTCAAACAGGTAATTTCTTTGTTTGTTTTATCCTCTCTTAGTGTCAGGTTTCTCTTTTCTGCAAAACTGCACATCTGAGGTGAGGTAATAACTTTCCTCTTAGGAAAAATCTTTAGTTGACATCCAAATTGTATCTGCATCTTTGTGATAGTGATTGCTTCCTGATCCCCACCAGTATTTCAGCTGTTTCCTTACCAATTTGTGCCTAGGTTTTTGTACTGCCACAGTGACTGACTGAAACTGACTGTTCCTGCTCTTCTAACATAAGTGTGATATCTTCATGCCTAACAGCTGAAGTGGTTTTACCTCTATTTGCTGGGTTGCAAACATCTAAAAAAAAAAAACACCCAGAGTTTCATAATTGTAAGCCATAATTGAAAACAAAATTGTACTTATTGCACATTTTAACTCATGTCTCCTCATCCTCCTCATCATGCTTACATTTCTATGCAAATGAAAGGAACAATGCAGCATAATATTCAAAATTATTTGCATGTATGTGGTTGCTCACTTGTAATGACTTTACTCAGCTGTGGTAGTAGCAGTTATCTGGCAGGCTTTGGCAGTTACAAGTGAAATAAGAATTATCCATGTATAACCCTATATGTGTTGTCTCATTATAACATCAGTTTCTAATTGGATTTAATGAATCCTTTGGGGGTAAACTGTTAATGTAAAAGAGTAGCAGTAGGTCATCTTATTGATATGTAGCAGTAACAGAAAGTAAGGAAACTAGAATAATGTGGGCGTATTCTGTCTTCATAAAATATCACACATAATCAATTTTGACACTCAAACAGTACGCCTTGTGAAAAGTGCTCCTCTCAAAGATGTAAGCATTTCTGAGCTAGTGTTGAGACTAGAACCAAGTTGAAGTATCCCTACATTTATATTCTTTTTCATTTCATCTAAGTTTTACAGTGTTTTCTAAATCTGAGTCAGTACTTCTTCTGAATCCTGTTACTTTTGCTGCTGCACTGACCTCATTTCATGACTGAATAAAGTTATCTTTGGACAGATGTGTGTTAAGGCAGTTTAGAAGCATGCACACATCTTTACAAAATAGGCTGTTTTTTATCTTAAGGATAAGCTCATCCAAGAGATGGACAAACACAAAGGGGGAAGAGAGAAAAAGGGAAGGAGACAGATTGTCTAAGAGATAGACAGAAGGAATGAACAGGACAGAATTAAATGGAGAGACAGACAGAGGGAGAGAGGAGATGAAGAGGAAGCCAGCCAGCACTTCAAACAGCTCTCAGCTTGTTCCATGTGCAGTAATAATAAATGGGACTTCATTATTTAGTTGTGTATGTCTGTACTGCTGCTGCTGCCAGTTACATTGCAAACCCCCTGCCTACTTATCACTCCGTTATCCTTCTATTTACTAATCCAGGAGAGAGAGAAAACCTGTTTGAGGGGTGTGTTTGTGTGTTTTTGGGGGCATACACAATCCTTCTAGGTGCGTCTGTGTTTGTATGTCTATTTTGCCAAGGGAGATGATTATCTATTTACAGATGCCACCCACAAAATCCCATGACCCTTTACTGTGGGGGCTGGATGAGAGAGAGGTAAAGAGACAGATAAACTGAGAAAGAAGGTGAGAGACAGAGATGTTAATGTCATTGTTGTTCTTTATGCCAGACTTCAATAACAGTGCTATCTTTGAATCCCCTGACCTCACTCTCATCACAGTGATTTGCAATCTTAGACAGGTGCTGAAAAGGGAAGGGGTTTTATTCCAGGATGTAATTTTCTCTCTTGGTGCTAGGATGGCTGTTAGCTCTGCTCAAAGGCCAGTTCTGGCCACATAAGTACATACTGTACACGCATGGAGGTGTTAACAGCAGCTGTTTACTCAGGAAGGGAGTTGAGATTTGTAGCCTGTGGAAGGAAGTTCAGGTGGGCTGCAGAGAGTCTCACATCAGCCTGTGTGGAGCTGAAGTGCTAACTTGCTGTGATGAGGGAACCTCCAGAGGAAATCAGGATGTGAGAGTGCATTTGCATGTTTCATTGTATGCACCACACAGCAGAAGCTTAAACTCATGCTGAATCATTGTTTCTTGTGAGAGCAGAATTCAAACTGACTTTGCCTACTTGCCTCTCTATTTATGGGTGAATCATAATATCATTTTGTATGATCATTTACTCCTGGAGTCTGGACACAGCTTGGATGTTTATCTCTCATTGCACTGGTTGATATGTTTTTTCATTAACATGAATTTACCTACTGTATTTTATTTAGATTCTGTCTCTAAAACAGAGTCCCTTAAAAATGGATTAATACGCTGCTTAGAACAGCCGTCCACACAGTTTTTGCACAGTTTTCCCCTACTTGTGACCTATGATTAGTTCTTGAGGAGGAGCTGGTGGAATTGCCACAGACAGGGTAGAACAGTGTGTGAAATGGAATAACCTAATTTCTTTTTTTAATTTTGATATATATGACAATGAGAAATATTTATAAAAATTACCAAATCCTTTTATAAATCCATACCATAAATTGTGAATTAGATAATGCTGTGTATAGCAGCTCCTGGTGGACAGAATACTTATTGCAGTTGAATTTAGTCATTCCCCTGCTTGATGACCTATTGCAGACAAATGTTCTCCAAGGTGCTTTAAGGCCCTCACTCTGAGCTGCAGAGAAGTGAATTCCACAGCAAGTTCAGTTCTGTAGAGCCATCTGTTCTCATAATTTGACAAAACTTGAACCCCATTCCAGATAACTGATATGCTCACTTTGGACTTTTTTTGGCCAAGTGAAAGGAAAATGATTTTAATTGATTTTATGCAATAGACACCAATAACTGTGTCAATTTATTGATAATTACCAATAATAATTTACCATATCACCAATTATTAATTTTCTAAATTGTAATCTACTGGCTATAATGTAACATCATTATTGTGAAGCAGACTTTAGCAAACCAGGACCAAAAAGTGCTAATATTTCATGTGAAAGTAAACATCACACTGGTTAATTATACAGCCAACCTTCTATGTATGTTCTGTGGAGGCTGATTACAGTCAGTAAGGGCAAATGTCCAGGAGACACTACAAAAAAAAATTGTAGTCAAGAAGGCAAGGCAAGGCAAGGCAAGTTTATTTGTAGAGCACAATTCATACACAAGGCAATTCAAAGTGCTTTACAGCTAC
>JAPZDZ010000014.1:19688322-19711457 GCA_029783805.1 Acanthurus tennentii
TTGAACATTGTCAGAGTTGAGGCCTGTCTCACATCTATTGGAAGACTGTTCCAGATTTTAGGAGCATAAAACTGAAAAGCAGCTTCACCTTGTTTAGTCAAGGTCAACCTTGAAAATGAAATAAATATTTTGCCTTGGATATTTTACATTGCAATATGTGAAAATAAATGCAACATGGTTCATATAGTAAACCCCCATACAATTGCAGAGCTGTGTTTGATCATTTAGTACATAATATCATGGCTCAACAAGTTTTCATATTCCCTTGGCTGAAAAAATGTGTTTCAACGTGCTACTATATCCAACAGAGTTTATTGTTTAAAGAATTTTTTAGCCGATTTCAAGCCAAAACTCTGGCGCAGGCTTGTTTTGAGAAAGTCTGCAGAAGAACTTACCAATTTATGGCCAGCTTAAGCCACCCTGTAATATGGAAAACTTTGGCCTTATACTCAACACCCCTCACCGACGCATCAGTCTTGGTAGTTCACCTCTTGAATCTCTTTGCTCTCCATCCAACATCTCGGCCATGCTCATACTGTAAGCATTATAGGTTTATCACATTTATCTATATTTGTTTACACTCATATCTTTATAGTTTGATGTATTATTTGGAGTTTGCCAATTGCCTGTGCTGACTAAGAGAAGTTTTCTACAAAACTGTAGCACATTATTTAGAATGACTTTTATTTCCATGAAATGTGGTATATTTTCTCCAAACCATTCAATAATGTTTTTATTCTGAGTTATGTTCTTACATATGTGCCTGATATGCTGGAGTGTACTCCTGTTATCTCACAGTATAGAAAATGACTTAAAAGATAGTTTATTTGTATTTATGACATATAATATTTAATCAGTAAACATCATTTTGCTTTAATTTGCCAAATGCTAAAGATATTTCCACACACACGTTATTGTGGAACAATATCTGACCTAAATGCAGTGCTGGACTGTAATGTTTCAATCTGTTGCATCAAGTTTAAAGTTTTAGGCCTGGAGGATGCACAGCTATCATGTTTGAAAAAAAAAAACTTGAAGCGTTTAAGCAAATAAATGTATATATTTACGTACAAATTTACACAATTAGCAACTTTCTAAAAGCTTTCCACTTTTTTGGCATAAAAGTGTTGCTTTTTTTCCTTAATAATTTGTTCTCTTCATAGGTGAAAGCAGGTGATTTATGCATTTTGAGGGGTAGTTAAATCAAACGATGCACAAAATACCTCCATCTACCAGAATGCCCATAAAGTCTGACAAAAAAAGCTTGGGGTAAAAAGGGGATTTGATGATCCCATGATCTTTGACTAGGGTTTAGGTTTTGTAAGCCAGCCCACAGGAATAAAACCTGACTCTGTTATTATCCTCCAGCCAGTAGCTGTTTGATTAGTTGTTTGTTATCTGGTTTATAGTAGTAGTTTTGGATAATCTATTGTTTACACTGTTGGAATGATGGTTTTGGATGAACAAAAATCTTTAAAAATCTGGAATCATTTCAACATCACCTCAGGTAATCAGCTCAGTAAAGAACTAAAAGAAAGTTTGAGTGTATATTTCTTTTCATGTAGATTCTACTCGAAGACAGTTTAGAAGTAAAAAAAAAAAATTGTAATCTTTTCCTTTGACAAGTTGAATATATTTTTTAAGAGAATTGTTTTTCTTTATGATGACTCAGAAGTGTTTTGTGGTTACTGTTGTGTTTGGCTGCTGGAGCTGGAGTTGTCATTGTTATGAAAGTTAATAAAATGAAATGTTCGTTTTGTATTCTTCTTTGCACTCTCTAAAGCCAGTGTTTGGTTTGGCCTTTCTGTGCTACTTTTAAAAATGAAAGATGCAACATCTTTGGGAGAGGACCTGCTTCCTCTGGATATATAGAAGACTCATTCTAAGGTAATAAAAAAACAATGATTCTTATTATCAAGTGTGACACACTAATGGAAATATACATATTATATTCAATTTTATATTCTATAAATAGCTCCTACTAAGTCCTACAAACAGGGCCTTTAAATGAATGTAGTATTAAAATATGTTAGCTTGCTACAGTCAAAGAATAAAGTCAGTTTTTGCTTTTTTTAAGTCCTAGGGGAGCTGGCTTGCTTCAATATGATCAAAAGTAACAGTGCACCTATATAGACAAGCTCACCGTTACATCTCAATAAAATCTTTTTTGAGATAGATTTAAGTGACAGGGCTTTGCATCAAGCATCTCCTTTAAATACGGATTTCAATCTAGAATCAATCTATAATCAATTTATTAGAAATATATTAAAATATATTTATTGTTTATTAAGGTTCTGCTTTTATTTACTGTGACTTTCTAAACACTGTCGCTGTTATGGGGATTCAGTTAGGTCATTTCTTTGCAAAAATGCGTTCATCGTATTGCAGTTTTTTTTGTAGCTTAGACAAAATGCATATGATTTGTTCTTGCTTACTATTATTCACCCTTAAATCTGAACCACTTGCTTGCTTTCTGCCTCAGATATTTGCTTTCTTCTCATCTGCTCATCCTCTGTTCTTACTCTTCTACTCTGTGCTGCTGCTGCACTGTACTGTAGAGCGTTGCATATCATAGATCAATATGTAGTGATGTTACATGCGGACACTTTCCCAGGTTATACACACCACCCTTTACAACATTGTTAAATTATGTCTTTTTATTGGTTACATGTAGTGTGGACAACACTTTGCCCCTCTTGTAATGGGGATTCCTGGCTTATTTATTTCTTCAGCCAGAAACAAGTTGTTGAAGGTGGCAGCAACAGATGTGATCACTGATTTTTGATTACTGGACAAATCTAAACAGTAAGTGAGCCATTGAATGACTGGATCTGGCTATTCAGAGGTGAGAATTGAGGTTATAGTTGAGCATGTATTACTTTTAGAAAAAAACACATTATTACTTGAAATGCCAGCACAGTGTGAATGTCACAGGTGGATGCACGCACACACGCCTTTTCAAGCCAATTCATGGTGTAAAAGCCGCCTCATCATTGCCTACTTCTCCCTATGGAGCAGTGCAGCCAAGTATCTCTCCACTGGACCAGTTTAACTGCATAATACTAGTCTAATAGCCAATTTCAGCTTTAATTGAAAGAAGCAGAGGCTGTGTATGGCATAACTTAAAGACAAAGAACTGTAGCACTGATTAAGTGACACAGGACAAAACCCTGGAGAAAACTATATGTGAGCAGCTGACTGTGGCACTTTTAATGTTCAGTTGGAGTAAAAAAGTGTAAAATGTGCATTATGAAGATTTCCTAAATATTTTTTTCTCAAACTGCTTTTACAGGTCATTGTTTTGCTATCATTATACATGATAGTGTCTTATATTATAATACAGAGGTATAGATTTTGCTATGCTTGAAGTGTGTGTCTGTGTTGATTAAATTATTTATTTTCTAATTTTTTTCTAATGAAAAAAAAATTTCTAATAAAGGATGAATGGACAGAAAAGGGACAGATAAACAAAATGTAGCGGTAAAGGATGAAGAAAGTCAGAGATGAAGAGGTTAAGAAGATCATAGAGAAGGATGTAGGAGAACAAGGAAGAGAGGGAAGAGGAGCAGGGTGAGGATGTTTCCTTGGAGGTTCAGAACCTGTCATGGTGTGCTGAGTTAAGTCTCACTAAAAGATGCATACACACACGCACACCCACACACACATTCACACACACACAAACACAAACACACAGCTGAGGTCTTTGCCTCATCTCTCAGCCCAGTTCTTCATCTCTCTTTTTATCGTAAGCTCCTGCTTGCAATAAGATGTATATAACAGCGACGCATGTGTGTGAACCTATTTGTCATTTATTACCACCATTGCTCGGCTCAGTGTTTTCAGTGGCATTAATATATGCATCCATATGAATGTGCATGCACACTCTGGCGTGTTTAGTGCAGTATGTATGTTTTTATTTTCACCCACTCTGTGGCTGGCACAGCGCAGCAGCTTTCCTCTACTGTAGCTCGTCTGCTCAACCCACACCAAACAGATCCTTTCACACACACTCACACACACATACACATAAAGCTCGCCTTCCTTCTCCTCTCTCTCATGCCCCCTCCTCCTCATCTATCTCTTTTTCTCACTCTCTCTCTCTCTCCATCTCAGTCTCTCGCTCAGAGCAGTTCTTTCAGCAGAGCGGTATAACAGAGTAGAGTGTGCATTTGCTGTGTATGTGTGTGTCCAGAGCAGCAATCGCAGTGAAAACAGAAAGAGAGAGAGAGAGAAAAAGAGATAGGCAGATTGAAAGAGAGAGAGAGAGAGAGACATCCAGAGGCAGGACTGAGCGGACAGAGAGAAAGCAACACCGTGAGTACTGTACTGTACTGTATTTACATCTTTTTCTCCATTCATTCACTGTGGAGGTCTGTTACTATTTTCTGTCTAACTGAACTGAGATGTGTTTCATACAGTAGACACTGTACAGAGTAGACAGCAGGAGTACAGTAGACATGCATGGAAAGATGCACTGAATCACTTTTAAATTGTTGGCTATAGTCACATTGAGTTCATCAGTGTGAAGCTGCAGAATGAGCTGTGTAAAAAGAGTATGTGTGTGATTCTGTGTGCATGTTTAGTTGTTCAGAAAAGTGTACACATATTTTTGGTATCAAACTGACTTAAGCGTTGAAAGACAGAGGAAATAAGTAAGTTTTTTGTGCGCTTTTGCTTGCAAAGGATGCACTTAAACTCCCAAATATGCTTTCTCTTATATATATTTATTTGTATCTTTGGGGGTGCAACTCAAGCTTTTTCGGTTCATTTATCTTTTGGTGATGTGTTTATTCCTAAACTCGCAAGCCTTTCCCACATGCAACTCACACACTTCTTTAAATTTTGTGTGACATGTATTGCATTTGATGTAAAACGACATAATTAAAATTGCGCTATGTGGGCTGCTGACATGAACAAGGTCTATTTTTTTCAACAAATGTGTGTAGACCTTTCACAATCTATGCACAGCAAATGAAAATACACATCATTGGACAGTTCCACGATGTGGTGTGTTTTACTTTTTGTCCTTTGCCATCTGTTCTTGTCCTGAGGGGATTGTCCTTTACATCATGCATGCAACTTTATCTGTAAAAATATTTTTGAACACGTTGGTCTCATCTGTATTCAGGACTAAAACGATGCTGCGCTCTCTTGAGTGGTTTTTCCTAGCACTGGTTTAGAGACATATCTTCAATCGCCCCACCCATCACCACTCAAACCAGAAGGAAGGTTGGAATCACTTGCTGTAATAGTGTCTCCAGTAAGATAAGATTTGTTCATTTTAGTGTTTCCCCTCCTCTTAGGGAACATTAGAAGGCAGGATTGGAGAATATACCAGAGGTTTATTGTCAGGCGCAGTGTTGATGATGAATAAAGCAGAGAGGAGAGATTTAGAGCGTAAAAAGGAGAGAAGTCAAAAGAGGGAATACGATAACTTCTTGAAAAGAGGAGTTATGATAACTGTGACCATCCCCTTTTTGTTTCCCTTCATCACTCAGAGTAATTATTTCTGGAAAGCTGCTTCCTTTCTGTTTCTTTTCTGTAGCTTTAAACACCCCCATTTTTTTAAACAGTTAAGTCACAATCAGGTGCACTTAAATGCAACTGCACAGGCTATTTTCCAACCTCAGTAAAGTGACATTTTACATTTGCTCCAGCTCTTTTACATTATCAACCAGTGATTTAATTTGTTTATAACATTTACAAAATTTACATATTGTGTACTGTTACATGATTCAAAATCCCTGTAGTATACACTATACAGCTCTAAAGCTTTACTCTCTCATGATCCTGTAAATATTTAGGATGAAAACAACTTCCTCTGGTGTATTATGCTCCTTCCCCAACAAAAAGCATAATTTGCTTACACAGATAATGTGTTTCTAGTTGCAAAGAAGTGAGAACATTTCTCTAACATGGAACAAGAAGGAGGCAAGTGCACAAATGACCTCCATGACGATCAGCACTAATACATGTATGTTTGCGCTACAAATATATGTGCCAGTTTGTGTGTATGAGTCTGCAGGTGTACTCCTGGAGGATCAAGGAATGTTAGTTGCGTCTTGCCAGGCTGGGGAGGGAAGTGTCGAGGGTAAGATATCTGTGGCTTTTGTTGGGATTCACTCTCACAATAAGGATTTAGTGGGTGACACTCGGGCAGGGTGTGTCTACATCAAAGAGGCTTCTCAGCATGAAGCAGCAGCAAGCAGCAATGCATTAGGAAACACTGTTGCTGCTCTGTGGAGGTAGAGCCGAGAGAAAGTTGGCGTAATAGTTTTTTCCTTTATTTTTTAAAAAAAAGGGAAAAGTAAAGCAGTTTTTGTGTTGAATTGAAGCATCGCTGAATCCATGAAAGTATGTGTCTCCTGCAGACGTGAAGTTCTTCCATGGTCTTTATGAGTATGCAAATATTTACACGAACCCTTAATTAAAAAAAATACAACATGTTTACATGCTGACTTTCTTTCACATATACAACATGCCCCAATTTACAGGCAAGATCAAGAATGAAAGAGGAAAAAAACCTCGATTAGAACTTGATATTAAATGAAAAATGTGAATGTCTACCCAGGATGAAAAATTATGGAGAATAAACCTCCACAGTCTAATTGCTGACTGTTTCATCATCATCACCCAATAATTTGTACAATAACAATTCATTTTGAATGACATATTCTATTAACATCCTTCATTTTCTCATGAACATCCATTTTCATTAGAGAACATTACACTTTACCCTTTACTGCTTCTGTAATTTATCACACACACATTACTGTCACAGTCAGACACCATTCAAAAAGTTTTCCCTCTGAAAGCAGCTCTCTTCATGCAGATAAAAACCCACACCAGTGGAAGTTCTCTTAAAAAATACCTCTGCATCTTTTTGGTGGGATTGGCACAGTACATCACACACAGCCTAATCTCTTTAAGCAGAGTTGTTATCTGAGCTCTCAATGAATTGTATCACTGCTGTAGCTTGTTGCACCAATAAGCTGTTTTTTAGGGAGCTTCTTGTTGGTTTAAAAGTGAATGTACTACAGTAATGTGTGTGTGTGTGTATGTGTGTGTGTGTGTGTGTGTGTGTGTGTGTGTGTGTGTGTGTGTGTGTGTATGTATGTCTGTGTTAGTATTGTCTGGTATGCTGTACTGACAACACAGATAAATCTTTTTTTTTCCTGAGGCCTAATCCCTTCTCTACACAAGAATGAGAGATGGATGGAGAAAAAGATGAGAGACAGACATTGGTGTTGAACACAGTGACAAGTCCCTGAAAAAAAGTGTGTTTTGTTGTGTTTATTGGTGAAGACAACGCATTGACGGAGGCTTTCAGAAAGCAGCAAGAGCGGGATTTGCATGTGAACAAGGGCTTTAACGGAGCCGTGAACCATTAATACGCATTCAGAGTGGTTTTGTAGCGAGCTACCGGAGTTGTTCAGAAACAGGTGTTCTGCAAATCACAGTAAATACTCTCCCTTCCAAAATATTTTCATCAGCAGCTCTATTCTCTGTATTCTTTTGCACCATTTGCTTTGCCAGAGCTTTCAATAGGAGTTGGGCTCTTGTTCAGGAACCATCCAAAAATGATTTGGAAGATGGCAGGAAAAGGACTGCTTCCCCTTGCGTTGTTTTTTGTCCTTTTAATGGGCTCTTGTATGCAAAATACAATTTTAAATACAGCCAATGATTTTTAAAAAAATGCTAAATGCTTTTTAATTAATCTTATTCTTTTTTGGAATTATAGATGTGATTGTTTTAGAACACAAACATCAACAGTGATATCAGCATATCACAAAGCACACAAATTCCAAGTTTTTGTGACACATTTAAATTTTTTTTTAAAAATCTTCTCTATGTGAAGACATCATCTCTGTCTGTGTTTTGAAGATTACAGTTACCCAAATGTTGAATCTAAGCAGCCACACTTGAGTGCAGAACGCTGAATGTCCGGATGTGAGTTTCCATTTACAAAGGATGTTTGGCAAATCAGCTGAATGTTACTGTCCAGCTCTCTTACCCTTAAACTCGTGACATCGGCAGATTGCTCAAGACATCTTAGCTAGTTTTTAAAAAGCAGGAGGTGTCCTTTTTGCATGTCAGTGACACATTTTGGGAATTTCAGTTAAATAAATTACATATGAATAATATTTGTAGGAACAGCTCAACCTTATTCTGCACACAGAACTATCAGCACGGCGACCAGACTTTCCCACACAAAAGTCAACATTATTTTCCTTATTTTTTATTCACTTATGTTTGCCTAAACTCATTAAGTTTTGGCACCTACACATGACCAAACTGCTGCTGTTTGGCAGATGTAACCATGTGTTGGAATAGCTGTGTGACAGAAAGGCTTTGCACTGAAGCTACAGAGTACCCAGCACTTGAAAAGTGACACCAAGGGATTTCTGACTAAGCATCAACATGTGATGAATTGAGATTAAGAATGTGTTGACAAGATATACTGCACTAATGAATCTTAGAGATTTACTGAAAGTCTCTTTTTGGGCTGGAATGCACTTTGACATGTTGAGGGTCCGTGAAAAGTCTCAAGAAAATAGACAATATTGGCTTTCGTGCTGTCATTTGCAACATCTGTCTCAAGGGCTCATGCAAGGAGGTTCACAAGGACATGAAAGCAACACAAGGGATCGCTGAGAAGTGGGATGCTGAATTCAAAGTGGCGGAGAGAAAGGACTGCACAAAGGATATTGTCCATTTTCTCAGACAGTGCTGACTTGCAATTTTTTAATTACCTCAAACAGAAATACCACAATAGCTGAACCTCAAACTTCAGAAGTGTGTAACTTCACTCGCATGTGACGAGGGCTGTGTATCTAATCTCCTCCTACCCTTATAAATTCCCCACTGTATAATTGCAGGTAACCACAGTGTACAGTGCGTATTCTAGTGTTCAATATTGGTACCAAGTGAATAAATTGGTTTTGAGTGAAGTATTCTAATCCTTTTCTTAACAAAGAGAGAGAGACCTTGCAAACTTTCAAAGTTAACTTATGTAAAATTACTGCAGGGAGATCATTTGTAATAACTTTGTTCATTCAAGGTTGATTATGCATTAGATAAAGCTTTTTTAAATTTTTTCTAAGAACGTAATTACATGTTGTTGCAATTCATATGACAACAAAGGAAAGTAAGATATATTAAGATTATCAAACTAGTAAAATTACAGTTTTTCTGATTTAGGTCTACAGCTTTCAGTTTGTTGTGCAATCCTGTGATTTACAAGGACAAATGAACTACCTTGATAGTTTGATTGTTATAATTGATCCATTATGATTCAACTTGAGATGTACTGAAGATTGTTGTAGATGGCTTTTTTTTTTCTCTTTTGAGCCAGTTATTTTTGCAAAATAAAAGTAGGAGAGCAATTCCAGCGTTGCCTAAAGCAATGCAGTGTAATAAATCATAAGCAAAATGTCTGGCTTTTGATTAAGTCTGTCTACATAGCCCTTGGCCATGTTACTCACATTAATAGCGTTCTTGATTTTAATGCATGTCTGACATTTTTGTTGTTTAAATGACAAGCTTTTATTTATTTATTCTTTATTGAATCTAAAGAGTTCTGGAAGACTGTGATGCAAATTTATATTAGTGTAGCTAAACCATATTGTTATGGCAATTATTGTGTGGCTCACAATTTAAAAGGAATCTTGCTCTTCCTAATTCTATTCTGACTTCACCAGAGCTTTTTTTTCACATTGTTCACATTAAATTGTTTTTGGGTTAAAATGAAACATGTCTGCAGCACAAAATAATTAATATATCAAGTACTTAAATATGACAACAAATATCTTACTTTCATAATCTTGTTGACCTATGATTAATCAGATGGGTCTCAGTTTAAGTTATAATATTGCCTATTTTTATTATATTAGTTAGACAAAGTGTTCAAAGCTGCCTGTGTCTGGACAACATCTGGGAACCTATTTTGTTATATACAAACACAATAAAATATATCTCTAAATCAATCTGCAGCCACTAAAACAGATGTGAACACACTAAAATGTTTTTTATTCCAAAACGCCAATCAAACACACATGCACACATATATGTATATATGTATATGTATATTGTTGATTGTAGCTCACATTTATATATGTACATATATGTATATATATGCTTGTGTGGGTACATATATATATATAAATTAATGGCCAACTTTTTTAATGATATTCCTGCAAAATTTTGCTTCTCTTGTGAAGGCATGGAACAACATATTACTTATTACAAATTACTTGTCAGTCGTTAGTTTGTCAGTCAGGGGCAAGATCAAGAAATAATGATTGTTTCCTTTGTTATACGCAATGAAAATGGATAAAAATCTGCAATCACAATTTTACAATAGCTGTCTACTTAGTTTGCTTTTTTACATTAATTCGATGCTCTGGGTTCACAGAAAATGTTACATGTGTGATGTTGAAAGGCAAATTTATTGAAGCAATCAAATGTGTTTGTCTGCGTGAGTTGAGTGTGTTGCTGAGAGGGAGTCAGACATTCTGGTTAGAGATGTTAGGCTTGTAGCCACAGACATCCTCTTACCATTCTCACATTTTCCATTGAATTTAAATGTTTGTGTTACAGTATCTTCTATTTTTTTTTTACCCATGGTTGCTATCAGTCAACAGTGGGATGTCAGCATGAAACATAAAACAAACATTTTTTGGACACAACATCACACTTATCATCACAACATAATCACACAAGTAATGTCTGCATTTCGGAACAAAAAACAGGAAACTCTGCAAACTACTTTATCGAGCACCAGGAATAAAGGGAATATTGGCTGTCTCTTTTAACTTAGATCACATAACTCCAGCTTTTTGTCAATGAAATAGACTTGAAGCACAATAATTCAGGTCATGGCGAGACTTTTTTACAGTCAGTGAGTGAGGCACAGCTATGATGCAAGCCTGCACAGAGCTGGGCAGCTGCATAGATAAAACCAGAGCATATATGTTGCATGAGATAACTGATTATAAAGGTGTGTGATAGTTCAGTGTCAAAGAACCTAATGTCTTGTATTTGTGTATATATAGGTTAAACCCAGATGTCAGTAAGGATGATGAAGAAACTATGTTGGCTATCTAGAAGATGTCTGGCAGTTAAGGACAGTGGTGCAAAATATCACAGCATCATGTTCTATTTAACATTGCTATCTTATTTTTAGTACATCAAATCAATTCATATGTAAAACATTAACTACCTCTAGAGGGTCCAGAGCAAGATTTCAGGAAGCAGGCATATAGAGAATGGAGATCCAGGGTGTCAGATCCATGAATAAGAGGTGGCAAACTTGTTTGTAATTAAAGATTTAAAATTAATTTATCAAACATTCGTAAATACAGAAAGCTGCACATTACAGAGGATTATTTTTATAACTTTTTAGCTGCGATAATGATGTAATTACAGATGCCTAGTTACAAAATTGTCATTTATACCTTTGATTCTTGATACGTTATCTGATTGCAATTGACTCCAACCTAACTGTTAAGCATTAGAACTGCAAATGGCACTGCCAAAGCATGTAACAAGTACATGTAAAAAATATGGATGGTGATATAAGAGATTCTGACCTCTCTTCAAGTGTAGGTGTGTGTATGTGTGGGATGTCTTGCAACCTAAAGAATCTACTTGATTATGTTGAACGGAGAGCTTTCTTCCTTTAGCCTTATTTATGTCCACACACTGCAGCCTGGACACACCTATAAATCTGTTGCTGCCGCAGACCACACACATCACACATCTCTAACTGCTCTGAAACCCATATTTGCCTCCATTCCTCTTGCTATTTGTTTAAAGCTATAATCCTACTTTTTAACTTCTAATGTTCATCTGCTTTTGAATCAGAGAACCTGTCCTCAGAGATTTTAGCCTCCCTGTAGTAGTATGAACCTACTGACCTCTTCTGGCCCACCTATTTTCCTTTGCAAACTGTTGCCCCTATGGTGTCACTCATGCATATTACCACTATATACTCAGCTGATACTTTTCTTTTTGTATGTGTAGCCTGAGGCCAGAACTGCAGGACTTTGTGACTCGTACCCTTTAAATATTTCACCTTTGGGTGTTAAAAGGTTCTTCTCAAACAGAAGCTACTGAAGAGAAAAATAGGAAGGAGAGGGGAGGGTTTTGAGAAATTGTTGAAAGTTTTAAGAGATCAATGTTTAGGACTGAAAGGAGGGGAAAATTTGAACTTGTGGAAAAAGACATTTTGGGGAAAAGCGCCTTGTGGTAAGCTGAAAAGAAAGAGGTGGAAACTGACTGCAGTAATGCAAGCATTATTGTGGTCACAGTGCGTACCTTTTTAAAGAATTTAATACTCTAATCAGAGGATCGTGCCATTTCTACAAAAAGCCTTTTGATTAAAATGAGAGTGTATGAATATAAATGTTGAACCAGTATGGATCCTTGAACAAATGTATAAAGCAAAGCATTATGCAGAGTTTTATAAGTTTTACAGGGCTACAAATGTCACAACCCTTCAAGCCCCTGAATTTTTCTATATTTGTTATTCAGGTTTACCTATGTTTCCTGTTTTATTTTGGTAACCACTGTCTTGTTTCAGATTCCACTTGCCAAGTTTCCCTCCTACATGATTGCTTGCCCTGCCCTAATGTGTTTTAGCTCTTTCTCACTTTCTCACTTCTTGAAATATAGACAGTGTTTGGAAGGGGCAGGTCATTTAAAAAAATGTTGGAGGGTGATTAGATAAATGTTTGGTCAGTTACACTCAGTATTCTTGCACAGCCAGTTTTGAGAAGAACAAAAGCATCTTTTCCAACAACAAAAGGCTTAAGTGCTGTTTTTTGCTCTTCTTTTAATGATGAATGATGATTAAAAGAAGAGCAAAAATGATGAAAAAAATGATGTCCAGTTCCAATAAAATTGCAGCTATTGCAGTATCCATGCTGACCTATTTGACGGCCGCCATTCTTTACAAGCTTGCATTGCTTTCATCAAACTAAACCACACCCATAGCTACCATTTCTTTTTCTGCAAAGGATGCTAATTGGTCCGGTCATATTCTGACCAAACATAGACGAATCTGGCTGAAGCGTTGGAAGATGGACCTGTGAGATTTTAGACCTGAAATCTCAGCAGTCCAGCTGCCTTGCAATGTTAACCTTCCCCTTCTTTGTTGCCAGTCCATCTGTTTCTGCTCCTCAGTCCTGTTTTCACTCCCTGATCCTGTGCTGAAGTTCCAGTTTTGCTGGTGCTCCTCATGTGATCATATATATATTTTTTTGTTCTGCTAAGTTTTTATATTTTCTTTTTGGTTCATGGATTTTCTTTTCATTTCTCTCTCAGTTTTGTATGTATGTTTAAATAAGCTTGGTTCTTCTTCTTCTTGCCATAACGGTCCTATATAGAACATGAACTGTGGAGCTTTGACTTGAGAAAATAATAAATGCAAATGCAAACTTAATTCTCTAGAAAGGAAGTAAGATGATTTTCTTACTGCTTTAGAAGTTGATGTTATGTTACAGTGCCATTCAAGAAGTTGTATCACAAAACTATTTTTCATATTAACAAATAGCCATGGTGGTTACTGATTTATATAACACAGCCTGGACTAATTCCCAGTGCATCAAATCCTGATGCTCTACTTAATGCTCCTTGGCATCTTGCATTGTGGCCAAAGGATACTGTCTGTATCTGTATCACCCCTTGATTCCACCAGCCCCACCTCTAAACTGATCTGTGTGTAACACAGTCTTATTTCACTCCATGGGGAGCATTTCAGAAGTGGAGCATCATAAGGGACAATAGAGACAGAGACCTGTGCAAAACCAAAATGTAGCATTCTTATAGATTAAGCTCAACCAAACTAACTACAACTACAAGTATAACTACAAATGTTCACACCATAAACAAAATGTTAAGAAAGAATGTAGACCGAGTGTTTAGAAAGGCTTTGTGGATTAAGGCTTTGCAGGACGGACATGGGGCAAAAGGGTACCTTGCGATTTTGTATGAAACTCCAAAGGGTGTAACAAAAGCAGTGAATTTCAATCAGCAGACATTACATTATTATGCACAACACCATCTAAAATAGAGTAATAAAGAACTTTTTCAAATGTGCTTTATCCCCTTCAACAAATATCGGTAAATGTGTTATCATTTTTTTTAATATATATTTGATATCACATTGGCCTGAGATATTCTAAATTGGTTGTATATTGGCCCGAAGGTAATTATGCTCCGCAAGTTCTTAAATAGCCTACATAGGTTCCATTTTAATCGTAAAAAACTCAACTCAGAAGTTTTTGTAAAGTCAAGTCCCTGACTTGCACATATCATGGACACACCAGCTCCTTTTGAAGATGTAACATTTCAATGATCCATTTTTCCCTGTATCTAATTATGATTTACGGAAGTGTATTGCTTTCACTGGACAAAAAAAAAAATCAGACGTCTTTTCTCACAATTACAATACGAGAAAAGATCTCATAATTACGAGATCATGATCTCGTAATTATGAGAAAAGGCGTCTAATTTTTTTTTATCCAGTGAATGCAATGTGCTTCAGTACGGAAGCGCATTGCATTCACTGCATAAAAAAAATTAGACGCCTTAACTCGTAATTACAAGATCTGGATCTCGTAATTACAAGAAAAGATCTCGTAATTACGAGATAAGGTGTCTAATTATTTTTTATCAAGTGAATGCAGGGGCATTGCATTCACTGCATTAAAAAAAAACTGGAAACCTTTTGTCGTAATTACGAGATCTGGATCTCGTAATTATGAGTTAAGGTTTCCAATTTTTTTTTTTATGAATGCAATGTCTTTCTGTAATAACTGTATGTAGTTATACAGTTGGAAAAGTTTTCAAGACCTCCTGTGTGGACACTTTTCCAATAAGATACAATCCAGAATTTCTCTGGCACAAAGGCACAGTCTGCTTTGTATCAATTACGGAGAATGAAACACTCTTCTCTCCCAAAGACCTGCTCTATGATTTAGGCTGATAAAACAGATGGATTTTGGGATTTTACACCAAAATAATGCCTAAAGCTAAGTTAAACCAACCAAGTGGCAGGTGTTGTACAGGAATTAGACTCTTTTGCTCTGCATCAGCTTCATCTATCTTCATTTCTTCCACTATCTCCATCTCTCTCCATCTGTGGCTTTGCATTGGGTTAGCTGGAGGTAAAATCTGTCACTGGATGCCGTTGTAAATCCTGTCAGCCTGACTCACATTTGATATACTGCTTTGAAAAGAGACAAGTCAGAGACCTCTACAAATGTGTGAAACAGTTGCACACATCGCCTTACTTATCCCTTGGCACATTTTAAATTGACTCTTTTACACAGAGTTATTAATATTAACTTTATCTAGTAGTACTCTGACATATTAAAAGATAACAATTGCCTCCCAAGATGACCACTATGTGTCCAAGTGTGTTTTCCCAGTAGCAGCACACATTTAAATGACACAAATACATATGAAGAAGGCAGAAACACACAGATATAAAAGTTTCCAATCAAGGTAAAAAGCTCCACGGTGTTTTAAAAGTATATCACTGTTAGGTTGCGATTTAAGTGGCGTATGTAGGACATTTTTGGTAGTGACTGCTTCCTCCTCCTTTGAGGATATACCAACATCCAAGCTTGTACATATATATTAAAACATTCAGACAGCCAAATATACTATAGCCTGTCTTCTCCAGGAGCCTAATTTAAAGTTTTATAAAGACACATAGCATTTTCTATGAGTAATAGGTCCTTTAGAAATAAGTAACTAAGCAAAGGTTAAGGACTATTTTATATTGAGAATTTGTCAAAGTTTACTACAGAGGCTTTATTGGTGACCTTTTTGCTACTCTAAACCCCTGAGTTGTAGGTTTCAGTTTGCTTTTATCTACTGCCTAGTAATCTTCTGTTGCAGTTGTATTTTGCTGTTAACACTACACAAGTGTAGAGATGATGAATGAAATTTGTTATTCAGTGCATCAAACAAATTAAGGGACTTCTTACACCTAATAAAACTATCTTCTGCCCTCCGGTGAAACTATACTGATTTAAATATTAAGAGGAACAAAATCACAAATTTGTTTGATATAACATTTGAAATTTTTTGGTATGTGGCTATAAATTAGAGCAAACAGAATGTATTTACAATTTGAACTTAATTTTAAAGGTTTACATGTCAAGTATGTCAAATTATTTTCCTCCAAAGTGAAAGGGGATTCTTGCTACAGGGTGTGTCATTTGGTTTTGAGATGACAAAAGGAACAGATGTGGCAGGTCAGAATGAGAGTGGAAACGTAACATTGGGTTAACTTATATTGGGACTGCCCATCTCTTTGAAGTGTTGTTAACCTGTCTTCCTTTTTTAGATCACCTACATAGGCGAGTTCTTTGGAGACAAGGTCAGTTCTTCACCACTGATGAAACTGTAAAAGCAGTCTAATGTTATCACAACAGTGCCCTTATACCACAGCGATCAGAGTGTATGATTTTCCAGCAACCTATATAATCAACCCCCCTTTTTTTCTTTTGTTTTTCTTCTTAGCATATACCACTGCATTTTTTTAACTGCAGTAAATGTATCACACGACATATATTGTAGATGATAGACGAAGGGAAACTGCTTTAGTGGTTCAGACAGAGACAGTCATAAAATAGGCAGCTTATATTCATCCAAACTAGGCAGGATGTGAAGCCAGGAGGAGGGAGGGGAGGAAGGACGAAGGTGCAGAGGAGGAACTGATCCTTCTTGGACGAATGATATGTAAATTTTCATAATTTGTCACCTTTTCCTCTCTCATCCAAATCCCCTCTTGGTTCCAGCTCAACTTCTGTGTGTTTACCCTCAACCTCTCTATCCACTCACTTGTCAAACCTTGGGTCTCATCCTTTCTTCCTTGGGTCTCTCCACCTTGCCCCGACTGTTGTCCGCCTCCTCCCTCTGTTCCTATTTTGCACTCCTACCCCTTCCTTTCTACCCTCTACCAAGTACCAATAAATTCTCTCCATCCTCCCCTTTTCCACTCATCGCTGTCTCTTTCTCTTTCACCATGGTCACCCTCAGACTCCCCCTCCCTTCTCCAGGCCGATTTGCCTCGCTCGATGGCGGGTTATTTGACGGGCCTGCTGCGGAAAGATAGCGCAAATGCGAGTCCCCGGGGTGGGAGGAGGAGGAGGGTAAAAAAAAGGGTGAAGTGGTATTAGCTGGTGAAAAGGGGTTGGCACCAGGCGGCAACAAGGACAGGAGGAGAGGGGGTGGGTGGGATCTTGCTGTAGGAGAGAGAGAGCCAGGCATGGGGCTTAGGGCGAGCTAGACAGACTGACACTTCTACCCCCGGAGAGAGAGAGAGAATGAGTTGGCACAGAGATGGAGACAGGGTAAAAATCGCTAAAATGTCAAATATTCAGAAACTTTCACCACAGGTTGTCTCAGATATCACAGAATATTTAAGAATGGGTTTGCAGTGTTATGACTCACTTTCATAAACACAGAATACATCATGTTTAATTAGAGGCAAATTACACATGTGTTTTTGATACACAGAACCATACACAAGGAAAACAAAACAGATATAAAAGTTTTAAAACAAATAAAATCACTGAAAAACAATTTTTAAAAAAGATGGGTTTTTCAGAAGAGATTGAAAAGACAAGGCAAATATAGCTCTTTGGGCATGCCATGTTAGAGTCTCGGAGCCATACTACAAATGCTTTAACACCATTGTGTATCGATGTAGACCTCTAACAACCAAAGCTGGCACATCTAAGGATCTTAGGTAGGTGGAAGGCACATGAAGACAATACCAATAAGGTCTTATGTATGCAATCAATAAAGTCTTGAAATCAATTATAAGAGCCACAAGTACCCGGTATAAGGAGGCCAGGATTATTGTAATGTGGCCCTTGTTCATGGTCTGGGACAGAATCCCGTCAGCAGAATTTGTGATAGGCTGGATGCAACAGAGGGGATTTTTTTTTTATGTCAGAGAGCACAGAATAGTAGTAGTAGTAGTAGAACAGTGGTTAAACAACTTGTTATGAAGGCTTGAAGATTTTGAAATATCTGCAATGCTGAGTTATTGATTGGGACAGAGAACTAAGACTGTTGAGTAACTGTGCATTTGCATCTAGGATCAATATCTCTGTTTTATCAGCATTTAGCTGCAAGAAACTTTTTTACATCCAGGATGTTGTTGAAGCAGGTTAACTGGGTTTTGATAAGTGTTTGCAGGGTCACAAATTAGAGATAAATTTTGAGTATCGTCTGCATATAAATAAAAGGTGATATTACAACTAAATATAATGTGGCCAAGAGGGAACATGTTAACAGCCTCTCAAATAAATACAAGTTTGTCTCTTAACTAAGAGTAGTTGCAATAATTACATTAATGTAAAATATTCCAATTTGAAGTTAAAGCTATGGTGTGTAAATAGCCTTTAGGGATTCTGAGTAATTACATCAACAGTGTTTGCATATCCACATAAGTAAGCCTTCATACCTTGTGACTGCATGTCACCAATTGATAATATACTATCAAAAATGGTCTTGTGACACTGAAAACGGTCCCTTAACCTTTGTCCCCAAAGTGGAGTGTTGTGCTTCCTCAGTCATGATGTAAAATGTATTATTTCCTGTGCACCTGAGCACCAAATGTCAACGGTTGACACCAGTTTATAAACTATGCCATACTAGGAAATATAAAAAGTTGTGTGGAGCTGATAGGCTTAATCGACTTTGTGTCATCTCATTTGACAGTGTCTGAATGTGACAGACATTCATTAATATGAAAAAGTTACACACCACAGTTTTGATATATAATCTCATAGTTGGGTATCACTGGCGTAGCAAAGTTGAGAGAGCAAATATGTAATCAGGGGCGTTTGGACACAGACAAGTTTCTGTAAAGAATCTAGCATGCCAGTCTTTAAATTGCAGTTGTGTGGCCAGTGCGAGTCCCATTTCATCCATTTTATTTCCCGCAATCGGACATTAGCCAGAAGCAGTCCAAGCTAGGCACTTTGATCTTATCCTGGCTTTCTTCCCTCTTATCCTGGGACAGTTTGGCTAGTCTGGCTGGGTGGTCTTCCTGGGCCAGGCCAGAAGGTGCCTTGGGAAGTGATTAAGTACTTCTTTATTAAGGATTCTATTAAATGCATTCAGCTCACAAAATGTCGATACTAAGCAAATCAACAGAAGACTCACTGTCATGTTTATTGTTTTTCCAAAATATTTTATCTTTAGGCACTCAGATTTTGGTTTGATAAAGGTAAGAAAGAGAAAGTTGTTCCATTTATTTACTGACAAAAAGTGACTTTACTGTGTGTGTGCTTTATTTGTCCTACCCTAACCACAAGCTGGATTTAGTGAGAGAATCCCCATCTCCACTGCTCTTGTCCTGAAATAGGTATGATGTAATGTGAGCTGTGGGGCATTCTGTGTAGCGAGATTTTTTTTTCAGTTATTAAAGTCAATATAATATGAGTCAGCTCGTATCTTGCAGGAGTAAACTTTTGTTGTAAATGGACATTTGAATTAATGTGTAATATTTCTATAGGTGCATACAAAGGACATTTTGTACAAATACCTAAAAACATGACAAATATTCCTGTCTTACTGCATTGATTGCAATAAGACAGTCTTTTATCTAAAAGTTTGAACTGCTGAATCAAGGCACATGCATGAATTCACAGACCTATTTGTGAGACAGTCTTCTTTTTTTCTTTTGAATTTTCAGACAAATTTTGAAAATGTGAAATTTCCATTCTCATTGGTATCAATCAACACATGATTAAGTACCCATTGTGCCTTCTGGCAAGATCAATCCCCTCTTTTCTTCTGATTGGCTTCCTATCTTGGGACATACTTGATGCTAAGGTTGGCCTTGTATGATAAACTGGTGCTGGAGAATAGTGACTCATGGCACCTCAAGTTCTGTTCCTGTTGTACCAAAGATAGGAAAACAGATTAACATAGGTACGTAATTACAGGTTCATAATTACATTCACTTCTAATTTTACGAAGATCCACAAACTGGTGCAATAGAAGCTAGTGCCTGCATGGGTCAATAGCTTGCCGACTAGTCTGTCACAGTCATAGATCCTGCTGTGACCCGGCTGACGCTCTCTCAATAGATGTGTCTCATAGACAAGAGGCTTTCATTTTCCTGTTCACAAAGCAAATGTACATTAAAATAATCCACAGGAGCCTTTGGTTTTCTCCTGAGTCCTTTGGTGTAAGGTTAATGTTATTATTAGTGTTATTGTTGTAATGGAGTGGCGGGAGTCAAGGAGGGGAGTTTTGTAAGGTAGAGGAGCGATGTGTCAAAGACATTTTATACCTGTCTTGGGACTGATTTGAAAAAAGCTTTATTGCACCATCACTTTGAGCTCTGATGGTCATATTTGGCAGTATTGTTGACAAACTGACAATCTCATACCTGTTTTTGAACTAGTTTATGACTAGTTAGCTAGAACTAGAGACAGTATAAAACCATGCTCCTCACCAGAAGGATGCCAACAGTTATACAACTGACTGGTGGCTTCTTGTGTGTCAGTGTTGATCCATGTATATGACCTGCCTCTGCTCCTTTTGGTACAGCCAATAGCATGCTACAGCAACAGGTGGGAATAAGGATGTTTCTCTTCTGACATGAAGTGTTGCCCTATATCCCCAGAGACAGGAAAAGCCACCAAACCACTTTACAGGACAACTAATAGAGGAGACTGGCGATATGATGAATTCTATTTTTTTCTTTGCTCCAATATTTCCCCTCTACTCCAAGCCCACTGCTGTGGTTTTAATTTTGCCTTGGTCTGTCATTATCTATAAAGGCCGATCTGTCATCACACCTCACCCATTTCTCTCCTTTTTACTCGTTCTTCTATCTCCTCCTTGCTTATTCTCCTTCTCTTTTTTTTTTTTTTACCAATCCATCAGTTCAACTACAATCATCCCAATGTGTCTGACAGCCAAGGGAGAGAGAGTAAGAGAGAGAGAGTGCAGGAAGGAAGAAGTGCTGCAGGTCGTCAGATTGCTGTAAAAGACTGAGAGTTGAGAGCTATGGGAAAGGACAGCTGACCCCTCTTATATAGAGAAAGGGAGCAGAAAAGGTGGGGGTTTGGAGAGATGGAGGGAAGGGATAGAAAGGGTGGACAAGGAGTGTATGAGATCGAATGGAGTAATACCAGTGCTATAAAAAGTCCATTCAATTTAACCATTTCAAGCATCCTCTTCAGTTTAATCTTCTCTGTCTATGTGTTGTGTCTTTGTGTGTGTGTCTGGTTATGAGACCCGGGTGCCGGCTTACAAATGCTTGGAGGTGAGAATTTGTTGGTTAATCATTGTTCTGTGATAATTTTATAATATCGTTCATCCTTGCTTTATTGTTTAGTTTTTTCAATTTATTTATTATTAAGTTTTTACTGTCATATATGTAAAATGACCAACTGGTAAAACCGACAAAAGACTCAGGTAAAAATTTCATTGTTATGTAGTAACAGGGGTGAACATAATAACAAAACAATTTGTCATTCACAAAAATGAAATCATTCATTAAATGCCCTCACAGTACCACATTTCCATGTAGCAGCTGGATGCTGGGATCTATATATTTGAGCTTGAGAGGACCATATCCTCACCATATATTTTGGCCAACTTCAGGGCACACACAATATGGTGCAGATCACTGTAAGCGTCAAAATTAAAACAAATTTGTTTACTGGGAAAGACTTAACATAACAGAAATTGTAATCTCTAAAGTTTTTAAGCAATATTGGTTTCATCCAGATGGTTTTTGAGTTTTTTTCCATTTTCCATTTCCATTTTAATTTTAATTTTTATTTTCATTTCCATTTCACTACATTCCATCAATTAAAAAGGTGACCTGTAAGTTTCCATCCATACATTTTTTGCTGCTTATCTGTCCCCTGGACTAAGAGAGGTAGTTGAGATGTCCTTCTCCCCAGCAACATTTTATAGTGCCTTCTAGAGGATCCAGAGGCATGCTAATTCCAGATAGATAAACCTTTCAGCATGTCCCTGTTGTACTCAGGGTCTCCTACCAATTGGGTTGCTCTGGAAGCTTATAAAGGAAGGTGTCTAGAAAGCATCCTAATCATATGCCTGAATAAATCCAATTGGCTGCTTACTATGAAGAAGAGCAGTGACTGTACACCCATCCGGGTTATTGAGCAAGCTAGATCGTCTCTAAGGCAGCACTGAGACCAAATTAGACATTGCTGCAATTACTGCAGGTTTGTGTGGTAGTGTGGGTGTGTCCAGTCATTATATATATATTATATATATTCAGTATGATCAACTGAGTCAAAGCCAGGCTTCAGTTTGCATTTATTTAAAAGTTGACTCAACTTTCTGCCACTGGGCTGTTTTTTTTACTTGAAACACTTTAGGATACACAGCCCAACCTCCATTTTTGAGTGCCTAATTTAGACTAAATGAGGCTTGGGAGTGAGCCCAACCACCATACAGAGGAAACTTAAAAAGCCTGTCCACTGACATCACACACAAAATCCAAAAAACATAATTCAATCCTGGGGGAGTCAAACACCCACTAAAAAATGAGCTTGACTTTGTGCCAAATGTGACGAAACAACTCTCATATTAGTTATATGAGTACTGGATATCTTGTGGCAACAGACCAGGTACCACATGCTCTCCGAGTACTCCGCACAGGACTCCCTGGGGGCAAGACCATAAGCTTTTTTCTAGTCAACAAAACACTGACTGAATGGGAACATTCTTCTGACCCTCCACTCACATACTCATCTATCTATATAAATATGATACTCACCACCCCACTCTGCCACTTCACAGACACTGTCCCCAAACTTCATATGATGCTGATGTCAGTCAAGCTTAAGCATGTATAGAAGGATGATAATTATGTATTATTATTATGTCATACTACAAATAGGGGTGATTTATTAATAATTATAATAATTTTGATGTGTCACTCTAAGGCAGGGGTCACCAACTATATTTATCAGTGGGCCAGAATTTTGAGGGGCGGACCCTCAAATAAAAATTAAATAAAAATCAAATTTTGGTATAACATTATTATTTGATGTTTATTGTTTATATTTTTTCATTTCATTACAAAACTGAAGGCATTTTTATGAGTCAGG
>JAPZDZ010000014.1:19731327-19743063 GCA_029783805.1 Acanthurus tennentii
CAAGAGACAAGACAGAGCTCACTGACCTATATGAAGTCCCATTCATAGTCCATGAGGTTCTTCAGTAGTGTGGAGTCATGTGTATTCACTGTGGCAGACTTCTTCTGGACTGTCATATCTGTCTTCTTGGAGACACCCTTCCTTCTGATGACCTTTGACCCTCTCTCTGGACTGATATAACGTACCGTTAAACAAAATAAATGCGAAATGTCAAGAAAGGAAACCTATTTTTCGCAGTCTGATCATTGCAGGAATCGTTACACCTCATGTAAAAGTTGTTTTACCGAACGCTAGCTTACTTGCCTTAACTCAATGTTTAACAAATTTCATTCAAACTCGACAGATAGTAAAATAAAACTCACCACAGCCATCTCTCTTAGTCACATCACTGTTTCATCATCCACCAACTCTAGTTTGTTTGTAATAATCCCTTCACTCACTCTGCTAGATGTAAATATGTTCTAGCTCATGGCTGTGCTGTTCCTCTCCTCCGCCTTGCTGGCCTGGTTGTGCTTACAGGACTGCGGAACATCAACTGAGCAGCAGTTCTCACTCGTTCGAAGGAAGAGCAGAATGCTAAACTAAACATAGTGAAATAAAATGGAAAAAAAAATCACCCGTCAAAATATTGCTATCGTTATTCAAATCTCAGCCTCACTGATAAGTGGCATTGAAAATCACACAAACACTAGCTGGACAACTTGCTCAGCAACAGTTCGACTTCAAACATCATTTTAGTTGTATTCTCCTGGCAATTTAATTACTATTATTATTTAATTTAACTTGAATTACCGTGTTATCTGTAGATGCAGAGTCCGATAGATGCAGAGGAAGCAGGACTTCTTGTTCATGTGTAAATTTAAAAAATACTGTAGTTTACTCTAATTTATCACATTAACATACTGTTGAAGGCCTGTGCGCTGTTGCTTCATGTTGAACAGCCCACAATGCATTGCAAACTACAGTACAAAACCGTATTACATTAATACAGTATATTGGCCGTAAATTAACAGCAATTGCTTACAGTGTACAGTAATTTAATTTTCTGGCTCACTGATGTAATTTTAAGTTTTTTGAAGAAAACTGAGTTTTATGGCAAAGATAAATTAGATGTATTTGGCTTTAAAAACTTAAAATATTTGACAGTGTTTTTTGGTATTAAGAAAATGAAAGAATGTCACAGCATCATCTGTTTAGCCATTGACCTGGTTTGTAAGCGAACACGACATTCTTACACAAACACATGTACACACGCACACACACTCGGATACAAATAAACACAATATCTCTCTCAAATGTTTTGTACTGCCACCACCTGCCTTCACACACCCTTCAGAAGAGATGATCTTTGATAAACACTGAAAATGGTGAATGTGTGTGTGTGTGTGTGTGTGTTAAGCAAGGTTAAGGCTGGCTGTGACCCACCTCAAGCTCTGCACTAGCTATTAGGCATCGGGCTAATAACTTCAATTATCTCAGCACTCAGCTTCAGGCCACAGCTGATAGGACAGCAGCAAGCATTATCTGCTTTTGATAGAGACTTGGAACACTGCGTGTGCGAGTGAATACACAGACACACACACACACACCCGGCGTCACCAGAAGTCAAAGCAAGATGCAAGGTGGTGAACTTTTGATCACCTCTACTCCCGGAAAAAAAGCAAAGCTAATGCAGGTCTATGAACTTGCCCACACACGTTCATGAAAGGACACAAAAGCCTCATAACTCCTACTTGACAGTCCCCACTCCCAACAATTTAGACTCAAATTTCCTTTGACAAAAACAGTCTGAAGTTTACTGCATAAACCCAAAATCAAGACTGAGACAATACTTTTACTGTTCTCTCTCCCTAACATTTGACATATTCTCCTTTATCACCCAGTGTTAGTTTGACATTTAAATATCTCATATTGCCGTTTAGGATGGCAGTTAATTGTAGTACTGGAAGACTGAGCAAGACCATCGATTAGGCCTGGTGGTGCAGGGTTAATGGCTTATGTCATTTGCTCATGCCATAACTGGCTTTATTAGATAGTTAATGGACTCTTTGGTTGCTTTGATGCATATGCTGCTATAGTTTTACTTAGTTTTTCTGCACTAATAATTTGTACTGATAATGTTCCTAAATTTTCTGTTGATTTTTAGCCAAAATTGTTGTGTTGAACTATATGAAAGAGGGACTACTTTGGTAAAGTATGTAATATCTTTATACATGAATTATCATGATACTTGGAACAGAATTTTTTGAACTCAAATAAATGAATTGTAAAAATTTTGACCTGATAAGGGTTCCATATGAAAAGTGTAACCTAGTCTACAGCACTGACCCAAGAACAACATATCAAGCTAGTTTCAGACAGAAAACAAGAGGAATTCTTCTCACATCATCAGTTTAAATTTGAAAAATCTGTACAGTCACTGTGTACAATCACACAAACTAAAATCTGCCTAAGATATTTTCTACTGGATACATGGTAACTTTGGCACTTCAAGGAAAGTTAAGATAACCAAAGCCATTAGGGTTAATCCTGTGTACAGCAGGTACACAGGATTTATAATAATAATTTAAAAAAATTAAAAAAATAAATAATAAAAATAATAATAACAACAACAACAACAACAACAACAATAATAATAATAATAATAATTTATTATTATTATTATTATTATTAAAGTTGTTTATTTGTACAAAATTTCGTTACAGTCATTCCATGAAAATGAAAGGTCAGTTGAAACTGGAGTCCTTGATCAGCGATGAATATATTTTGTAACAGGTGAATAAATATGAGAATAACAAAGAAAAGATAGAGAATGAGGTTTACCTTTTGAGATATTTCTCTTAGTCTGTACGGATTGCAATATTAGTTGAAATAGAAATCTGTTTTTTGAGAAGGACAAGTGATGGACATCAAAATCAGTTTAGAAAGGTTTCAGGAAACGCTCCTGGCGGATTGGTCCATGGTCATGTTGTGCTTTAGTCAGTGTTGTGGCCCTTTCTCTTTTTGTTTTTTTGTTTGTTTTTATAAGCTTTTTTTTGGCTCATGTCTTTTTTTATTACAGTGTGAACAGCACAAGTCACATGAATGTGATCTTTTTAAATCAGATTTGGGCCACTTTGATAGGTGGTAAATCAGAAACAGATCAGATTTTTGTGATGCAGCCTCTCATCACTCATAATTTAAGAAACTTTTATATCACTCACTTGCCTGAAAGAAGTGTTTTTAACTTAGACTTTGTGTAAAAAGGCCCTGGTTGATAAGGTGAAATATAACCTTTAGGTTGAGGTGAAATATTTTTCTGTAAATCCATTCACATCATGATCCCTCCATTTCTAGCTTTAAATGTGCATTCTCACATACCTCAATGCAAAAGTAACCATTGCTCCATAAAATTTGTAGACTTTTTTGGTGCGTGCCAATTTGCTGACTTCCACTGCACATTAACTTATCAGTAAAACTGTGAGAGTGGACTACTGCCTCTAAGATAACTTTGGTACCACAGCATGCTGGTTGTGACATCTTTTTCTTGTTATTTTGCACATTTTTTGAATTTGCAAAATAACAATTATTACCATTAATTAAGGATCATAACCAGGTTGCTCTAGAATCCGATATGGGCCACATTTAATAAAAGAGTTAACAGCCTAACAAACTGAAACAATACATCAGCGTTGGGCGCTAACGCTTAAAGTCTGAATGAAGCCCAACAGAGGAAAAAGTGAGGAAAGATTAGGTGCAACAGAAAAAGTGTCGCAACAACTAATCCTGGGGAGGGATGATGCAGTCAGGAGTGGTGGAGGGGGGACAAATTAAGAATAAAAAAATGAACAAGGAAATGGCAAAGAAAAGGACAAAGAGAGGCGTCCAGAGGACACTGAGTGGAGGTTGAATGCTCACTCCTACTTCCTTTTTCATTTCCTAACCTGGTCACCTCCTTCTCCTCCCTCCATCATCTTCATCTCTCCTGTATGTGCTTTAGACACAAGTCTTTCTTTCTTGCATAAAATCCCTCTGTGCATACACAAAGTGGGGCCACTGTCCCGTCAGAAGCATTGGCAATAGTGCAGCTTGCCGTCTTGATGTTTAATTCATCATTGGAGAGCCAAAGAGGACAACAGGAAATAAAATAAAACGGGAAGGAGGGGGAGTGAAGATTACCATTTCTTTCTTTTGCTGCTTTGTTTTCAACCATGATAGTGAAAGTAAGATGAAATACGTGTGGAGGAGGGAGATTCTGAAAGAAAGGAAGACAAAAAGACACAGCTACACAAAGAAAAGGCACAAAGCTTTGTGGATAAAACAAGAGTGTTTGGTGATTATAGTGGATGTCTGCAGTTGTGTGTGTGTGTGTGTGTTTTGTGAAGCACGGTGGCCCTGACACTTTTCTGTCCCCTCTGTTAATCAGGGCTTTTAAATATTCTTTCAAAGCTGTGGGACTAGGGAGAGTACCATTAGACCTGGCCCTACAGAAATATGTGCATGCGTGTGTGTGTGCGTGTCAGAAGTGAGTGGCTGTTTTGTTCTTGCACTGGAAACATGACACAGGTGTGAAGAGGATGCTATCATTAATCTCAGAGTTCATATGATTTTTTTGTAGAGCCGATACTGGATGCATTTAAAAATCTGAATCAACACTAACTATTGGTTTCACACAAGAATGGGAAACAGGAAAATCCTGCGGTTTCTTGATATTGTCTCTCATTTGTCACAACATTTCATGCTTTAGACTGGCCTATACGTTTTCTTTAACATGTTCACCCTCTCTGAAATCTTGCAGGTCCATCTTACAAAGCTCCAACCGCATTTGTTTGTGCTCCTGTCAGAATATGACTGGACTAATCAGAGTTCTTTAAAGAGAAATAGGTGATAGTTACGGGTGTGGTTAGTTTTGACAAAAGTGAGAAGTAAGAGGTGGCTGCAAGCTCGTAAATAATGATGCTATTGCAGCATGGATGCATACATTTCCTTGTTAAAGATAAGAAAAGAATGGCACTGGAGGCTTTTCTTGATGGGAAAGATATTTTCATGCTACTCCTGGCTTTGATGAGAGTAATAAATGGAAGAGACAGAACTTTGGTCCATCACCTTCTAACTTTTTTTTCATTTTTGAAAAGACCTGCCCCTTCCAGACGCTGCTTGTGGGATGTTTCCCAGATGGACGTGATAAAAATCCTATGGATTTGTGATCATTTCGTCTGGCATGTAAAGTTAGTGTGTTTCCAATTGTCTATGTGTTTTTTGAAATTGCAACATTTACAAGACCCCTTAAATTCAACCTCACAAACCACAAATTCATTGTATTTCAATCGCTTAATTTTTTAAATTCTTTTTACTTATTATTCTTTATGAATCCTTATCAGTTAGTATTTCCTTATTATTTCCTCCTTATGGCGATGTGTATCGCTGCTCTTGATTGTTTAGAGATGTGCTTGTGATGAATACATGAAAGTAGTAGTGTGGTGCTGATTCAAAGACTGGTCATGATGGTCTTGTATAAGAGTACTGTGCTGCTGTGTGCCAACACAACAACATTTAATGTGCTTCTTCTGTGACATTTTATTGATAGATCTGAAGACCGGTGTGCAGGTTGAGGTTTTGTTTTAGAAACAGTTAGTTAGGGGTTTCATTTCACTGGTATGACTTTAAAAAACTGACATGTTAGTTTGCATCTGTGTTTGTTGGGTAAAAATTGCGATCAGTCTTAAACTCGCACAATATATATTTTACCCTGGCTCTCTTCTGTGTCCTCAGTCAGCCTTTAGAGTCAGACAAAAATACAATTCCCTCACTGAATAATAAGGCCATCAGAAGAAAAGTGAAAATTTATCACTTTAACCCACACACAGTAATGTAACAAGAACAAACATCAGTAATGTAATACTTTGTAGTGTCTTTGGAATCTCTTTGGCAAAGTCACTGCAACTCCAGCTGCACTGCCCCCAGAAAACAGTGTCTCTAGCAGACAGAACCAGAAAGGTCCCATTGTTCATTGATAGTCATTAAGTTTTGTGATTTCAAGCAGAAAAAATTTAACTCAAATTGCCTTTTTTGATTTCCATGATGGTTTTGTACTTTCAAACTCTTGGTTAGGTCTTTTGCAACTCTTGCAAAAAATCTCAGAGAGATAGCTGTGACCCAGTCAGTCCTCTCTTACCTCTCTGTGTCACACTGAAAACAAGTTCATCTCCGGCAGCGACCCAATAAATTACTCATTATTAAAATAGAAAATACAGCACTCACCTGTTCTTCTGTTTTTTTTCTTCTTCTGATATAGTGGTAAAGATTACCAGGAGTTTATTTCAGGTTATGTGTTCATCTACAACAAAAATGTAGTTGGTGTGTCAACAGCATGCCAAATGAACCTGAGCACACACAAGCCAAACAGCCTCCAGAGTTACCATATGACCAGTTGTTGACAACCGGCGTAGCTTTTAAAAGGCTGTTTTTTAAATGGAGTTGTCTGTAACCAATAATGACAGAGTTACCTCACTTCATCTGTCTCCTCTCTACTCCATTCTCTGTGGAGCTGTAACATGAGGACACATGATATTGATAATCATGTGAAATTTAAGCAACTCATAATTCTATTGCCGTGGTGTACTGCATAACAAGTACTAGGAAAAGACATTTCAGAATTTTAGACAGCATCGAAGAAACTTGTAACTTTACACTGAAAATGCCAACATTTGAACACAGTTTTACACAAATTTCATGGACCAAGTAAAAGAGTTCACACTTTGATTTTGAAAACTCAAAATAACATGCAACCACTGCTCGCTGGTCATGGAACCACGTTAATGAGACACTGAATTTTCAGAAGAAATATGAAAATTTCCATTTATTTTTGGTGACTGCTGGGCCCATTTTGCACTTTATCTATTTTCAAGGGTCAGTAGTACAGAGTATGATGTCTGACTGTATCTGTAATTCATTTAGGTGTATTGTACATTGTTTTGTCTCTTACCCCACCAAATTTCATTACTCTTGGAGTTATATTTTTGCAGATACTGGATCCTTGAAATGACTTCCTGTCCAAGATGTGCCAGTATAACAAAACTCTGAGTGGAAAAAAATGCATTTTACAAGAATTTCTCTATTCTTTTTCAAAAATTTGGGGGGGGGGGGTTAATTAATCTTTACTGACCTACTGCATTGTACATACTGCTACAAGAACCATATTAAGCTGACTGGAATAAGGCATTATGATTACATTTCTGAATAACAGGCTTGTGACTATTAGTGTCCTCTGGCTTTCTAAGTTTTGTCACATAGAAGTAAAATCACTAAGTGCTTGTAACAACTTTATACTTTTTAGCTTTAAATTAGGTAATTAAAAAATATTATCACTAACAGTGAAATATGTTCTTATCATCTTTAGAAACCAAGTCAATTGAATATACAATGTGCCAGATGGCATTAACTGCTGAAAAATGCATTTAACATAAGCGTGTGTCATGCCAGGAATTAACCCTTTGCTTTGGCCTCTGGATGGTATTTCATGAGTCAATTTTTTCCAAAAGCATGAATTAGTGTCATTAAGTGGCAAGCTTTAGATTAAGTCAGCATTAAATCTAATTAACACAAAGCCGATGTGATAGACTAGATTGGCCCAGGATGTGTCAGGCTAATTGTTAGTGGCACTGTGTTTCTGCGTCTCCTCTGCTCAGCTAATGAAACAGAAGCGTCAACTTGTTTTGGGCTCAAACGTAGCCGCAGGCACTGCGCCTCCCCAGATGCCAACCAAGACTTTGTTAATGATCCGCAAAACACATGGCTGCTGATTTGACTCTGATCAATAAGCTGAAAAAACAATTGCTACAGCTTGGCCTGTGGTATTCCAAGACAGAGCAGGAGGAGAGTTTATAAAAGTTGGAGAGGACGCCAGGAGTGATTGGTCAGATTTGGTGTTTTAGGAGAATCGTAGTGTGACTCAGCTAATGCTCCAAAACACTTATTACCTTATCATTTTGACTGAATGACACTCTATTTGCTTCACATGCAAATGCTCCTGTCCAAATAGACAGAAAAAGCTCTTCATCTCCCTCCTCTGTGTTCACATGGCATTTTAGATGTATAATTGATAAAGCCACAAACCAATGTGTGCATAAACAGTGCTCAGTCCTGTGTTGGCTGGCAGTTTTGGCTTAATTATTCACAAGCACATCAACACAGAAAAGACAACGTGTTCTCCCACTGACAGGAGGTTTAAAGTGGGCTGCTGTTGAAAAGCTGCTCTGGATTTGTGGGAGGGGAAGGCCCTCTAAGGGCTTTGCAGCAGCTGAGATGCAGACAGTCGCTGTCCTCAAACTCTTTTCCTGCTCCAGAAGAGGGAAAAGTATTGATGTTTTGCCACAGAAACATTTTTAATATAAACTGAGGTGAGTGGCTCCTGACTGCTCTTCTTTCACAGACTCTGTCCTCTCAGCTGGAAGCCAAAAGCCTGGATAGGAGGATCACCCACAATAAGCAATTTGAATACTTTTTATTTTTAACAATTTAGCAGTATCCTTATGTACATTTTTACTTGGTGCACAAAATATTAATTGAATTTTAGCCTACTGGTCTTTTGTTGAGTCAATAATGACTCAATAATTAAAAGGCTGGCTGCAGACATTTCTGGCCTTAAAATCTCCCCTTCCAACCTCTCCATCCAGAGCCTTTTAAACTCAATAATGTTTGATTAACTGATGGAGGACGGTGCCATGGGACACTCTGCAGCAGACATTTCATTATACAACCAGAAGTTTGAGGAATGAAACTTATTTGTGTAATTACACTCATTATCAATTAATTTACTTTTTATGATTCTTATGATTAATTGTTTGGCCACTGAAAATAAGAAAATAAGGAAATACATACAATACAATAATGATAATAATAATAAAAACAATCTTTATATAGAGTGAAGTTCATATTTGTAAGTTAGAATACACAGATGTTAAGCGAACAGTAAATCACCATTTTATGTGGTTTTGGTTTGAAAATTTTGAATTGTTTTTCAGTTACTTTGATTCTTATGTGATATAATACCCCCCCTTCATTATGATGTGATATCAGATTTTTGCGTGCCACTAATAAACAGAGGAGAAATTCTGTGTGAGAGCCTGTGTAAATGGAACATGGCACTAAATGTATGAGCATGCATGAGTTAATTTATGCATGTGTGAGGTAAATCACCTCTTGCTGCCATTATGCTGGTTTTAAGTGTGTGTGTGTGTGTGTGTGTGTGTGTGTGTGCGTGCTTGTGCGTGCGTGCGTGTCTGTGTGTGTCTCTGTGTGTGTGTGTGTGTGTGTGTGTGTCTGTGTAAGTGAGCACATATGTCCCAGCGTGTGGATGGCTTTGGTGTGAGTAAGTGTATGACTGAGACATTGCTCCTGGGCTCTTTACATGGCTTGCCACTGCTGTAAACTCTTACAGTTATCCTGCCACAGCTGTTAAAACACATTCTACCCTTGCACACAGACATAGACACAAAAATATACACACATAAGCAAACTAATGCCCTCATACATTCATCCAGGTAGTTGATGAAATATTTCACACAGTAATTTAAAGCTGCCAAACCATATTAACACTCTCACAGAACAATAATCAATATGCACATATGTTTTTACACAACCTTGTTTGAGTTTCCTTTCTCACTTTTTCTTTTAGTTTCCACTAGATTGGAAACTACTAACAAACATGGTGTGTCTCATTTTTTATTTTCCCATAACTTGCTATGACAATGCTGTACTATTCGATTTGATTTGAGTGAATGCTAAAGAACAATGATGTTTGGCAGATTAACTCTCAGTTCTACCTTAGAGGGTTAAATCAGAAAAGATCCCTCTCAGCTTCTCACAGCTGTATCAGTCAGAGCCTGTCTCATGCTCCATGTCGGGTCATGCACAGACTTTAGTGCTGCCAGGCCCCAGTCTTCTCCTAAATCGCACACACATACATACAGCTGCTGAATAGGCAGTGGTCAGGTGCAGGTGTGTATGTGTGTAACTGTGTGTGTGAAGGTGATAGAGGAGTGCAAATGAGCCCAGAGGCAATGCTGAGTCTGCAGTGTTGTCATGGAGACCTGCACTGAACCTCCTCTGAGTCCAGAGTCACAGTTGGACCAGGTTCTTGTTGTGTATTTACACACTATGTGTTCTTCTTGTGTACAAGTATGTGGATTGCTGTTTGTCTGTTTGACTGATATAGGGATGTTTGTGACTGTTTACGTGTGTGCATGGGTGTATGTGGGTGAGTGTGATCGATGTGGCTATAAAGTGGCTTATCTGAACAATGCCTCAGTGGTCCCACAATGCACCAGCAACATTTTAAAGCACAGAAAAAAAAAACGTTTCTAAAACCACAAAGTGTTACAACATATCAATTAAGATTTGCAAAACTGTTAAAACCTGTGTCGAAGATAATCTTTTTATCTGTTTAAAACAACATTTTTGTATGAATGAAAAGGAAGGCACTTAAAAATGGATGGACGTTCTTCATGGCAGCGCTTCAGTCAATATGAAGCTGTGCTGCTGCACTGAATGAGAGCCTCAGGGCTCAGGGGTTCAACAGGTGAAAAGGGTTTCTTCAAGAATGCTGAAGGAAAAGGTCCAGAACCTGATATTCACACTGCAACCTTCACTCATCCTTCACAACAAAGCAGAAGGGGAGATGGATGGATATGTTTATGAGTGTGTTTGTGTCTTTGTCTAATTTGCACTGAACATTGTTATCATGAAAGCAAACTACACCAGGTCAGAAATTGAACCAATGATGTATCAAATGAGCAACAAAGAAACACAAATGCACACAAAGAAATTTGCACTTGTAGTCAGAGGAAAGTTCTGCTTTTTCTCATCCATGTGAGCTTTCTAATCTTTATCTCATGATAGTTTACAGAAGGAGGAATTTCACAACCTGTTTGCCAAAAGCCCTGTATTGTATAAGACTTAATGTACTGTGAAATTAAAACTTTCAACACCGTTGAAACAGCATGGTAGCCACTCCTGATATTCATGCTTGGACACCAAAAAATGAAGCCTATCCATTCTGGAGAATGGCTTGTGCTGACAGGGGAAAAGGGAGGGGTCATAAGGGTGGGGGTTTGGGGATTTGCATGTTAAAGGTCCCATATTATACTTCTTTTCAGCAGGTTCACATAGGTCTCAGAGGTCCCAGAACAGTCAATTTGAAGTTTGTTGTCTAAAAACCCAGTTTTTTTCCTGGACTTCAGCTGGCCTGAAAACTCTCTCTAGTGAGCTCTACCGAGTACATGCTGTTTCTGTGGGCTGCGCCTGTCCACGCCTCCTTCAGCGCAAGCCACGCCCCTCCCTTTCTCTCTGCAAGAGAGGCGCGTACACAGACTATTTCACTTCCAGTGTTAACTGTATTGTAACATAGCCAAAGCTTGTAAATCCAATAATGTTGCATGTGCAAACTGTGTATTGTATCCCCCCTTTCACTTATTCCCTGTAACTCCGCACTGATAAATACGTGAGACACTGAAACAACGTAACTACATTACATTGTTAAATGAGTAGGGGAAGGGAGTTACAGTAGCGAAAAACCGAGCGAGTCATAAAACGTTACATATGACTGTTTCATAGTGGCAATAAATAAGCCAAAACACCTACCTGTATCTCCGCATAGCCTTTTAGTCTGAATGCAGCCTTGTCGGCTTGATTTTTCAGACACAAACGCCTCTCAGGTTAGCGTCCACAACAACAACAGCTGACATTAGCTACGTAGAA
>JAPZDZ010000014.1:19779896-19817650 GCA_029783805.1 Acanthurus tennentii
GGGAATGAACATAGCCTACCAGCACACACAGTCAAAACAGACAAAAGAGACTTTTCTTTTCTTTTTTATTAAATTACAGAATTTACCGACATGGGCAAAATGACGTCCGTTATCGTAGTAAATTTCGGTAACAGTAAATTTTCGGTTTATCACCCAGGCCTATTTTGAATATACTAAAACTTTAGGCAATTAACACCCCTTTAGGCCTTTTTAATTGGCACCTTGGACAGGACAAGTTAAATTCCGCGCTGATTTTTTTCTTTACCAGTATGCACTGAGTTGTGCTGAGCCTCACCTGAGATAAACCCTTTCTTTTCTCTTCCTCACACAAGCATGACTTAACTTGGAACTTAACTTGGTCCATGTGGCAAATCAAACAGAAAGTCAGTTCAAGTCAAGTTGACTCATTCTGTACCTAATCATACATAAGTTGTCTCAAGACATTTTACATAAAATGCAGATCTCGACCATAATTTACAGGTATCCAAAAACTGAAAGCAGTTTTCATATGAGCAAGCTCTTGGCAACAGTGGCAAAGAAAAAACATCCTTTTAACAAGATATAAGATCAAGGAAATAAAAGTTTTTGCCTTTTGGTGTTTAGTCAAGTTTTTCAATAATGTTCTAATAAAAGAGGATTCTGTGGATATACTATCAAATGTTCAATTGTTTGTAAGTAGATTGAATTGAAACACCCCAAGTTTCAGTTATTTACTAAAAATCTTTAAATACTACAGTGAGAGAAGTAACTTCATACTAAAACCCACTAAACTGAATTATATGAACAAAAGGCAGAAAATGAAAGTATAAATGAACTGAGTGGCAGCCCAATACAGCAAGTGATAAGGAGGAGATAAGCACAGAGTTGATGATGGAAGCTGCAAAGTTGAATGGAGTTAGAAGAGTGGTGCCACAAGTTTTAAGAACAAGCCAGTCTAAATGGGGTTGTTTTTCAAAAGCATGTCAGTTTTGCAAAAAAACATCACTAGGGGGCCGAGAGCTGACAGCATCTGGCTGGCTGACATGACATTTAACATAAGTCTGTGTTATCTGTAAGGAAAAAAAAAAAAAGTTAAACGTTGAAGCTTGAGCAGTAGCTTTTGCAGCCTTTCCTAACTGAACTTCTGCATCAATTTATCAGCATACTTGCACCACAGACAGACACACACCCACACATGTGCATGTTATTGTATCTCAGGCCTTGTAGGGACTTCTCCAAACAGCCGTAGCCCAAACCTCATTAACAGAAACTGCAACCACAACATTTGGTGCTTGTGCAATAACTTGTAAACACATTAAAAATTAAATTGCACCTACAGGCTTTGGAGCCGCTTGTGCATTTTAATTCACAGACATAACTTCTATTAACAAGTGTTGTCCCCTCTAAAATTGGCCCTGAAAGAATCTTTGAACATTTTCAATAAATGCAGATTACACCACCATGGAAGATTACAAAATTGGAAATTGCATTGACTCAAGAACAGGAGTGTCATATGTTATTATAATAAAAAAACAGATGAGATAAAAACATTTTTAAAAACTAAATTAACAAATTAAAAAATGGAGGTTAATAAGTGATAACATATTAAAATGTGTTTTCTGTTTTTATCACAAAAAACAAATAAACAAACAAAAAAACTAAAACAAAAAAGAGTGGGACTCCCACTGTCTTGTTTGTTAAGGAATGACACTGGTGATATTCCATATTATTGGTTAATGACATATGCAAACCCAAGCAAATAACCAATTTATTTTAGCAAGTATTCTTGGTTTATTAATCCACAGCGGACAGTAGTCCCCAATACATACAATATTTACTCCTATTTTTCATGTGCTCAAAAACTAAAATGTTCAGCTGTTTAAGGAGAAAAAGATAAACCTAAAAATGTGTAAAATATTTTTAAAAGTTTAATCTTCTAGAATCTTTAAGAATTACTCCATTACTCCATATTGTATTTTTTCCACAATTTGAAATTTAATTTACAATTCAATTTGGGATCAGTGCATGAAGTATATACTTTAGTAGAAAGTAGGCAGGTGGAGACTGACCTTCATAAGGGGATAACTGAGTTTGTCTTCTATCAAAATCCGACTGCTTTGTCTTTTGGTTGTTGAAGTTCACTATCTTCCCCTGTTAACAAATACTTTAGTTGCCTGAAAATAACATAGCTCAAGGCATGACCAGTAATCCAGTTTGCTCTACTTGAAATGATATGATGACATTTTGACCACAAAACTACAGCTGGGTGTGCTCACAAACACAACAGATCACACCTGTAGGGAACAACTCTAACCATAGCTTATGCCATAGCCACATTATATTTTAGTCTTCAACATGCTAGAGATGCAACGCACTGAATGAAATTTTAGAATGGCAGAACTGGGAATTAAAAATATTATCGCTAAATGTTTCTGAAATTCAGACCGAATGATTGGCTTGCTTGTCTGCATCCTTTGAGAAAATAAAACAGCAGGTGATTGATTCCTATTACTGATATACAATACATTTGCAGCACTTATACATGATTGATAATGCTGCTAATTTATATCTACAAGCCTTAATATCTGCCATCAACCCAGTACAAGATCATATCAGTATAAATATTATTCTCCAAACAGAAACGCTAATTTTATTTCAGTTTATCTTTTAACTCATGGCTCACTCTTATAGTATACTCTTTATAAATTTCTGTTAATCCAGCGTTTGAGTATGTTGTTGAGACAGAGACAGATCTGAGAGGTTGTTAATTATTTGAATATGATATGGCTGACCGAAAAATACCTTTTTTTTTGGTGGCAGAATGTTTGGAAGATAGATTTGTTTACTTAAATATTTACTCTGATGTTTGTCAAGAGAAAGAATTTCTCATAAATTAAACCCAATTCATTGGATTGAATAAACTGAGGACCTGCCACAAGCCTTCTTCAGGGGCAGGTCAGAAGAAAAACCTATGTGACAGATATAGGAAATGACATAATGTTGTCCAACTTATTTCTAAACCATATATATATATATATATATGTGTGTGTGTGTGTGTTGGTCTATTAATTTGTTTTTCTAGCAAAAATGAACTATCAGAATAAGAACAGCCTGATGATAACCTGGGGAGAAAAGGACTTCCCCACAAATTTTGTTTACCAAAACTTGCACCTCACCCCGGTAGGAACCTTTTTATCTACACATGCCTAAGTGCGTAGACACAAGAAAAAAAATATTCACTCACATACACACACATATACTCACACAGAGCTACACCTCCTGCCATATGTCTTAGCGGACTAAAGCACAAGGGTGGCAGCTTCCCCTGGACAGATGGGAGCATCCGGGGGAGGTGGAGGTGCTCACCAAACACGGCTGCTTGTCTAGTTTCCTTTTGCAGGCTTTGGTCTGGACTCTCTGCCTTCAAAGGCAGCAGGTACCGTCCAAATCCAATCATGCCAATGAGCATCTCTTCAGACAGGATGCAAACTTTAAACAAAAAACTTGAATTTCTACATCTACAATGACCAGTCTTTCTGTAACACTTGATTCATCATGTCCATTTGAAAGAACAAAAGTAAACTGAGCTCTCACATGTACCAGGGCAGTGTGTTATGGCACTTGAGTAGAGGGGGAATTTGCAACCAACCTACAGATTTGTGACCTCTAGTCTTAATGTTTTTCCAGTGAGCATCTATGTTTTGACTTTATATGTATTAAAAGAGCTTCAGACAGAGTAGTGAGGTGAAATTTGTGAAACATAACTTGAATCCTTGCAAAGCAACTGCCATGTTATTTTAGAACGTATCCTGCTTGAAATATAAGCCTATACAATTCTGATTGACCAGTGCAGTGAACTGATGTGTAAAGATACCAGATTGCTTTGCAGTAAATGTGGTCCAAGGTTAAAAGTTTTTTTGCGAGTCTACCCTGCCGAGTCTTTGCCAAATTTATTTGCTGCGTCTCTGCAGACATCTCACATGCTATTGTCTATCTGAACATGGGCCCCTGTGGCCGGATCCCACTTGTGGTCATCTTAATTTGGAACCATCTGAAACAGTTCATACCATAAAGTTTATACCATTTCAAAGACGAGCTAAGAACTTTGTGTGATAAAAATGTACAAAATTTGAAGGAGTGTGACCTCAGTTTGAGTGATGGTGGAGTGTGACCTGGCAGTACAGGTAGACTGAAGTGTTACTGTATCATATGAGGATGCACTGAACTCAGGTCTGTCTCTATGTGCCCCTCTGTCATGTTTTATCCATCCATCTGACTCACCCTGTTCTCTTTTGCCATCTTTTTCTCTAAACTCCCCAACCCACCCAACCAGCGCTCTCTCATACACACACACACATGCATGCACATACACTCAGTGTTGAACACAGCTTAGTCAGCCTACTCTCTCTGGGGTAACAGGGTGTCTCACACTGGGTCTTGGCTAGCAGACTGAGACATGTGGAGGAAACACACACACATAGACACACAGTTAAACTTGCTCACCCCACAGTGCACAGATGGACACATGGACAGGCTTTCAATGACCAACAGTCTCCAAGGACAAACTGAGGGCTCATTCACAGCCATGTTTACACACACACACACACACACTTACACACAGACAGCCACATGCAAAAGCCCTAAACTTGGGCATGGTCACACACTTACATACACTCACCGAGAGGGTTGTTTAGGGTCATGGTGTGTTTGTGTGTGTAGGTCCTTTACAGATGGACTTGCAGTGCCATTAGGAGACATGAGGGGACATGGCATCATTAATAATACAGCCAACAGCCTGCTCCAAGGGCCTGGGTTCAACATTAACAAGCTGCCAGCCTGGCACACACACACACACACACACCCACGCACACTCTCATGCATATCCACATGCACGCGCAGCCACAATAATACACACAGACTTACCACACGTTCTCAACGTTACTTTAGCTGACACAATTCCATGTGGGATGTTTTTTTTTCTCTTTTTTTATTAAAAAAAAAAGTCTTACAGTAAAACACACTCCTTGCTGCACAAACACATTATTGCACTCGTGCAGGCAGCAGATGGTGTGCTGGGCGTCAGGTACAGTAGCAGCCTCCTGACACCCCAAACAGCTGTTACCATAACACCATGCTAATTGCCATCAATCAAGACAGCACCTCAGTGCATTCATAGGCAGGGTTTATACCGCCGTGTGTGCTGTGTGTGCATGTGTGTATTTAAGAATGTAACACAGAAATAGAAAAGGTAAAGGCAGAGTTTCTCCTCTCATTACCAATACTCAAAATGATGTCCTCTCCTCGTCTTCTGGGGGGTAAAAAAAAGTGATGAATAATAAAGACAAGAGGAACAGAGACAATGAAATCCATACTGTTGCATGTCTTTCTTGTACTCATTAGTGTCTGTATGTGTGGCCAGTATACAGTTTTTCATGAGGGGGCAGGGGGTTGTGCTGGCACACCGCTGTGCGGTGCAAATTAGTATTTTTCAGCAAGCGGCTGCACATTGAATTTGATTTGTGCAGGCTGACTGGGATCGATGGTCAGAAACGAGCCTGTCGATGCAGGTCGGACTGTACATGGCCATATTGATAATGTTGCAAACCAGCAAATATCTGGTTCAATAGTCTCTCATGGTTCAGAGGCTGTTGCACAAGAGCCATGCAACACAGCAATGTTCATTATTTCAGATGGCATGTTATGTGGAGAATATCGATGGAATCATGACTGAGCCTTGAATTCGAGGAAAATGTGCAGGGTTGGTGTTTGTTGTTTATCTTATACTCCTCGCCTCTTCAAGCTAGTTGTCATTGTGAACTCAAAGACCTTGAAGCACTACAAGTAAAGAACCAACTTCTATACACAGCTGTGATACACCCCCGCGGATGTTTTTACTTCCACTCAACAGAAAAAGATCTCAACTGAGGACTCTATGTGCATGCACAGACTGCTTGAGTGACATGTTGTTTTATTCTTCTGTTAGGTTTTACCTTACAATGTCACCATTTGGACTTAAGGGACTTTATGCAATCTCTAGCTTCTCACACACGAAGTACTAAAGAGTATCTTCCTCTTTCAAGTAAAACAAACAAAATAAAAACTAATTGAAATCAAATACAAGTTATGTAGTGTTACTCCCGCTAGATACAAATGGTATGGATACTGCCAGCTGCTGCTCGGGATCAATAATGCTTTCAAACCCTTCTCACAAAATCTGACAGCTTGAGAAAGCCTATGAGACACATAACTTTATTATTTTTTTCATTGTAATATGTTAATATGTTAACTTGTATTACAGATATATACTAACACTTCCAGTGTTTGACCAGTTTAAACAGTATGACACCTTTATATGCTGTAAGAACTTTAAACATTAATTTGTTCTTCATTTGTTTAATTAGTTCTAGAAGAACAATATTCTGCTTGAATGGAAGACACAGTCTCAGTCCTTCTTGGGGTAGAATGTGACTTACACTGTTATTAATTAGACTGATACTTGAGCCGTGTTAAATTATGTGCCTCAGTATTTTTTCACTGAGGTTGGTTGTTAAAGGTGTCTGATTAAAACAAAGCATTCTGTAATATCAAATAAGAGAAGACAAAAAGCCACAGAAAACAATGTTCAAACTGTATGATTCCTGCAAAATTGAATGCTTTCTCAAATGCTGCAACTTCTTGTTTCTTCCTTTTTCTTTTCTACAAATGCTTCCTCACATTGCTAGTTGCCAGTTCTGACCCCTCAGAGTCTGATTGAGAATTTCAACCTACAGAATCAATACTTTAATCTTCTTCATCAGCCCACAGTAGATAAGTCTGTCTAGTCTGTGTGCTCTGCCCTCCACTGAGAGCCCAGCCTGGTGTCTGTCATCCCCAGGATAGGTCAGGCTTCACTTCCCCACCCAAAGGACATCCTTACATGATGGGTGTGTGTAAGCATAACTGATGGCAGATAACGATAAGGTGCAAAACACACACTAGTTTTGGATGATATAACAAAAATATAAAATCTTAATAACCTTTGTTGACTTCCTAGAGGACACATAACTTAAGTCATTTTTTTGTATTTCTATTAAATATATGGAATGGACATATGAACATCTTTACAGAAACAAAAAATTATTTTCTATACAAAGATAGTGTAGCAATATATCATATAATATCATATAATCTTGATAAATAGATCATTTTTTACTTATTTTTAAACCGACACATGACTTAGGACACTTTTTTTTTTGTTTGTTTTTGTTTTTTGGATTTTTTTTTGGCTTTTTGGCTCCAGGTTATCTAGAGTCACCAAAGCGGCCGGGGCACCCCGAGAGAGGCACCCCGCATGGGTTTTGGGTCTGATAAATGCACGCATCCCCGGAGGTCAGCGCTCATTTGCATGTATTAGCTCTAGAATTGCCACAGTTATCCAAGTAACGGTAGAGCAATCAAAGGAACCATAACTTAGGACACTTAAGGGTGATATCATTTTCCCCCTCTCTTCTTTTACCTCCATTGCTGAAACCTAGCCTAGCGTGGGCAACTAAAACTACTTGGTGATGGTTGTGAAAAGATTATGGTCAGGGTTCAAAGATGCAACACTGACAGTTGCTTGGAGATGTGTCAAAGTCAGTCATTTTGTTTGCCCATCCACCCACCTCCTTATTTCTCAGTCATTGTATGCATAACCACAGATCGATGTGTGTGAGGAAAATGCCACTTGCCACAGGCTAAGCATGGGAGTATAAGACTTGCTGTGGTTTGGGTGAGAAACAGAAACTGTTGCAACTTTTATTATAATCTTTTATACTTTACTGCTAGCACAGTTACCATCACTTCTACCATTACCACTTTTGTTGATACCAATACCACAAGTGCTGCTACTACCACAGCTAATACTACTAGTGTTCTACCTGACATCTGATAAAAGCCATTTATCAGCAAACTATAATTTTGACTTCAGCCCTTATATATTTGTGCAGCAAGACAGACGGACGTGAGTACACACACTTTGAGATGTATTCTATGGAGCCTTCACACTTTTTTCTCCCTTACCCTTTGTCTGGTAGAGTTTGAGTGTGTCCTTTTAATTATACTGTGAAGAGCTTCGTCCTTGGTCAAACTTTGCTGGTTTGAATCAGCACTTCTTTGCTTAGCTAGAGTTAGGTACATAGAGTACAGTAGAGACAGACAGACAGACAGACAGACAGACAGACTGACTGACTGACTGCAAATTACCAACTTTTAGTTGAGAAAACACAAACTCTCTGACTGAGTGACACTTTCCTCAACATTTCCTGGCTTAGAAATAACTCCATTTTGTCATATTGGACTGTGTCTTACCTCTGCATTTACATATTATGAATTCATTAGTTTGAGGGAATTTATTTTAATATGCATTGTGGAACAATAACCAGCAAATAATACAACAATAACACAGCCTTATATCTCTTGGCCTTTGTCGGATGACATCACATCGGGCCTTTCTGCTCTCCCTTGCTGAATGTTTTAACGCTGAGCTCTGCTGTCTGCTGAAGGAGATTTCAATGTAAGGCACGGCACGGCATGGCCACTGCAGTGCACACAAGCGTAAATCGCTGAGTCGCTAGGCTCCCTCGACTGCTGATGTTCCTGTTTGTCATTTACCCAGAGGCTTTTGTTTGCCTCGCCCGTTTACCCAGCAAACTCAATCCAAAGTGTCGGACTCACACTTCAAAGAGATCTGTCCTTCTCGCTACTTCTCATCTAGCCTCATTTGCATATTTCAACTCGCTCCCCGCCGAGTCATGGATTGACTTGGCAAACACTTCTAGGATTTCCACATCCAGTATCGGCCCTTCTCTTTATTGATGCTATTAACTAGTAGGGTTAGAGTGATAAAGGCTTTTGAATATTCACACTTGGACTGCGTATAGCCAACAAAGCCATGGATATTAAATCCACACAATTAACTTCTAAAAGACAGAATAAGCCATTTTTCCTCTCACAAATGAAAAGTTAGACACATGAGATCACAATAAATTCACCATTGCTCAGTTCATTACATTCAAGGCTGCTGCAACATGTATTGGTCTGGTTTGAGCAGTAGCTTACAGTGGCTAATATTAGCCTAAGCTAGTGAACCACTGATAAATATTTTTGTATAGCTATCATTACTGAGTCAGCTCAATGATTTCCTTACTTCCGTCTACTTTCCCTCGAGTTTAACCCATGTATTAAAGGCCCAGCTCCTTTTTCCCAATAAAAGAAGCTTCTTTGTGGGGAGCAAATGCTGAAAAAGTTTCAACTTTTTTTTTTAATTTAGGCCAATAGAGGATAGCCATTAAAGTGTCAGCAGCAGATACAGCGGATATCTAGAACACCAACAGCAGGGCTAAACTTTCCTGCACCACCTCTTGACCATATCTGATCCTGCCAATTCACTGTACAGCATGCTTTGCAAGTCTTAGATGTTACATATAGTTTTCTTATCATCAAGCCGAGTAGAACAGGTTTTAGCAAAAACAACAGATTACATATTTGGCACATTTTTTTTTCAGTTTCACTTTGTGTTAACATTGTATTGTCCTTGTAGATCATGTTTAGGAGATGGTAACTGACTGTGAACATGCAGTGGTAAAGGTAAATACAGTCCATTTGTATATCCAATCTGGCTAATACAGCTCAGAACTGTATCTCTGCATCCTTCGTGGAACACAATAAGACCTAGATGCAGTTCTTGATTATGGAGCTTGAATGCACTGCATCAAGTTCAAAGTATACACGAGAGTTTAAGAATGTGCAGCTGTCACTTCATAAAGTGAGAGCACTGAAATAACAAATATTTTTATGTACGCATTTGAACAATTAGTAGCTTTTATCAAATATATATTTTTTGTATTATTTGCATAGGGAGTGTTGCTCAGCTGTATTTTGTTTTTTTCTATTTTCATATGCATGAGAATGTGGAATGGTATCAGCCAATTTTGCACAGCAGCAGAGTCACATGAAGCACTCAGCCTCTTTTTAGAGGAATGCACACATAACCCAAAGAAGAGAGTCGGCATTAACAAAACAAGTTGATAACTACTGTCCTGATACCCATTATCTCCGACTGGTGTTTTAAGCTTTGGATATTTTTGAACAAATAATTAAAGATGATGTTTCTGAAGGGATTACTCATAGGGCTGGACTAGCCTGATCAAATATGGTCAAGGGGGTCAGGATGTGAGTGGTTTCCCACATGGCCTGACCTGTCTTTTTCTTTTAATCATAAATTAAACAACCAGTCTTGTTGATTTTATGAAAAAGTGAGAAAATAGCTTGTTCTACTGGAGCTGCTGTGCCATTTTCTTTTTTATTCTTTTTGTCTTGTGACCCCCCCCCCCCCTTCTCCTGCAAATCCACCCCCACCAGCACCCCTCTTCTTGTCTAAGTCTCAGTCAGAGAGTTGATTGACTTTGAGAGGGCGATTAAGCTCGCAGGGCCTGCTGAGTGTCTCGGTGGAGAGTCGAGGACACCGATTAGCTCCTCATCTGTTGTTGTGGGTACCAGCAGTGAGGCCCTGTTCACTCTGTTTCAAGCTTTCTGTTACAGAACCGAGCGGCCGCTAATGCCAGCAGCCTCATTTAAGGAACACACTCCAGCGGGGCTTCATGTGCCGACACTCTGTCTCTCTGCAGCTGCCACACTATTTGGATTATTCCTTTGCCTCTGTCTGAGTGTGTGTTTCTTACTGTGTCCACTGGGGCAGATTCTACAAATAGCCAGCTGTATCCAGAGGGAATTTCCTCTCAGGCCCAGGTTACAAACAAGCAATGTTAGCTAATCTCTAAATTACAGCCAGGAGGACTCAACAGAACAACCCTAACAACCTGACACTTGCAGCCCTGTGTCCCTGTGTGATTCTCTGTGCATGTCAGTGTTTCTCAAACTATGAGGTGCAGAGCCACAGCAGGCAGAGTGTGGATGACCGGAGGATAAGAACTAAAACTAAGCTGAATGAATGTGACTTATACAGGGACAATAAACAAGCTGAAGTTTGCTGATGCTGTAATGCTGACCTTTATACAACTAAATTTCAACTTGGATTTGAAAATATAAACTTTTGTTAAATGCCTCCCTTCACATAGCTAAAGATTGATAAAAAATGTGGATTTGAGGAATGAACTGGTCTTTGTCTATTGAATAGGACAGGCCAGAGAAAGACTGAGAACCACTGGTATACAATCCTTTATGTGTATAATGTGTGAAATTATATATTTCACACATTATAGTGTATTATAGTGTTTGTGAATCTTTTCTTATTTATCATGGATCATTCTGTGTGTGTCTGTTCATATGTCTGCATGTGTGTGACTGTGTGGAAGTGTTTGCAGAATGTGTGTTAATCTTGAAGCCTGCGGATTTTATCCGGCAGGGATGGAGTGTGATGTGTTTGTCCTGGCTAATTTGGCTACATCTTGCTGACATTTTCACACTGTTTGATTGGAGGTGGAGTAGATCGGCAGCCAGGCTGACAATCTTTTATTTACTGACTGCAGATTAAACCATTAATTCCTGTTAATTAATGAGTGTGTGAGCCCAGAGGGGAGGAGATGGGGGCAAGAAGAGGCATCAACACCCACTGGGACATCGGCGAGTAGACGCAATTCATCACCATTAGACACACTGGCACTGTTTCTCTCTTCCTCTCTCTCTCTTCCTCTCTCTCTCTCTCTCACATAAACCAGTGTCTGTGGTCAGCACCGGCCTTTCCTTAGAATTTAATTCCTATAATGGTGAGGTTGGTTCTCAGATACTGATGTGGTAAGATTACCTTTAACATGCTAATTTCGTATTAGTACATTTAGTATTTATTTGAAAACTATCTCAGAGGAGAACTTCAGTGTATTACTCCCTTTCTAATTTTCAAAAACAAAACAAAACAAAACAAAACAAAACAAAAACGCTCACCTTGACCCAGGGGTCCTGTTCTGCATAGGCTTGAACGCCCTCAGCTAGATCATCGCCAGGAGTGGTTATGGATACCAACTACAGAATGGAGCAATGATCCACCACCTCCTCTACACAGCCAACATTAAACTGGAAGCTCACTTGAAGCTGGTAAGTGTGGTTGGATGGTAAAAAGGAGAGGACAGGTAGTCAGAAGACAGATGTTGAGGACAGTGACAAGTACCTTGGAATCCCACAGTCAAACGGGAACCGTAAAGGGAAAAGGAAAGCAGTAACAGTCAAATACCTACACAGAGTAAGGCAAGTCCTGAAAAGCCAGCTGAATGGGAAGAACAAGATCTGGGCTATAAATACCTGCACTCTGTCAGTCCTCAGATACCCCGCTGGCATAATAAACTGGCCAGAAGAGGAGACAGAGGCCGCTGACATCAAGACAAGTAAGCTCTTCACAATGCAGGGAGGGTTTCACTCCAAATCCAGTACCCTCAGACTGCACACCAAGCAGAAGGAAGGAGGCTGAGGCCATCAGAGGAGCATCAGAGCCAATATATAGGATGAATCAACCAAGATCCATGAGTACATCAGAAAGAAAGTCCCAAGCGATATGGTGCATAATGAGTACCTCAGGCAGCAGGAACCCGAGGAGGAAGAGTAGGAAGAGCAGGAACCATCATGAAGAACAAACCCCTACATAGTTTGTACCCCCGGCAGACAGAAGAAGTGGCTGATACTGAAAAAAGGTTGGACTGAAGGACAGCACAGAGACACTAACCACTGCAGTACAGGAGCAGGCTGTGAGTACAAGATCACAAGAGGCTGGAGTCTGCCACATCAGGTGGGACTTCAGGTGCAGACTGTGCACACAGACCCCAGAGACAATCCAGCACATAACAGTGAGGTAGAAGATGCTAGCAGGCAGGGTGTACATGGAACTCCATAACCAAGTGGATACACCTCAGAAAGTGATAAAGAATGACCAAGCTAAGATCTTGAGGGACTTAAGAAGGGGATGGCAATAATGATCCCCGTAGTTATATAAACACTTAAGGCTGTGAGATTGTGTTTTCTATCAAGTGAACACAGTCAAATGTAAAGATTATACCACAAAATTCTGGCCAGCTCAGTTCAGAAGCATTGCATGGCTACAGGTCAGTGCCCACATTTCTAACAAATGCAGCATGATGGTGGCAACAATAGCATGATGTGATGTGGTAATATTTTGTTAAATTGCGGGAGGATCTGTATGTTGCCAGTGTGTCTCTGCCCTTCTTCTCTGAGTACCTAAGACCCTTCAGGAGAAAGAGCTCATACATTGATTACATATCAGTGAACCATTCATTTCCATTTTTACTTGAATAGCCATTTGGCCTCTTTCATCCTCTACAATAGTGCCAGTTCTAGCATTTTTCTGAGTTTTTCTTTTCTTTTCTTTTTTTCCCAGCTGATTCATGTCATATAGCACAGAGCCTGGATATGATGAAATGGTGATTGATTATCTTTAGACAGATCTAAAGTGGCATTAACATGCATTTTATAACTGTGTTTAGATGTGATTTGCTGGATACATTTAGTGCTAACATTAACATACCTTTGCACTGTATTCTGTGCCCCACCTTGTAGTGAATACACCTTGCACTTTTGATAATACACAGAGGGACTAATGCTTCAAAATTTAAATGTCTTTATACATCAGACTGCTTATTCCCAATGTAGCTATGTTATACAGTTGGGAGTGAAGTGATCCTGAACTGTGGCTACTAGTGCTGGAAGATGTTTTACACAGGTAAAAAGCTAGACTTCATCAAATGGCAGTGGGGCTTCTGACAGATTTATACTAATGTAGGAGTGCAGGAAAACAAACTGATTGTCTTTATTTTGAATAGCAAATAAATTTGCATATTGCAGTAAGAGCTGTTTTTTGTGTATATGGTGACTTTATTTTGCCTCGATAATAACGTCACATTCAATCTACATTACCTCTGAAATAATTTTGATTGACTGGATCTTCAAAGATATTTTAGACAATGTGATTATCATTTAGAATGCAAGTTAATGTCCAGTAGAAAGTTACTTTACTCAAGATCATGCACTCCTGTTTTCCTGTTCTCTGCCTCGCCCTCATCCACCCTCTCAACCCCAACCTGTCTCTTCCTCTCCTCACCCCTCAAGAGACATCACACAATGAGCTGAGGTGTGAAGATTAATTAGATGTGATGATTAAATTAATGTGCTTCATTACTGGCCTTTTACAGCCTCTGAGACTGCAAGACATATATCAAATTACACACACACACACACACACACACACAAACATACAACACAGTAACCACTGTCATCACCTTTTAGCAGGACTGTTGAAATGCAACTTGTGAATTTGTTGCCAGGAGTAAAAAAGTTTAATTAAGACAGCAAGATAATGACCCACGACATAATGATATTATTGAGTAAAGGCATTCATTATGTATATGCTAATTATAATAGTAGCCTTTAATGCCATGCTTTAAATAGTTAGTGGTGGTGTTAATGTGGTGGTTGTAATGTTTTGTTGGTGGCTAGTGGATGCACTCCAAACAGGAGTTTGTGAGCCCCCAATCCATTTGCATGCACAGAGTGAAGTGCCTGCACATACACATGCACGTGTGAATGCTACTTTGAGAAATGAGGGCAGCCTCTCTGAGGAGTCAAGTATGGTGATAAAAAAGCAAGAGAGAGATTAAAAGAGCGCAGAGAGTGATGGAAAAGTATCATGTCAGGAGTGGGCTGCACCATATCAACAATTTGCATGTATCTGAAGATTACTCTGTTTGTTTTTGTGTGTCTGTGTCTCTGCATTTTTGTTACCTATTTGTTATTAATAAACATCAACCTTGTTGGGACCAGTAGGCCTAATGGGGACAAAAGCCTGGTTTTAATGACACAAAATTGCATTTCAGAGGTCTGTTTGGCATCCAATCCTAACCAGGTAGTATAAAGATTTTGGGGTGTGCTGTCCTCAATGCAATGTGCATGTGTTGTGTGTTTCAGAAAGGTATGGACCAGTGAGTCAGTTTGGTATGTGTAAATACTGTATGTGTGCAACTTGTACACAATTTTTTTTTTCTATTCAGTGTGTATATAGTCAGTTTGTTGTTAATAAATATGTATATGTATAACATGTGTGTGTGAGAGAGATGGAGAAAGAGACAGCATATTTTGTCTGTACATATCAATCCATTTGATGTACATAAATAAATTTTGTATTTTACTTGTAACACAGTGTATGTGTGTGTGTTTGAGTGTGTTTGCGTGTGTGTGTGTGTGAGAGAGAGAGAACGAAGGGTGATCTGGATGCAGTTCAGAGCTCCAGCCTCATCACTGCAGTTGATTTATCTGCTGTTTTCTAAACCATTGACAGGAGAAAACAAATTCATGTGGACATTAAAAACGCTGCTTGACTCTCTCTCTCTTTCACTTTTCTCACATTTTATGACTCACTCTCTCTCACACACCACACACTCACACACATGCAAACGCAATTTATTTATGTTCACATAAAAGAACATAAACTCTGAGCAATGCCAGAACGTTTGGACACCTAACTGTCATACTTACAGTAGCAACAAACATGCAGATAGAAGTATCAAATAAAACACACGCAGGCTCACACAGCAGACACTCACATAATAAATATGTAAACACATGCAAGAACACACAAACAAAGAAGCTCACACAGACTTCCAAACAAACAGCTCCCTCCCCTGTGGCTCCTGTAAGTGGGCAGGTCTCGGTTGGCCAACACACTGCCATTAAGTTTATTAGAAATCCAATTTTGGAAGGAGAAAGTGCACATGAAGGATCAAAGAAGGAAAGAAAGGAAAGAAAAAGAAAAAGAAAGAAGAAATCACAACAAAGCAGGACTGAGATAAGCTTAATAGCTAGTGTGCTTGTCAAAAATGTAGGCCAGTATACATCTTTAAAACACATACACACAGATATCAACAATACTCTCTCATGGTCGTTCTCATAATTATTAAGGTTGAAAAGAAAAAAGGGACCCTGTCATAAAAAATTAAAATAAAGAAACGTACATACAAATCTTGTCTGTATGTACATTTTCAATCATTTACCTTTAATACCAATAGACTTATGCAGATTTAAATACTCAACTAATTTCTACAGTTTTTTTTAAGGTCATCTAAATAGAATGATTGAGCAAATCTGTGATATTTGATTACAGGTTTGACACACACAGACATTGTCCTTTAACTCTCTGCAGAAAGCGCAGCACACACTCACTCAGCAATTTGAGAGTTTCATTGTTTATCTGCTTTGAAAAACACACACAAAAACCTCACAAACCCACAGCTTCTTTCCCTTCCAAAACAACCAGAGAGACAGATCTCCAAAGTGACAACTGCAGCAGAATAAAAATGCAGAATACAACAATATGTAAAACCATCTGTTCATCTCTGAACTGTAAATTGTATAAATACCCTTCTCAAACATCTTCCTTTATTTAGCCATTAACACTTTCACATCCATTTGAAGGGATATGTAATTATCTTCTAAATAAGCTTAAAATATTCCAATAGTATCTCAGACAACAGACACATGCAGCCGCTGCAGCTCTGTGCTCTGTCTTTGTATGTGGCATACTCATGCAGCACCAAACTGCATGCCAGATTTGATTAAAGCATAAGTATGAGAGCTATGGTGAGGGTGACATAGATGTTATTTCAAATTGAATTTGGTTTATAAACACACATTGAACTGGGAAAGCAGAGTGCTTTTCAGCGGATAGTTGGTGAACCCGGAGGGAGGCAGTGTAATTCCACTCAGACTGGCTTGCTTGTTGTCAAGCGTAATGGTGGACTATCTTAGGTAAAACTGGCTGCTTTGAAACTATTTAACAGTGTTTTAATTTCACAAGAACGTTGTGGCTTAAGGCACCTGGCTCTCATCAGTGAAGGGAGGTCAGAAGGGTGTGGATGCTGCTCTGTAGGGTGCTAGATTACCTGATGTGCCTGAACATGGAGACAGGCAGGGGGCTTGTGGAGTCTCAGAGAAATAGAACTCAATTGCAATTATTGAGCATTGTAGTGTCCTTTAATTGAGAAATAATGCCATAGGCCAAATAATATGATTAAAAAATAAGGTATAATAAAAAAGAAAAAAAGTACATTTTTAAAAAGGCACTTTTCCAAGCAGAAGCCAAAAGGACAAGGTCTTGGGTAGCACTCAGAGTCCGTCTGTGTCTGTGCCTGTCAGAACTGTTGCCTGCACTGTGTAGAGAGGCAATTTTCTTATTAAGCATATAGAAAGGAAGTGAAAATATTTGTGTGAGTATATGTCCTAAATGTTGGATGGATCTCAGCCATTTGCAAGCCCTTGTAAATGTGGTGGCCTCTTTTTCTTCCTGCTGCCTTTTCTTTTCTCCAAGCTTCATGCTTTGTTTTTTCTCCTGCATTAGTTCCGTCAGTTTTTGTGCCATGTGCTCTCTCCTTTGAGAGTGTGTTGGGGAGAGCCCGGATGGATGAAAATAGACCTCTGTGGGTGCTATACACTCCCCCACCCTCTGTCATACACTCATCTCAAGAGCTGTGCCTGTTTATATGTGTATGGGTGTGAATGTAAGTGTGTGCCCAGAGACAGCAAGAGAGAGAGAGCAAGAAAAGCGAGGACACCCCACTTGCCTATTTTTGATGGTTATGCAACTAGCAGACGTTAGAATATGCTGAGGCATTGTGGGGAAAATATATATGGGATCAGCATCAAAGGCTCTCAGCAGAGAGAGAGCGCGAGGGAGACAGAAAAGAGCAGAGAAGAGAAGCATATCTGCATTACAGGAATAAGTGTGTTGTTGTGATAAGAAAGTGATCCTGAAACTGACGTCACATAAAACAGCAGCCCTCTCCTTTACTTAAACAGGAGAGTGTTGTAATTGTTATCTTTTTTCTTTAAAGTGCCATCATTCTTAATGTTTTTAATCAACTTGCACTCTTTTCTTTAATGTAAAGAACATTTGAATATGAGCAAATCTAAACAGACACACACATTCATGGACAGTATTTGGAGTCAGACACAAATACACAGGACTCTCTGAAGCGGTAAACCTGATATCAGCCTTTCTTGACCTTATTGTGTATGTGTGTGTGTGTGTGTGTGTGTGTGTGCATTTGTGTGTGTGTTTGTGTGTGAGAGTTTCTGTATGATATTTTCTTTCTGTCTGTCTTTATCATTCCATCCTGAGAGAAGTGTGATACACATCTCATTTCTATGTCATGGTACCATTTGCTCACATAAACTGTCAAATAAGATTTGGCTGTAACAATGAATCTGTCAAATAATATTCTGACATGGCAACAGGAGAAACTTTTTAGTTCTATTTAGTTCTGGTATGTCTGTTTTTTAGACATTATTATCATACTGCAGCTGGGAGCAGCAGACTACAGACTGTAGTATTTGTCTTAAGTTCAGAAAATATTCTGAACTTGATGTTCAGTGTTACTTACTGTGAACTTAATGTTCTCAACCACCTGATTAGTGTGGTTCAGGGTTCTATGAAGACAAGTGAGGGAACCCTGTTTACTAATGAAGACTATGACCTACTCAGATGCTCCAGAAAAAGACCTTGAGTCAAAATTGTCCTGTCAAACTACTTTACCCAGAGTTATTTATAAACCGATAGCTGAAATAAAGTATGTTGTGATCATGCATAAGGAAGAGTTAGACTTTCCTCAAAACAAAAAATAAAACATGAGGAATGAAAAGAATAATGTACAGTGGTGGTGTTCCCAGTGTGTGAGGGTTGACACGCCTCCTCATTAATGCAACCTTTCAATCTGTGCAGAAGGGTGTGGTTAAAGCTCAGATTTAGATATTGGTCTACTTCAGCGGGCCTCCTGTGCACTATGGTGTTCCATGAAGACAGATTTTAAAAATGTCCTCTTCTTTCTGTTCACCGGTAAGCATGAGTGGAGTCAACTCTGTCACTAATAAATAACATATATATACCACTAATTTGCAGCAACAAATATGCTTTGACAGTAATGTGATGCTGTTTGGATTACGCTGTCTATCAGCATAATGAGGGAAAAAAAACGAATGAGGCTGGCTTTTGGCAAATTTTACTCCAAATATCCGCTGAATGTTTTACCTTTCTGCCCCACAATTTCTGATGTTGCAATACAACATCAGCTAATAGCAACCAGCATGATTCAACTTTTTAAAAATTAGTTAATGGACTTAAAGCTGTTGGTTAAAAAAAGAAAGTGATTTCAGTCTTGGCTAAACATTTCGACTCAACAATATTGAAAATCATTGCATAGGACATGTTTACTTAAAAACAGCTGACCAAGACCATGAATGCTTTTGTGTCTAAACCAAACCACACACCAGCCTCTAATTGTTAAAGTCCTCTACCTAAATCAACTCCATCTATCCTCTAATGCAGTATTTCCGGCTTTCCTCGCTGGAAAAACACAGACAAGGAATGCGATCTAGGTGGTAATTATGTGTCTTTGCAAATTTAATATGAAAACAGATCCGTAGGATATAAATAGGATTTCTAGAGGGCAGGTTTTTGTGTCACTGATGCTATTGACGTGTTTGAGGTAAAGTTTTTTTTATCAGACTTCAAGAGATCAGACCTTTGTGCGAGAATATGTCGAATGTACCTGGGAAAAAAGTACACACTGGAAATGAAAGCTGTAAAATATGCCAGGTTGTAATGAAATATATTGCAAATATTCATAGTCACCAAGTGTCAGGTGCTCATACATGTTATTGAACTCATCTTCTCTTCACCATCAGCCCCATATGTTTTTCCTTTCTTTAAGCAAATAATGTTATATATTTAGATACAGTTTAAGGTATGTGATTCTCAAATGATTTTCTCTACTTTAACTACATTTATTAGAAATAAAAAAATATTAGAAATTTACATTTTTACTAATTAGGCATCTTCTATAAACCATTTGTCATGCTGTTGCCCCTGCTGTTAATCCAGAGTCTGTGCCTCTCTCTCTCTCATACATTAAAATGCTTTCTCATCAGGGGTCAACTACTTGGTGAATTAATTAGTGAGCAAACTGTTTTTCATGTAAATAATTAAAAAAATGAAAATCAACAAAGATGTGAGTAGGACATGTTTTATTCAAAGTATATTTGCTTTTAAACATGCATTATGCTGAATTTCCTCCATTAGTTTTTATGATATATAGTGTACTTTAGTTTTTATGACCTTCAGTTTAGATTCCATCACTGTTTAAGTATTTTTGAGTTTTGTTTCATTTATGTCTTTTTTGTTGTGTACAGGCTCCAAACTTGGCATTATCAGGGTTCAAAGGCCATTTTTAGTCAAGCTAATGAAAAAAACAAATAATTCATTCTTACCAAGAAAATCTTAACCGAAGAAGAAGGGGGATTGCAGTGAAAAAGAAGTGTTGGAGGGATAGAGAGGAGGCAGGAGATGATCTCTCAGATATACAACATAGAACAGATGGAGCAGAGAAGGACAGACACCAGGGAGGGAACGAGGGATCAAAAGAGGACGACTGGCAGGCCTGTTATGAGAGGAGGAAAGGAGGGGAGGAGGGCTGGAGCAGGAGAAAGAGAGCAAGTGTTTTAACAAGTAGGAGGAGTGAAGGATGGAGGAGAGGGAGAGAAACAGCTTGTTCTGCAGTGACAGGTACATGGAGGTCAGGCCTTAGCAGGTGTTTAGCCATCATGCTGTTACTGATAGCACGTAATGAGACACACACAACCTGCCGTAGACTGGGGAGACAAATACACACAAACATTCTCTCTCTCTACCCCTCTCGTTCTCTCGCCCTCACTCTCTCATTCTCTCTCTCACCCTTGCTCCCTCACATTATTTTAGGTTTTGCCAACACTGTAGAATTGCTAATATTCTTGCTACTGAAGTTGTAAGGTAGACAGGCTGTATGAAGTGTGTGTCTGTGTGTGTGTCCTCCTTCACATCTTGTCAGACTCGGTCTCTCTTGCTGTTTCATTAGAGCGGCAGAATGATTAAGGGCGAACGGTCAGGAAGGGTCTTGTCTCTGATTAAACAACAGGGCGGGGCTCATGCTACTAATTACTCTCCGAGTTTGTGTGTGTCTGCCTGTATGTGAGTGTGTGTGATTCAGCTGCAGAGAGGAGTGTGTCTCACTAATTACAAAGTTAAGGGTGCAATTGTCATGTGATTGGTAATCAGACCTAAGTATACCCTCTAGCCTGTTAGCCTAATTTCAGAGTTTGTCACAGTAATTTATTGATTTAACATAAAAAAAAGAAAAAAATATGACAACCTCTAAAAACTTTTTTCAACAAAAAAACATTTGTTGAAGCAGATGAAAACAGTGTCTGGAATTTTGAGTTTTTATTGGTTTTAATAATCTTAGAATATGTTTCCAGATTAAAAGGACAATTAAAGGGATAGTTTGTTTATTTGGATGTGGGGTTGTATGAGACATTTATGCCCCATCAGTGTCTTACCTGCCGTAGATAAAAGTCAGCTCTCCCTCTGCTTGGAGCTCAGCCCAATCTTCATTGAATATAATCAACTCCATACAATCCCAATAAATTAAACAATATTTATTCTGAGTCGGAGAGAGGGCACACTATTTATAGATCAGGTCCCAGGGAGGTTTATACAAATTCAAACTGATCAAATTTTGAATAGTTTTCTCCCCAGAATTAATAAAAGTATAGTGGGTTCCTTCAACAACTCCCCTCCAGGCCAGACTGTTAGGTATGATCCAGGATGTCATTTCTCTTTGGCTGCCCTTTCCGTTGATTCTTTATGTTTGGCCTACCGGATAGGGGCTGTGCATAGTATTTAGCAAATCACTGGCTTTATAATGGTTCATTCCTGGGGCATACATAGTTGATTCATGATTTCAAACAAGAATCAAATCTTGGTCCACTGGTCTCTTTTGTGGAAGGCTTGCGTATGTACAATGGCTTTACCCTGACCTCCTGTCATTATGGCCCCACACTTGTACTGAACATTCATACACTGGTGTGCTTTTCACACCTAAAACCATGACACCTACAGAAGGAACACACTAGCCAGGTGAGTGCTAATTGCACAGGTTCCATGCCGAACAGCTGCGGTCCACGTGTCCGTGGTGTTCATACATTAGGTTGGTCTTTGATGTCCCCTAACAATGAAAGAGAGGGCGCTTTGGAAAGGTACTGTCCATTCCAGATGTTTATGATTTTTTTTATGTTTCTGACATATCACACTGAGACAGGCACTGGAACTGTAGTGACAGGTGTGATACTGCAGGTGTGATTTTCCTTAAGCTCATGGACATCATACATTTTCCCTGTCCATATTCTCCAGGGGCCACACGTTATGCTTTGAACAAACAGATCTAGATGTCACATTGGAGCAGCCATGTGTGAGCTGCACGTTAGTTACACGTCTCATATAGGCTGTGTAGCTGCTCTGATCTGTTCTTATGGATGTCAAAATAAAAAGCGGGATGTTCCGCACTGCACACGCACTACTCACACAGGCAGTGTGACCTGACCATCAGATGTTATCCTTTAGGGATTTGGCAGGTGAATTACACACTGTGATGTGAGACTGGCCTGCTACATCACTGCATCACCTGCCCTAAAGGTAGACAAGTTTGTAAAAAAAATCCTCTGATGAAATTTACACAAATCACACACCTACACACACACGCACACACACACACACACACACACACACACACACACACAATGCAGCTACTGCATCATCTTATGTTAGATTTGTCTCAGGACAGCAGGGTGGTTTAGTGAACAAGGACCATCATTCTGTCTGTGTTAAAGCCTCTGCCTTGCTCAGATGTCTTATAGTGAGAGACTGGATCCCCAACAGCTTAAGAGGAGGGATCCTTGAGGGATTACATATTACACATTAAATTAATATGATGATGATACTGATGCTAGGACTCTTTCATATTTTAAATAAAACACCAGGGTAATGCAAAAAAACAAAATGGCTGACTCATTGTGAGTTAACAATTATGGAAAAGATGTTCTGACGGTCCGGCCACATAAGGAGGAGGTAATGAGATGCTTCCAGTGGGTACCACTGAGGTGAAATCTCTTCTCTTGGTCTTTTGGTAGAGATTTGTCATCATTTGCTTCTTGTCCCTCTTAGCACAGACACCAACAACTGTTAGGATCATTTGATTTGAGAAGTTTACTTTTCATCCAGCCACCTGTTGCAGTTGGATATGCATAATAATGATTTATGGGATGTCCTGGTGCTGACCATTATCCACAACAATCCAAGGCTCAAGTCCTGTCGCATGTCATTGCCCAGCTTTCCTCTTTCCTGTTTCTTGTTATTTCCTTACCATAAAATCTTATAAATGTCAGTGAGGCACTGCTTGCCTGCTGCAGGCTCCCTGAACACACACTGTGATGTGTGTTTCTAACTCTCCCAAAAATATGTCTAAAAGAGCAAGAACAAGATAAATGATCTCACTTTGCAAATCTCTTCTCACATGTCACATCGTTAACAAAACAGGCTTCTGCAACAAAAAACATCCCTGATCATTCTAATGGTGCTGAGCTAATTGCTGATTGATGCTGCTTTGACATGTTAAACACAGTGTTTGTCAAGCCTCATCACCTCATTCTGCAAAACAGAATCAATGTATCCATTTTTCCATGGTCTGTCTTCAGTCATGGCTCGCTGCTTGCAAATGTCTCCTCCTGCAGACACAAGTGTAGACATCCTGACCTGATCAGTTCCGTTTTAAGGACATTGATCCTAATTGGTGATTGGCATGGGCGTTTAGTTTGTCATATTGTTTTGACAATGCCATAACCATGTGGCATTTATTTGCATGCTGTTTATGTCTTCCTAAGTGAACTTTAAGTCCCAGACATAAATCATGTGTTGGTGTTTGTGATAGCTGGTGTCACAGCAGCTCTCAGTGGTTGTCACAGCGCATCAGGTTCACCGTCATTTCATTTGGCGTCACATAATGTCAGGTTGTCAAGGCATTATTGATATCCTGTGCAACTAACACAGCTGAATGGAGAGGAAATGCTGTCATGTACCATGAAAAAAACAAAAAAAAAACAAGTTTGATGTCTAATTTTTCAGAAAGCAAAATCTGCAAGCCTGGTGGGATTGTTGGTGTAGACCCTGAATAAGATGATGATGATGATTTAAACACACACGCCCTGCTCAGAAGTCAATTGCAATGTGGCTGCAAGACAGACATTGTAACAAATAAATTGTACTCTTAAGGTGAAAATCATGTTACATTGTTACAATTTATTTGTTGCTTTCCACCCATGATACCAATCATGTTTGTGTCTCAGCAAATTCATTTGTGACTTACAATCCAAGTGTATGCTATGATGATTTGTTTTGTAAGAGAACATATGGATAGAAACCCCAACCATAAGTGTAAGTGCAAAAAGCACCCATGTCTGGACCCAACTGGGGACCATTAAGAGAGATTACAGCCACCTTACTTAAAGACTGAAACCATAAACTGGAATAACTTGTATTTTTAAAAATAAAACAGCAAACTTAAACTACTCAATCCAGAACCTCTATAAGGACTGTGGCTTGAGTTTTCAGTGAACTCTGTGCAGAGGAGGTGTGTGTGTGGGTTTTAGGTGTATAAGTGTGTGTGTGGAGAGCTATATAAGCAGCACACTCTCCTCCACCTAGGTTGAATAATGTAAACAAAAACATTTATTCAGTGCTTTTTTATTGCTTATTTTTGGAAAAATAGACTTGAAGTCTAAAAAAAGGCCCCATATGACACAACTGAAATGCAAGTCTGAACTGAGGCAGTGCAGACAGCTGCATATATATAAACAAGACAGTGTATCAGTGCATTTGTTTTGTGCGATGTGCCAGTGTACATATATATATATATATATATATATATATATATATACATGATGACACCATTAAAAAGTCCACACAAAATTTAACTGCGCTGTTCATTGTATAGAGGATAAAGAAGAAATAAGCGTTAGATGGATATGGTATGTGGAGCACTGGTGGCTTCAAAAACACAACCCTGACAGAAATATTGTAAAGTAACTTATAACCTTTACAATAAGTAAAACACAATATGTAATATGTTGCAGTTAGAAAGTTACTTGACCAGCACTGACATCCAGGCAGTAACAGTATTGTGGTTGAGGTCGTATATTTTCTGACTTTGTTTTATGTTTAAGTTCTTATGACTAACAGATTAGCAGAAAGAAATATGTACAAGTATATGGAGACTTGTTATCACAACGCCTCAGTGTCAGTCCAGTCTAAAGAAGAAGTAAATAGTAAAATATTTCATCAAGCCAAGCAAACACACACACACACACCCACACACACTGCCTCACTACGCACTGCGATCCTCAGTTTGGATCAGGCTCATTGAGGTAGATTTAAATGACTGATTATGTGTGTATCTCTGCTCTGCCACACTGCCCTTGTCATGTCAGATCAATATGGCTCCCATTCGCTCCCATCTCCACATTTATATTTCCATTCACACCTACTGTCATCTGTTAACACGTTTGAACACTGAAGCCTGGGAGCTCTCTTCACACAGCCGATGATTAAACCCAATCAACCCCTTGCTCTGTGAGGAAGACACCATGGGGGAAATGTTAATATAGGTCATATTAGTGAAGCTTTGGGGATTTTTGAACCCATAAACCTGGATTCAGTAGGAAGAGACAGTGATGGGAAGGTCCGTGGGGGGTTGAGGGCTGTTTTGTGTTTCTAGCACTTTGAGCAGGCTGTCAGATGTAGGGTCAATTAGGCCGTTGTCTAGCAGAGAGGCGTGGAGGGAGAATATGATCAAAATGCCTGTGTTGAAATATTAATAGAGTGATACATGTCTGCCGGGAGGTGCTGCTGAGTGAAGTTTCTGCTTTTTTTCTTCTTTTTTTTAACTGTTGTATTCATGTCTAAACTTAGTGAACAAAAAGGAGAAGGACTTCATTCGTTGTTGGATTACCACTTTCTACCGCATATTTGACTTAATGCTTATGGGGCAAAGGCAGGTGAATTGAGTTTCACAGTAATATGTTTCTTGGGTTAATACAAATACTACAGGCTTTTATATTAGATGAGCTGTCGCAGATGAAGTACTTCTGATAACCTTTGTGATTTATTCAAAATGAAATACAAACTTAGTTGCATATAAGCTCCATATTTTCCATCATGCCAATTCCTCTTTTGCGTGGCACTGTAACTGTTTCTCCATCAACTATGACAGACTTTTATTTCTCAAGTCAATTTTAAAAATTCAACATTTTAAAAGAGTTAATAAGTACAGATTCAGTACACATCAAGTTGGACAAAATATGCCATAGAGGAAAACAGTTTGTTACCTTCTAACTTTGAATTCACTTCTTAGAATCTGAATTGGGATAACCCCAAAAACGTATAAAGAAACGATAAAGAAGGAAGCTAGAAGGAAAAGCTTTGACTGAATTAAAGCAGTGTTGGTTCAATTGTCTGAATGCACTATAATATCTTTTTATTACAGATTCAATATTTTTTGTAATCTGAGTTCAAGTAGATAAAGGGAAAAGCTTTATCTTATTACATGTTTAGTGTGTGACAGAGCAAATAAAACACATGCACTTATAAATCATTTCAACTTTTATGTAGTCAAGATAGACCTATAGATGTTTTGCAGAATTGTGTTTGTTTGCTGACAGTTTGTCAGACCAAAACACAGCAAAGAACTCCTTAAAGCTGCAGTTTCAATCTACAGAAGAAGGATGATTTGCTTCAGATGGGTGGTTGATAAGTTGTGGGGAGGAAGGTTCCCCTGGTTCAAACACTTAACAAAAGCAATGCTAAACAGTGCTGTCACTCAAGTGATACTAAAAACTGTAATTGCTCTTTTTCAACACATATCTTTTATGGCATGCAAAAGGACTGCTCAGCAAAAACTTCCCAGTCACACACACACACACACACACACACAGACATACATACTCCTTTGGGTCCATAGATACTTTTCACCCCCTAATGCCCTCCTGCTGTGCTGTAAAGACTTTAAGTCACAATGAAAACTTTTTCAATTACAGCCATCTAAATTCTGGATTAAAAAAAAACAAAAACAAAAAACAGAGTGTCAGACATGTTTGTACACAGAGGCCATCTGCCCAGGTCACTGGATCAGGGTTATAAATACAAACATAAATGTCACAATCGGCATCTTCTGCAGGATTTGTACATAGAGTAGGGAAACACTGTCACATGGATATTATGGGGTATTAGGAATCAAACAAAATACAAGCACAACACACAACAAAAGATTCCATCATATGTGCCAGTTGTTTAGGCCTAACTAATTGAAATGAACTGCTAAAATAACATTAAACACTGAATAAAACCTTTTTTTAAATAATTGTATGTGTGTGTGTGTGTGTGTGTGTGTGTGTGTGTGTGTGTGTGTGTGTGTGGTAGTTTTAATGAAACTTTGTTGGCAGCATCTCCATCTTCAACCCATCTCTCCTCTTGTTGCCCCTCTCCTTTTCTCTAAAGGTGTTGTCTGCACCAAGGTGTCGGTGGTTCTCAGAGGGTGGAGGAGGGTGGAGGAGGCGATGCTGCTCTGCTGATAATTAGCTTAATGAGAGATTAATTAAGAAGGTAACTGCAGGGAAGACACATAGAGGAGATAAACTGAGTTCTGCTACAGAGAGATTGAGAGAACTTGAGGGTGAGGTACATGTATGAGGAATATACTGTACCTGTGTGCACATGTTAAGACTGATATTTACATTTTTAAAGCACTCAGTAAAGAATTTCAGTCAGAAAAAAGTATTTCATGGTTTAATGAGCTTTCTACCCCTCATAGTAACATATTAGCCAACACAGGAAAATATTTCCAAAACAGTTTGCTTGTTTGATTTTGTCTACAATATTGTGTGTGCATTTCTGCGTTCTGTCTTCTGACAAGCCTACCTAAACAAATATTTTCTTGTCAACGGTAAAAGAAATTTCTGTTTGCATGAATTATTGCATTGGTTCCCTGTGGAGATTCATCATCTCACTTTTTTGAAATGATTAATAATAAATGAGGTTGACTGGTCAAGAGAAACAATTTCATCAGTTGTTTGCTCACTTAAAATGGCCAGTGTCTGATTTCATGACAAGTGGCCTCTTGCATTTATCCAAATAATGACTGACACACTTGTGTCTCTCTATTTGTGTCCACTTTATGTCTTTGTAGTCACTTCATGTGCAAGCTAACTGCCTCATTGGAAGGAAGACTACTGTTCTCATCTAATACAATTTTGAAGCAGAGCAGAAATAGTTTTTTTGCCAATCCAAGTAGTTTCAGATGTAGAAATTATATGCTAATAAATAAATGAACCATGAATTTTAACTTCATTCCAAGAGTTTGTATTGTGAAGGTAGTGATTACAAAAATGTGTATTTTCTTATTTTACATTGTCTAGGAAGTAGAGAGGGGCAGTGCTGTTGTTGTTTTTTTTGTTGTTGTTTTTTTCCATAGACGTACACAGACAGAGACAGATGCAGCAGGTGACTTGAAGCTGCTCCAGACTGTGGCTGGATGTGTTAGTCTTACCTCAGATGCAGGGCTGAGGAGTTTCAGCTTATCTCACAGCAGTGTGGGAGAGAGGATGCCTCAGGTGTGAGGTGTGGCAGGCGGGCTAAAGCTCTTAACCCTGCTCCCAGAGGTACTACACCCCCTATCATTAACTTTTCCTCTCTCTGTCTCTTTCACACACACATATACACACACACAAACAGTATTTTATTCCCTTAAGCAACACCCTGACTGGCTGTGGGTAACAGAGTTGAAGGTGAGGATAAGAAGGCATGTGTGGCTCATCTTGTAGGATCACACCGTGATGTCTCTCTCTTTTTTTCCCCTCACTTACTCACTGTACACACACTCACACACACAAGCACTCACATACTGCATATGGCCCCAGTAAGCCCTCAAGAGCTCCACAGAGTGCTATCAAGCCCTAATTAATGGTGGGTGCAGTTATGTTTTATGATAGGACATAATCAGGCTCTAATTAGTGTGAAATGGGGCCCAGTGGTCTGATTTATGACCGGTTAGGATGATCACTGGGCGGTGATTTAAGAGCCAACGTTTCATTCTCATGTACTTGTAGTTTCACTTGAGCCTTCACCATGTGTGCAGAGGGCTGTTGGGATAACACAGGTTCAGTTCTGCACTGGTCTGCTTGTTTAACGTTCTCTGCTTCAACTGTTCAACTGATAATTGGACTCATCAGTGGAGTGAGACAGACATGTTGAGTGGAGTGGTTATATCATGATCTGAGAATGGCAGAGAAAACAAGCTTAAACAAAAGCAGATGGACTTTGGAGTGCTGGAATAATGTTTAGACAGATAAATAGGCTACAAATTGCCTACATGTAGCATTGTGTGTGCACTCCTTGCTGTGCATCAGCCTGTATCTGACTTTATTTTAAATGTGTGTTTGTGGCAGCAGTCACTGTGGATTCTAAACTGCTTTGTGTTTCAAGAGTGTGTTCACGTAACAGAGGTGGTACTGAATTTTGTGAACATAAATGTGTTGCTTGGATATATTCTTCTGGTGTGTATGACAGTTTTACACTTATTCTTATTATTCTTATTCAGAGTTTTGAGCAAATAGGCTAAAAAAAGTATATATTCAAAATAAGTTAAAAATTTTAGAAAATATATTTCAAAGTGGTGCATAGTCCACACTTTCATATCCCATGTCTAAAATGTAAGAGGCATTAGTACTTTATTAATTCTCTGCAATATAAGGCTCAAGCAGCTAACACAGATAAGTCGTTCCCTCTGTCAAGAATACATCTCTCAATTGAGAGAATTGTTAGGTGAAGTTTTCTCAATACTCAAGACCCTGTCAGGATCATGCAGCAACCTTAAGGGATCCTTAATGGACAGTGATGCCATTTACAAAGAGAATTAACAGGTCTGATTTGTCAGTAGGTGATGCTTTTATATTCCTTGATCTCTTACTTGAAGATAACCTGCTCTGTAGCAGGTTAGGTGTCCAGAATATGTCACCATGGCAGTGTACCTCAGTAAGAAGTAATTAGTCTTTGTAAGAATGAAAACCCAGAGTTAAACCTAAATTAACTTTGCTAATCACAAATCTTGCTTGGTAGTGCAGGCCTTGGTTCCTCTCTTGCTTGTGTTTGGTAGTGGCTCATGAAGAGAGATGCTGGGATTCAGGCCAGAGTGGCTCATTAAAATGTGAAAAAATATGAATGAAATCCCAGAATGACACTAGTACAAGAAGCAGTAAACAAACTTATTTTTAAAGATTTATCACAGATGTCCACCAGACAAAGAGTGTCTTTGTCCAAAGTATGCGAATGCAGGTTTCCAGCAGGGGAGTAGTGTGTTGAGTTTTTGATAAGCAGAGGATTTGGTCTGGAGGTTTGGACAGAATATAGCAAAATTCTTTTGAGTGCTCATGTATTCTTCATTTTACAGAACATCTTTGATGACAAACATATTTCAGGCTTTATATTGAAGCTCTGCCACATGATTTGCTCTGCTCTGCATCCTTATTTCATCACTCACAGCTCCCCCGTCTTTTAAGTGTCGTGTCTGAGCAGAAAGAGACTGAGAGGAGAATTACACTGTGTGAAGAATGTTTGTGGGAGGACTGGGATGAAATGGCAAAAAGAGGTCTTTTCATTTGGAGGAAGTTCATACAATATAAAGCTTACCACAGCAAAATCCATGCCCAAAAAACAAAAGAGAGAGGTGAGGGCTGGATACTGTGGCTGGACTTTACTCCTTAGACTGTTCACACACACATTCCCTCTTTGTAGTTCTTTCCTCCCTCTACTTCCCCTGTGAGTGTGCTCATGTGCATGTGTGTGACGGTTGTCTCTCTCCTTGTTTCCCCTCCGGCGTCTCCCTGACTTTTAAACTACCTTGAACAGAATTATGTCTCCAACTTGAGAGAGCACATAAAGTAGCAGAGTGTGAAACAGCTCTGTAGACCCTATTTACCAAACCTTTCCTGACACAGGCTCCATTAATAAACCACAGACCTTGTTCAAATCCATACACACACATAAAGCTGCACAAAAACACCCACACAGTCACACACAGGAAAGCAAATCAAATCAAACAGGTGAACATGTCTGAATGTGCAAACCTGTCTGCAGCTTGTTTGGCCTGAATTTTTTTAAATTTGGTGTTTCTTATGATGGATTGTCTCTGCTATTTTTTGCTAAATGTATTTTGTTTTTGTTTCATTGCAATAACTCATTTATTTTTAAATAACAGAGCGTCTTAATAAAAAGCAGTTTTAACATCAATTTATCCATCTTTTAGAATTTTATATTTTCAGCTTATTTATTGGCATTGGCTGTTGTGCCACTTTACACTATATGAATAGATATTCATAGTTGAAGAAAAACTATCTATATAATACAGTATTTAAAAAAACCCTACATTTCTTGGTCTGATATAGTTTGAGAGATGGCCTTTTTAGAACAAAAGTTTCAAACAAAACACATGACTCCAAATGTGTGTTGTCTGTTCTTTTTTAATACTGTTTTAATCTGCATAAAATGCTTAAAAGGTTTACACCACAGCTCACCCTGTGACATGTTAAATGTTTATGTGAAACAGAAACCATTTCATGCTCTTATTTAGCTTCATAAAGTGATGGCATGGCTGGACCCTGTAATGGCAAGTGTAGCAGCAGGAGTATTTGTAGTGATATGAGTGGGAGCAGTATAGTCATAGTAATGACTGCTGCTGACTGACTGGGTGCTGATGTGCGGACTGTGTGGCAACACTGTGACCACGAGCATTGTTAACTTAGTGTGTAATTTTGTGCACATGGAAGTGGGATGTACATGAATAGATGGCACACAGAGACACTGATAGCACTGTTGCAGTGGCTTGTTTCAGTTTCAGCCTGCTACTGTTCTGCTGTTAACCAGTCCCTAATTAGTGTCTGGTAATGCTGAAGCTGTCTGTACTTTGTCTCAGTGTAGGTGTGCTGGGTGTGTGGAAGCAGGCTGTCTGCGCATCTGACTAGTTGTTAGTCAGTCTTACCAGCATTTAAGGAAAGAAATGATTGTCTTTTCATCCTCCCCATAAAAAAGTTGCCTCCCACTGTCATGCAGTGAGAACACAAGGTAAAAATGCTGTACTGCAAGTCAATTAGATGACTGGCTGTAGAAAAGGGTCAAAATATTCAATAGTGCAAAATTTGTTACATTTCCACAAATGAAGTTTTTGTTAGAGATGTTCGGATACCACTTTTTATCCTCGAGTTAACTTAAGATGGTGACACTCTGCACCCTTACATTTTCAGTGTTCTTCTGTTACATATTTACTTTCTGGCTTAGTTCCTCCCATAGTTCTAAGGCTCAACTGCATCTGTCTGTCACCTGTCACCAAGACTGTCACCAATTCTAAGGATACAAACAACCGATAGCCTTAAGGAAGGCAAGATGTATACAGGCCTGCCATTATGTGCACATGAACGGCTAATTTAAAGAAAGTATACAACTGCTCACAGTCTGTTTTTGAAGCTTAATACAGTTTTTTCTACCTAATTGCCTAGGCAGGGAGAAGAACAACCCTGGGGCGTTGTGGTGATGTAACCATCAGGTAGGCCCAGAAATAAGAGACCCTGCAGGCAAAATAAGAGAGAAGCCGTCAAAATGGGAGAAAGGAAAAATGCAAAGTCAATCAAATCACAGTGGTTTCAAGTAGAAAACACTGGAGCCAATCGGGTACTCTGTGGTTCCATTTAAATATGAGGAGTAAAATCATTTTTAATTAATGGGATGTTAAGAAGAGGTTAGTTAAGCCTTCTGTCCAACTGCATGGGGCAATGCTGAGCTGCTTCTAATTGAGGATCACAGTATGTGGAGTCTGGGATCCTCGGTGTGCTGATAATGTTATATAATTGGAAAGAAATCTGTCACACAGACAGAGGGGAAGCAGCAGACCCTCCAAGGCTTGTACTTTAAAGATAGATTAATTAACGGAAGGCTTCATTTCTCTAATTGTGTGTTCTCAGATAACGAGTTTAGAGTTGAGCCAATTATCTCCTTGCTCTTTTCAACCCGTTTTTCTGAGAAGGGTATATTTAAACCCCTCTGCTACACTTTGAGGTCAGCTTAGATTTACAGAGGCCAAGTTGCATTGATGAGAGGGAGTCTGAATTGAATAGTGCTAAATTGATGAACTCTGGTTTGATCTTTTTTTGTCCTTTCGGCTCATTTTCTGCTGTTTCTCCTCGCCTCCCCCGTCCTGGGGAGCCTACCTTTTATATTTTTGTATCTTCTTAATTCTGCCTTTGGTTTTTCTGTTTCATCTCCTCTCAGATTTCTTTTTGTCGTAGTTTCTCGTTGATTTGAAGATCAAGCTCCTTAATTTTCATCTTTACAAGGCCAATTCTCTTTCTTCAAATGTAGCATGTGGGCTTGTAATTGACCTCTGGATCATTATTAAGTTAATTACAGCCCAGACAAATTGCTAATACATTTGATATAAAGTATTCAAACCATGTGTATAGCTCTTGTTGCTCCATCAGACTGAAATGTACAAGTTCAAGCCTCTAAGCAAAAAAAGAGGTAGAAATAAGGGAAGAAAACATTCAAAAGCTGACACCACAACTTCACCAGCAACACTGTATTTCTGCTATAAGAGATAAAGTTATATCATGCTAATGGTTTTAGATCAACACGGTGCTACTGCTCTGTGGAAAGCTGTGCTCAACACTAGGGCTCTGATAATAAAGACAGGAAGATGGAGAAAGGCAAAGATAAAATGCAGTGACATAATACTGCCAGTGTGTGTGAAACCAGCCCAGATTCCAACTGTGATGAGGTGTTTCTGGAGGGCGTTATTGTAAGGTTGGTTGGTCTGATTAGCATATAAAAATGAATTAACAAGACTTTTCAGCCCCGGCTCCATTTTGATTTGTCCAGTAATCCAGTGGTTTTGTCCCTACAAGCAACAGCAGTCGTTTCTTGAATAGCTGAATTTGGTTGTCAGGGTTTTTAAAAAAAAGCACATTTCAGAATTTTATACATACATACACACACATTAAAACATCACTGACAGATTGTCAAGGTGTGCCAGTGTGTATCTGCTGAGTAGGTTGGAATTGCATGTTGAACCCCCTGCTAATAGTACATGAGTGAGCCATTTTATGAGAACACATTGGTGTGTGAATGTTGACATACAGAAGGATAAGGAAAAGTCTCAGATAAATTTATGTTGTATAAATTTCTATCTTGCATTCATTCCGATGTAAAGACCAATAATTCAGACAAAACTTTCAAATATTCCTAAATACTTTTTGTAGACCTCATAATATAATATGGGAAAATATGGAGGAATAAATCCTTGTTTATTAAAATTCCTGAAGACTGCCCATGATTACAGTTCCTTGAGTGCTTTTATTAGTAATGTGAGTTATGTCACTTCTTTGTCGGGAGAAAAGTAGGAATCAAGGCTGTAACAAATAATTGGGGTGACAAAATTTTGTTGAAAAGAGTGAAAAACATTTTAAAAATCATTATGATCATAATAAAGGAATATGGTGATTATCATCTACGCATTTAAATTAGAACATGCCTTATATGCGGTAACATAATAAAACAATACCACTATATATATTTTTTTTCAACTTGTTTTGATAAGCTGGAATGGTACTTTTTCAGATGATCTAAAAGATGTGTTATACTTCTAACCTTCAATGTTACTACCTGATGACAAAATAATTGACATAATATTTTTACTTTCTTGTCCTTTATCTGGTCACATTTGAGATAGCCATACTCCTTATAATTGAGATTTTGTTACCTTTTCTGTCAATCATTTTTAGCACTTAAGGAGATATGTGTGACTATGTCAAACAAACAGGATGGGGATTTGGAGAGGGCAAAAAGTCACTGCAGGCAGAGTGGCAGAAGATGAAATTTAAAGATTTGTTCTGTTTGTTCATCACATTTAATAAACAGATCATACTGTCTCCCATTTTTTGCAATTATATATAAAAAAACATTGTTGTTGTATATCTAAAAGTCTGTTTCATTCACTCTGCTCTGGGCTCTGCTCTAACCTCCTCATTAGTTTGTGAGACTTTTTGATAGTGTGACTTCCAATTAAGTCTTTTGAGCAGCTCGGCTTCTTCTGTATGTGAAGGAGACAATGTGTTCCTTTCCTGAATTGCTATTCCATTGCTGGTGTCACCTGGCAGGCTGTTTGTCCTTGTTAAGGAGTATTAGATATCATTAAATGCAGAACAAATTTCAAGCACAGAATGCAAACACCATCTTTTGCCTTTAGGTCAGCCATTAAAAACAAAAAAGGAAAAAGAAAAGAAAGATTAAAAAAGAGAGGGAGTCACTGGTCTCAAGTCCTAGAATGCTTGAGTGCAACTATAGAAAGAAAATGGATGAAGATTGAGTGAAGGTAAGAGAAAATAAGGAAAGAAGATTGGAGGCATTAGTGTTGAGGAGTGGAAAGGATTTTCAGAGACGATTGGGAAAATAGGCCAAGCTTCCAAAAAAGAAAGGTTGAAAAAAGGAGAGGTGCATGTTTTGGAGGAAATCGAGGCTCTTAATTGGCTTGTTAAGACTTGAAAGTGAGTGCTGGGAGAGGAGTGGCCTTGAGTTAGAAATTCAACCAGAGGAAGAATGAAACAAAAGAGAATGAACTATTAAAGAACGAAATCCACATGAAGGAGTGTTATCAGGATAGAGAGACAGAGAGTAAGAGCATTCAGTTAAAGAGGGGAAAGACATGAGCAAGTTAAGGCGATATAAATATGTTTAATATTAGTGTGTTTTTGAGAGCCTGATTGGAAGAGTTGGATAGTAGAGTCAGGTGAACGAGCTAGCATAAAAAGACTAAGGTATGCAGGTCATTGTTCTGTGTGTTTGCAGATATCAGTGATTTCATATGTGTGTGCACTTTTTGGAACTATGGCCTGGGGCTGATAAAGCCATTAGGGCTAGGTCTCACAGCCAATCAATCACTCTGACACCTCAATAGGGGAGCTAGATGGCCATTCTTCAAATGTAGCTAGCCCTGCTCACTACCTACAATAACTGGTCCAGTAATTTAGTAGCCAGGTTTGAACTTTCGACCTCTAGCCGCCAAACGCTGCTCTAACTGCGACGTTTCCTCTTTTGCTTGTTTGTTCTCGCTGTGCTACCTGTTAAAGGTGGGGGTACTGCCCAGAGAACAAACAAATTAACTGCGCCGAGATCAGCATACTTTGAATTCCACTGGATGTTGCCATAAATAAAATTTTCAAAAACTTCACAATGAATGACTGGGAAGTCTAGCTGAATTACTTGACTGCTCTTACAATCTTGTGCCTTTCTTCCTGTTTTGAGAGACTAGGATAAAATTAAATACTCTGCATTCAATCAAAAGCATCTACTGTTTGCGTATCAAATTGCAATTGTTTCCCTACGTAAAAAAGAAAAAAATCTCTGGGAATAGCTAATCAAATTATTTTATTTTAACCTTAATTGAATAAAGCAATAAATTAACCGTTCTTCAACTGGCTGATGATAACTCACAAGCTCACTTCAAGTCTTCTAGTGCACATTTAAGGGTATGTACTGTGACAACACCTATAATTTTAGCCAACAAAAATAATGTAACAGACTCCTGTCTCCCAAATTTGTCTTTTAGTTGGCAATGATGATATTGTAACCTTCTACCTGTTATCGTCTACATTTTAGCATACAGACTCCACCTCTGCTGGACTTCATGGGTGTAATAGATAGGGCCAGATGAATGCATGCCCCTGCTGTGTCATATCATCATCGCACAAGCTATACTGATTCTGAATGGCCACAGTTTAGTCACAATAGACCTAATACTTGTGTAAAACAAATCCTTAGCAGTGGAAGGAAGGGGGGCCATCTCAGTCATTCTGATTTGGGTGAAGCCTTGGCTTAACTTTAGAGAGCTGACAGGATGCTTAAGAGGTATCCAGGATATCTCACTTATGGGATATGACAGAGTATGGAAAAGTTCTTTGTATGCTGAGGGGATGCATGTGTAATATCGCTGATATTATATCACTTTTTTACTAATTCTGATTCATCCCAGCAAGTCCAAAGCCAAAAAATGTATTAAAATAGAGATGTTCAGGTGATAAAACTGTATAACTGGACAGGGTGTAAACCCTGGCATTGCATGCATATGTCAATCCGCTTAACAAGGCTGTTATCCCTGCCATACTAAATGAAGACTGTGTAAAGACCCAGGGTCTCTTCCCCCCTGCATATCAGCTTTGGAACAAGGAGCATCTTGAACAGTCACTACATCATCAAGCACACAAACTAATACCCTCTGCATCTCACAAGTGTTTGCAATTTCCACATAACAAGCCAACTCACGCACTGAGTAAAGCGGATGTAATTTTACCTGTCCCCCCCTTTATATGGCCGAGGACAAAAAGCATCAAGTCAGGTTACTCTCAACCCAAAGGTGTTCTAATGTCCTTAGGAGTAAAAAAGCAGATATGTATGACAGTTGCCCCTCTGCGACCACCACAAAACAGCATACAGCTGGGGGCAAACCAGTAGGGCACATAGCTCCAGGGGCGTAGAATTGGGTAGAGATGCTAGGGACATGTCCCTACCAATATCCAGCCACTAATGTGTAGTCACTATCAATACAACCTCTATCCATATGGTTTAGTCAATGATTATGGCACACAAAGGGCCCTATCGTACACTTTGCGCCGTGCGCCAGTGGTGTATTGGGCGTGGAAAGTCAAAAATTAATTCATGGGAGGTTCCTGGTCAACCTTTGCCGCCTTGTTCCAGGAGCAGCAGCGGAATCCTGCTCTTCCCCGCCCAATGCGCC
>JAPZDZ010000014.1:19817750-19829207 GCA_029783805.1 Acanthurus tennentii
CCCCCCCCCCCCCCCCCCCCCCCCCCCGCCTGTCACTTTAAATTTAAGCAGGGGATTCACGCCACAGTGGGCTAACGGACAAACAATCCATCCTTATTTACTCTGCTCAATGCCAATCCCTTTGGATTGGAGGGAATTGGATTCCCACATCGAGGGGAGAATTCTTTTCAATTTGAAGGACCCCATTAAAAGTCTTTTTCTGTCCACCTCTGTTTCACTCTCCTCTGTTCTTTCTCCCTCCCTCCTTTCCATAAGTTTTCCAGTTAAGGTTGAAATGTCTTACACACACCACACAGTGGGTGGTAGAAAAGGACAGGGAGGACAAGATAAGTGTGCTATGCGCTGCTACAGGAACTGCCTGACATTCCTGTTTAAAGAGAAATGATAACTCAAAAAAGTAGCGATATAAGATGTTTTCTTCATATTAAACTTGTTCAAAAATAACCAAAACTAAGGCTGTTTTGAAAATGAGTGCATATTTAGGCACACTGTGCTCTAATAGTACTGTTTTAATTTTAATGGGTTTTTTTGGTTGTTTGTTTGTTTGTGTTGTTGTTGTTGTTTGATTTTTGTAATGGATCTGAAGCTCTCTTTTGATATTTGCTTGGGGGCAGTGATGTCACCTGCCAGGGTCTGGTATCTTAGTGGTTTGTTGTGCATTATATACATAGATATTGTTCAAGTTCAGTTTTATGGTCGTGTTCCCCGAAACAAAAACAGAAATTCCTCATTACCTATTTTCCTGTTTTGTGTATTGTTACCAGAATTACATTTATGTCACAAAATGAGGATTAGAGAGGCAAGCATTTCCTTCCCAGTTTGAGCAATTATTTTTGCAAGTTCAACAGTCCAATGTAAATGTACACTATACACAGAAAGCATTACCAGGAAATCGGTCATTATTATTTGTTGGCAGTATGTTGTCAGTATGTTTTCTTTATTCACATTTTAAACAGTGTATGTGTCAAAAAACAAGGGAAATCATAGCCTACTGAGGAGCAAAACAAGGGGGCAGTCCATATATAACTCTCAATTCCTGATATTAGTAGGCTAGACAAATAGCACTCTGCCATTGCAACCCATTTTGGGCTCCGAGGGTTAGTGATCTTAAAATCCTAGGATTCTCTTGCCAACAAGATCAAGTGCTGCCAACACTTAGCATCTCCTTTTACAGGTGGCGCATTATTGTAGTAACACAGGAACTGCTTCAACTGAAACTATAGAGGTCATGTGATATGGGTGCGGCAAATTACAGAAAGTGATGTTGCGACTAAAAGCAAATAAGGATGACTGCCACATATAAAGATCTCTTATTCAGGGATTCCAAAATGCCAGGGCAGTGCAGACACTAGGCATAAATGTAGTAAAAGCTAGATTTATATAGAAAACACAGTAGTATGGATGTAGAATAAGTCAGACTGTGCACATACACACACGCACAAACACAGAGAGAAATGGATCCTACACCTATCCCTTAAATCTGTCCCTTTTTAACAGGATAAATCAGCCACGATGGATAGTCTCAATACTACAGGGAGAGCTGGTCGAAATGCTGGTAAATAAATCTTCAATGACAGGGAAGGAAAATATTAATATCCATAAGAGTTGTGTCAGGGGGATGGTCTGCATGATTCCCCTTGTGTGTTTCACACATTCACAGGCAGCTTGGGAATGGGACCAGCCCTGTTTGTTAATTTGATAGAGGTAATATTTCAATAAATCATATTGTGACAGTGGGCTAGTGAATGTGCTCCTATAGGACACACCGTTTACCACAGCATGGCTTTGTTTTTTAATGAGCTTGCACTATCTTGACTCTTGGAAGGGATTTGAAGCTTTATGATAGAGTGATTTTTATTTGCACTCCCATTCTATGAGCTGCATCTAAGTAGAACATCTATATAAAGACAAGGCATTGTCCAAGTTTGGGAGCATAGATTTGGATGGAAGAGTAGCCATATTGAAGCAATTGAGAGGAGATGTGATGCAGGCTGATTAAGACATTTTTCAAACACACCTTCTTACTGAGGTACTTGCCTTTTAATCTGTTGCAGGCAAAGCATTCAGGTTATAGTGCCACTCACTACTACAGGCCACCGCTTGACTAGAAAGACCAAAAATGTGATAAAGTTCTGTTTATTGCACTTTTTTTGTCTTAACTCTTAAAAACCTAAGGCAACTTGACTTTCCTGTTTTATTTCCTTTTTTCTAGCATATTCTAGCAGTCTACATCAAGAATCATACATTATTTGATTGAGAAGAATCTACTGTTTTAGTCTTGTCCATTTTAAAACACAATTTTATATATTCTTTGTCTGAAAATGAGTGAATTTAACCCCAGCCCTAATGCTAACCTTTAGCATTTTACAGCTGTAACATTGACCCTGGCCAAGCAAGACGTGAGATCCAATTAAAAGCAGAAGAACATATTTTAAAGCATGTGGACTGCATGAAGTTATTTAACCTTGAAGAATCTTAGAGGTTTTAACAAACAGGGTGTGTTAAGTAGTGAGTTTCAGAGGAGTTACTTGACTGACCGCGCCCTGACTCTGTTCTTTACACACACAAATTAGTGCTATCCATTACCAGGCTCTGAATCCCTTTTAATTGGCCAAAAGGGAAAGCCTGCTGATCTGCCAATAAGGCACAGAAGAGGAGGGTGTAAATTATGGAATGTGTTTTCATTTTGCAAACTTGCAAAGCCAAGTGTGAAGTGTTTTCATGCTGCTCCTGGCTACTCTACAGAGATGCAGAGTTTTGAATGAAGCCCAGGGCAGGCTGCCTCAGCCAGCTGTGTGGTTCTCTCCTCCTTGTAAGATATTTTCAACTGGTGAGCAGTAGGAAGAACAGAAAGGATGTGGGCAAATGTTGCAGTGTATGTGTTCACCTGATAAGCACAAGTTTTATGCATTTTATCTTTCTTGAAGATTCTCATGAGATAGAGGTTTTAGGGGTGAGAAGAAAAGTGATTCACTTAAATATTGTTAATCTTTTTCTAAGACCCTTACCTCTAGGACTGCCAGCATTGTAGCGCCCCTTTTTTTTATTTCACGCGAATAGTAGGCCTAGTTTTTTCTGTTGCTTCCTGTATCCTGTTGAAATGGACAGTTGGCTAACATACAATTTACAATAATGAATAATATATAATCTTAATCTACTAGACTGTCGGCTATATTATGTACAAAACAAAAAAAAATATTCAGAATTAAAGAGATAAACAGCAACATGATGAAATGTAAATTTCAACACCATAGACACATGATCCTATCCTTCAACATTTAATCAAATAGAATAATGTGGATTCTGAAAACCCAAAAGGTCTCTCAGACCATCTTGGCAGTTCTAATGTTGAATTAGTTTTGCCTTGTTTGGTGGCTTGATAGGACGGTCAGCGTGAAAAAACTTAAGTTACTTCTCACTGTTTCTGCTGGTGCAATTTAGGACATCTCAACTTTTGCGATCTGAAAGTGTGCAGCAAAAAAGCATTATTAATTATTAACTCTGCAAGGTACTGAATGTCAACCAGTGTTTGCCCGATCAGCAAAATATATGTTATGTATTAAACTATGATTCACCTAATTGTAAACTTTTAAAGAGGTGTTTCAGTGGCTTACCGCCAACATTTTTTTCTTACAGGCTGCAACCTACAATAAGAAACTGACTAGATATTTCAGTGTTGCTCCAGGGTGTTATATAACCCAGTGTTTTTATTCAATTTCTAAAACCTTAACCAAATCAAGTTAAATGTCAACATTTCCAGCTGTGCAGAAGACCTTAAGTTAGCTTAACAACACCAAGGGTAGTAAGGAAATTCTTTATTTCTTTACTGACAAATGTTTGTCAACATTCACTTGATGTTATTTGCTTTGTTTATCACCTGAACCTGTCAGTGGATTGAGAAGGATTGCTGAGGGTTGGTCATTACTTTTGATGTATAAAAGGTTTTTAAAACTGACAGAACTTTCTGTAGCCAAAAGTGTGATGGACTAACACGTGGGCCTTTAAAGATGAAATTCTGTTACTGTGTCCACTAGATGTTTTCCAAGTAAGTACATTAAATTTTCTTCATCCACTTTGTCCTTCTGTGTTGCTTAAAGTAACTCAGTTGCCTGGGTTTATCTTTCAGAGTATAAGAACTAGAGTTTAGGTTCATTTTTGTTTTTTTGATACCTGATGCAGACTTCAGTTTTAGATAAAGTAAAATGAGTCAGATTTCAAAACAGAGACCAGAGAGTGGTGGATGGAAATGGTGTGAAACCTAAATGATGGACAATACCAATTTACAGTACCATTCAAAACGTGCAGCAAAAAACATAAAAGAGCCCATTAGATTCCAATGTGAGCCTGTGAAGTGGTTTATACTGATGCAACCTGTCTCCTGTCTACTTCACCTCTCTCTGTGAAGCACAAATAAAGAGCTGCTTCTGCCTGTTCCATAGGGACCAGCTGAATAAGTAACTGTATGGAATACAAACACATGCTCATATGTATATGCATATGCAAAAGCCCATGGGAGATATAGTTTGTTCAGTGTGATGGGATCTGGAGGTTTTTGGTGCAGTCAGCTTGATCATCTGCATATATGTTGGCTGTTTAGAGTTCTTATTGTTGCCGTGGCGTTGCACTTCAGGTCACTGACCTATTGAATGTTATTCCTGAGGGATGCACACACAAACACGTCTCACCAATGAAAACACACACATACGCAGGCATACACAGTCTGCAAGGCAGCAGTGGTCAGAGTTGAAGTAAGGACAGTCCCAGAGGTCCATCCCTGCAGCATCTTAGCTGATGTCCTTTTACTCTTTTCTGGCTCTGTGGCCTGCAGTTACCATGGAAACAGTTTGGCATGATATATTTAACCAAGGAGAAATTCCTTTCCAATATTTTCCTCTCTTTTTCCCTGCTATTGAGAGAAAAAAATCTATTAATTGCAAAGGTTTAAGGAGAGCAGAGTAGCGTGTGAGCTGCTGCCAGCCGTTGGTAAAACTGTCTGTATCTGTTTAAGGGAAATTGTTTTGCCATGAAACACCATCTGTCTGGCCTGCTGGCTGGCTCCTTGCTGATCTGTCTATCTATAGACTCAACCTAAGTTTCAAGTGTAGCAACCTCTCAAACTACTTGTGATGTTAAGTTTTTACTTCCACTGACAGGCTAAGAATTGCTTGTTTAAATTTTCATTTTGTGTTGTTTATCATTTTGTTTATTTGGTTTTTTTTTATTTGTCATTTATCCAACAAACTCCCCCATTAAAAATCTCATGGTAGTAACAAGTCATTGCAATTAACAGATTAATAGATAAAAGACTTTCAGCTGATAAGTGTATTAAAGCTTTACATAGTTCCTGTCATGAAAGTAGTTAATGGCAGAGTTCACTGGTGTATTTAGTTCAAAGTAAGTCTGATGTGCCAGTTAAGGTCCTATTTTACTGCCTTGGTCTCAGGTCTCAGGTCTATATGTTTATGTGGCCTTTTCAGCCCTAAAAATGAACCCAGATTGATGAATTGGCAGTTTTTGCACAAATACGAACATGCCAAATGATCTAAGACCCCTCTAAAGTGAGCATCTGAATACGGTTTGCTTCCCAGTCCTTGTTGTGGTTTTGTTGTGGCTCAGTTAATTGTAATCAATGTAGGAATTTAAAAAAAATTTCTCCCATTATCTTAAAAGTGGGGGCATTTTCAAAGTTTGTGGGGCAATTAATAAAAAAATATTTTGCCATTTTCAATGTGAAATAAGCCTAGATAAAAATGCAGTTACTAATTGTTACCACCCGTGCATCTTGCTTTACTTTCTTAACAGTGTCTGTGAATGATACAAGTATTAAAATATTGGAAATTTTTTTTGAAGGATGCATTTAGCCAAAAAAAGGTGAACAATACAAAGTGGTAAAGGTTTTTGTAGTAGTATCGGCAATAATTGAAAACTACTTTCATCGCTGCTGCCAGCCCATTGTACAACGCTGCACTCAGCAGCCTGTGTGTGTATGTGTGCATGTGCACATTTTTCTGTGTTTTCCTTTTCTTCACTTGATCAGAATCTAGGGGGCAGTTTTTGCCCTTGGGTGACACTTTTTTTGGGCGTTTTTAGATTTCTTGAGGGCACTTTTGCCCTTTGTATCAACTAATTTCGGATCCTGGTTGTAGCACGAAGCACACCGGGTTCACTTCACCCAATGTCATTGTAATATAATCCTCTGGGCTTGCCATAGTTTTATTGTGTACACTTTGAAGCTCAGTGCTTGGAAAAAAAAAAACAAAAAAACACTTTGACTTCTGTCTGACTATGTCAATATAAATAGAACTGAGTCTCTGCTCTGTCCGCTTTTTGGACCACTTGTAGAGGACTAAGTTCGGTTCTCTTTAAGAGGTCTATATGTGAAAATACCCTAATACCAGAGCACAACCGTGCAAACTTCATCAACTCTTCTCAGGGTGTCATCAAAGAACAATGTGTGAAATGTAAAGTAGAAGTTTTTGAAGCAGCTTGTTAAATGGTAGAGGCTCATGCTCCTCTAGGTGTTTTTATTCACTCTGTTGGTTGGTCTTTCAGAGTGCTTTCACGCTTTCCTCATTTGATTCGGACTTTTGGACCTTTCAGTTTGATCCAGACCAAAGTTACAGGTGTGAACACTCCCCAGGACCATGGTCTGGACCATTGACCAAACAACTGCACCATGGTCCTCCTGAAAAGTCAGGACTCGGACTGTTTCCAAGTGAACCATGGTTCGGTTTGCTTCAGGTGAGAATGCAATTTGGGACCTAATAGAGAAAACAAACCAATACACAGTGCACTGTGGTTTTTAACTGGCCAGAGCATGTTTAGTAGTCACAACAATGTTACAGTCCAGTTGTGTGGTCTGACAGCAGACAGGACCATGGCCCTGGAGAGTGTTTACACCTGTAATTCTGGTTTGGATCAAACTGAAGAGTCCAAAAGTCTGAACCAAACAAGGCAGGTGTGAAAGCACCACTAACCATATTTCTCATTGGTTCTACTCATCATCAGGTCTTTATGGACCAGGTCCCTTTTAAGTCAGGTCACATCTCTTTTTTTGAAAAAAGTAAACATGAATGTTTCCACAAGTCTGTTTAAGCTTAAGTTCAAGAGGTGTTTAATTGGGCTGAGTATTGCTTCAGCTTTTTCACCCCTATGTTGTGATTTCAGTCCTGGCTGATTTGGCAGCACCAGTGGCTACTACAGTGGCTACTATGGCAACATCATGTATGGTTTCACATTTCAGTAAACACTCCTTTGGCAGCTCCTTTGACTAAAAAACAACATTCAAAAGACAGCAGCTGAGCAAACTCATACATGATTTAAATTAAGGAGTCAATTAATAAGACATACACATTTGAAATGATTTTGAAGGACAAAGTTGCTCAGTTTGCTGGGGAGTTGCAGGTGTTAAGTCTGTAACCTGAAACACCACATCTAACAGCTCTCTGTGGCTAACCTGTTTTATTAGTCCCTAACATGTTGTGAACTCATCCACTGAGGAAGAAATGCTCAAAATGACCAACACACTGGGTTTTCTTTTTTCTTGTTCATATTTAAAAGCTAGTTGATCACATGCACTGTAAAGCATTGGCAGTCTCATCTGTAAAAAGTGTAAATCCATCATGAGAATGGCAATCTCTGCCACTAAAGATGTGCATAATTAGTAGCTTCTCAGATTAAACTTTACTACTCTTGCTACTCATCACTACAATTATTAGTTTGTTAAAGTAATTTTATTCGCGTAAACATTTAAATTTCATACTAATATATTTTGCGCTGAAAAGTTATGTCTTCCAAGTCAATGCTGATTTAGAATAAAAGGATTATCTGTTACTGCATCAACTGTTATGCCTGTCATGTTTTGTAGAATAATGAACATTTGGTTCTTTGAGTGTTAATAATTTTTTACTGATTAATACTTTTAAACAAAGATTGTTTTGAACTTTGTAGATAGAGATGTTCATACAACATCATCAATGCATCCACTGAACAAAGCTAAGTAAAACAATTGTAAACAGAAAAACATTTCTTCCATGTCGAGTCACCTCCCACTTACCTCTCTCTCTGTACGGTCTTAACACACATGCACAAATATACATGACTACTACTGCACATTGCAGCAAGAGAACCTGAGAATAATTTATCTCCTTCACTGGCCTACCATCAAAGACACAGGGGAAAGATTGGAGGGGGTGGGTGGGATGGCAATACACAAAGAGTTCAGCCACAAGGAGTAAGGGGATAAAGCTGCTGCTGTTTGAACAAGGACCTGTCAGAACATATGTGGACAGGCACACACACTGCACAATGCAGAAGAAATATAGGAAATCTCTATAGCTCTTTCTCTGTTTTTCTCAAAACAAAGATTACAGACTACTACTATGTTTCAGTATTTTACCAAATGCTCTGTATCAAACTGCAGTATGTGTTAACATGTACATATTTGTGTTTTTCCACAGGCTGACAAATTACTAAAGGCACATCTGAACGTCTAATTCTAGTGTGCCAGCATTCTAACGTAAGTACCAAAATAGTATCTATCTATCTATCTATCTATCTATCTATCTATCTATCTATCTATCTATCTATCTCTGTCTGTCTGTCTGTGCTTTAAAGATGTGTGCTGTATCACAGACTTTGTAATTGCTGTGAAGCAGAGGCTTCACACACAAACATGCTCACGCATACACACACAAACACACACAATTAAGCTTGCAAGTGATAGAGTGAAATACACTTTACTTTATAAATTTATAATTCCCCTAATCTCATTGCAGACTTGCAGTAAAAAGATAGACAAGACAGATGCTGTGTTTTACTCTGAATGATTGGGTTAGAAAAGAGCAACCATTGGCTGTATAAAACACTGGACAAACCCTCCATGACGTCACACATTGGTTTCTGCATGAGCAAAAGTGAAGCCTCAGAAATCTCGTCCTGGGCACCGCCATTAGCCTGCGTGTGACTCCGCAAAGAGCCCACCTAAACGTCGAAAAACCAAATATGGGAAAAGAGGCGGGGCTTGAAGGACGGACAGCGCACCCACTCAGCAAACAGCCCCAGGCTATACGTCAACAGGCTGTCAATCAACAGCCGAATAGCCAAATTTTAAGCTTAAATATAGAATAAACAAATGAGTCAGAAAAAAATTCACCCACCTCAGAGTTTTCATGAGATAGTAGAGAAGCTGTAGACAAAAAAAAAACGTTTTTTGAACCAGGCTGTATATATGTTTATTTCTGCTCTAAAGTTGGCCGTTTTAACATGGGCTCCAATGAGAATTTGCTCCATTTGGAGCCAGCCTCAAGCAGTCAGTCGAGGAATTGCAAGTTTTTGTACTTCCTGGTTGGCTTCAATGCGGAAGTGGGGAGTTTGCCCCTTGAAAGCAACTTGTTTAAAAACCATTACTTTAGCCTTCATTGAGTTAAATCCCATAGGCTATGACAAACTCTCTTACCCAGGATTTAAATGAAAGGGCAATGGGAGAAGTAAAAAATGATTCATGCGTCCTATTTACCCTGGTAGCCTTGCTCTATAGGCGTATGTTGTTTGTGTCACTTTGTAATCTCTGTTTTACAGTAGTGGTGAATAACCTCCTAGCAGAAAGCTTTTATTTTACCCAGAAAGTGGCTTCACTGACTATATGGAGCTGTCTTCATCTGTTTGACCCTGAAGTGTACAGTGTAGTCTCTGAAACTCATGAACAAACAAACAAACAAACAAAAAAAAACTACTCTAACATCTGGCGTTTTCTGCAACATTTTACTAACATATTTCATAGTCCATCCATCTTTGTTTAAGTAGAGCTCAAAGATCCATCAGTCATTGTTGTGTTTAAAGGTAAAGTCAGTAGTATTGTTTGTTGTGGTTAGGACACACATCATTCAAACGAAGCCCCTTCTCCTGGACTTCAGACAGGCATGCCCCCTGCCCCTGATAGCGGCTACCAGAACACACCCACCCAGCCAAGCAACCGCCTGCAGCATCAAGTTCACATGTAGCAGTGACCAGACTTCACATGTTGCTCTGTGTTCCATTTACATGGTGGTTGGACATGTATTTATTACATAACATGCCCACCTACCCTACAGTTATTCTGCCTTTTTAAAAATCAGCATATATTGAAGTTTTAATTGTGCAATTTAGGCAACTAAAAGCATGTAAGGTAACAGAAGGATATGCAGTCTGAAAACTGATGTCAAAGGCAATACAAGTCAATATGCATTTAATTTTTGAATAATAAATGTGCTGACTCTCCGCTCTTTAGGATGTTTAGAGGCGGTTCACATGAAACGACACGTTTGCATCATTCACATCATAAAGTTCAAAGCACAATACTGTTTGAATACTTTGAGACTGTAGCTGTTCATAGCCCTTTGCATTTGAAGATTTGGATTCTGCTCTCCTTGGCCACCTATAATGTCTTATTTAAGGGCAATGCACCGAGTCACGCAGAGACAATAGAGGCACTGGACTGATGAGTGGCATTTCTGGCAACACAACAACAACTTAAGAATTGACTGCAGAAACTCACACAAGGAAAACAGTATGTGCATACAAGTGTATACATGAGTCAGCTGTGGGAGATTTGGTCTTGAAATGGAGGAGGAACCATCAAAATGTTTGTTTGAAACATTTCTACACTATCATTTTGAGAGAGAGTTATGGATTTAAACAAAACATTGCTGTGGATTCAGAGAGGAGCTGGGGGTGTGAAGGTGTGTTTGCTATGGCAACGGCCGCGCATACACATGCAGCAGCCGATGGCTCCCTCAACTTTAGCATAACAAAACCAAAAATGAGCAATCATCTCATTTTTACGACTGAAAATCGTATTACTTATGACAGTATTACACTCGTCAATATCAGAAGAGGAAGTGCAATGATTGGATTAAGTGCGGCGGACCTTGAGACGATCTCTGCTCTCGGCATTTCAAGATCCGATAATCAAAACATTCGGACTGGACATCATCGCAAGTGGTGAGGTCAGCCCAGGAAGAGAGGGAAAAGAGCTGGGATAAGAGTTAAGCTAAGAAGGCTTGGACCCAAGGCTGTTCCACTACCCAGCCTGCTCCTGGCAAATGTCCGGTCACAGGACAATAAAATGGACGAGATTAGACTCAAATCAAATCAAATCAAATCAAATCAAACTTTATTTATATAGCACTTTTCATACATAATAAAATGCAAATCAAAGTGCTTCACAAGATAAAACAATAAAATAATGAAACATAAAACAATAAAAAATGAAAGCCCATCCCTCCCACCCCCACATATGGACCCGACCCCCCACACACACGCACACACAAACACGCCCACACTTGTACTCATACACATCTGCACACATGCCCACTCTCACAAACACAGTAAACAGACTGCCAACATGGCATGGCACTGAGGATCCAGGTGAGGAGAAGCCATCTATGGGTGGCCATCCACACCGAGAGGCACCATAGT
>JAPZDZ010000014.1:19834913-19847920 GCA_029783805.1 Acanthurus tennentii
ATATTTTGAAATAGTGACTCTCATAATCTACATCAATAGCATCAGCATCTGATCGGCCAAATCCATTCAATAAAGCAATTTAAAATAGTGTAGTAAAGAAAAAAATCCACAGAATTTCAGTTGCAAGGAATTTATTTTTCATATTGCACATTAATCAAAGCACTAGTTTTAATTGTAGTTTATATTCTTATCGCCAGTCATTCCTCTATTAATAAGATTTATGATTCAACATCCTTAAGATATATATTATTTGTTAGGTATTGTTCAATAAAATTACAAAAATCACGTTAAAAACTTTATATACAGTTCATCATTAAACACACGAACAATACCGTAGGCTCGAGTTGTAAAAATACATTAAAATGTAAAGGAATACTACTACGACTATTATTACTACTACTGCGACTACTACTACTACTATTAATAAATAAATAAATAAATAAATCACGTAACCAGTTGTAAGAGCTACTCGGTCCGTGCCTTGGCATCAACTTCCTTCCGGTTTGTTGTTAATAGCATTTATAGCAACCACCATAGCAACCACAATTTCATTGAGAGACCTGACACAATGTACGTCGAAACGAAAAAAACTACTGATTGTATATGTAAACAAAATGGATACTATGAAAAGAAAGTGTACATTTGTAGAAACATTAAAATACATTTCTAGAAAAGTTATCAAAACAAAGCTTAAGCCACAAGCTATCTTAAAATATAGCAATTTCCACCGAAAATAGAAGCGATGTCCGCCATGTTTTCTGTTCACGCCGGGCAAAAACTCGAACGTGACCTAAAGTATGCCCGCAGAAAAGACTAGGCAGATGAAACGTACCCACGTCACAATTTCAAAGCCATTATTGTAAGAGCACTATGTTTTGTGCTGTGGACAAACGTAGGTATTACACAATCTGCAGTGAGACTGGGTTGCACATGATACTACCTTTGGAATGTGTACTTAACATCTTAACTGCTGTAACATGTTAATCTTAACTGAATTACATTTTGGACATCTAGCCCCTGCTACTAAAAATTTACAGAATTGACATGACTGCAAAAAGGAAACTGCTGTTCATAATGTTATTAGGAAAATGTAAATGGGATTTTTTGCCCTCTTTGTGGGCAGGTGTGTAATTTGTTTATATTCTTTTAAGTAATACAAGTCACAGAGAATGAGCATGGTTGCTTCTCTAGATTTTTTAAAGCCTGTGTCTGTCTGTGTGTGTGTATTAAATGCAGATTTCTGTGTATTTTTATTGCAGTTATCACACTGCTTAGCATGAGCTAATGAGTGTAAACTCTCTTACTGAAGAGACAAGGGAGTAGAGAGGGGCAAGAAGAGTCTCATCTGCCGGTAATTGGGTATGCTTGCCTGTATATACAAACTATATAAATGCTTAGTGTGTGCGTGCATCTGTGTGTGTGTGTGTGTGTGTGTGTGGTAAAGTGTGTATTGTTGTTATGTACATTGTGTGAACTAAAACATTTGCAAGCAGGTAGGAGTGTGTATATGTGTGTTAGGAAGAGAGATATAGAGTGTATGTGTTTGTGTTTGTCTTTGTGTGTGTGTGCGATTGATAATAAGCCTGCTAAGGTCTGTTTTCCATGCTTTCCATATTTAATAAGATGTGACTGCCTCTAACTGATGATCTACATATTTCCCTGTGAACCAAATGCATTTTAAGGAGTTGGCAGTCATGATTAACACAGTCAATTTCAAAAACTTCAAATGTTGTTGGTGCTCTTTTTTTCAGTGCCTGCAAATGAATCAATACAGCTTCTAATTATGGTTTATTTTTGGAAAATATGGAGACATGCAAGGGCAGGATGGGGTCTTATTAGCACAATTGTCTGAGAATATTTAGGACAATGAAAGCATGAACTGCAATCCTGGCAGCTGATTCTTTCTGTGAGCTTTGTTTACTTGAGAATATAGTGAATTTAACACCTCTTTAAGTTTGTGGTTTATGCTTAGTAAGAAGAAAAGGCACATGTACTGCATATGTGCTTCCCACTAGCCTTAACTGACATATTTTCTGCCTCTAAGACTTAACCTCAATGCACACACATGGTCCCCATGCTTATAATGTAATCTTTATTTTTCAGACAAATTTCATTAATTCATCAGGAAATCCACACAGAGTTTCATCAATGTGGCCCCAGATTTCCACACTGTCAGAGAGTATAAAGAGTGCATCTTGCTCTTGGTTGAGTGATGAAATCCCACCACAGAGCCACTCTCCACAAAGGAGTCAATCACACTGGACTGTAGTAGACAAGGTTTTACCACTGACTGGTCCAAAAGGGGTTTAGCTGAATTCAGTCATATCATCACCAGAGAAGAAAGTGTCAGAGCAGCCAGCAGACTTTAGGCACACTGACCTGTCTCCCGACAGAGTTTTTTTTCCTTTATTAGCTTATGGTCATCTTGAGGCACACATGTTTTGGCTGAGCGATCAGTGTTTAGTGAGTGTAGAGGCTGAACCCACTGCTGAACCCACTGCTGAAGTCTGTCCACATTGGTTGGGTCAGTGTGTGATCATGTCAAGCTCCTCCATCAGTCACTCTACCGACAGTGACTGGTAATTTTTCATTTGCAAATTTTTGTTATATTTTTCATGTTGCTTGCCAGTCACTTTCATTTTGAAATCAACTCCATTGATAACCATTGATTTTAGTATGTTTTTGTGAATCAAGTTCATTCATGCGTTTATGAATGACAGCAAATGGTGTGCAAGCCTTTTTAAATGTTGTTTTTACTAGAACTTGGTATCCAAAGGTTATGTGTTCCTGACATTGCTATGTTATAACAAAACCTCTTATGGAGGACATCAGGTCGGATGTCTGGGTCAACAAAGTTGGTGACTAGTTACAGAGACAAGTTTAAGTGATCAACAAAGAGCATACATCATGTGTGTTTGTAATTTGAGGTATATGTATTTGTGTAGTTTTTAACTTTAAGCCCTGTAATTGCAAGCTTGAATGAAACTCAGCACTTAAATTAATACTTTGTACATGTGCCTGTGTGTTTCTATGTTTTTCAGCTAGTTAGAACCAAAGTCTGCTTAGGTAGTTGAAAATCATATGCATTTAAGTGTAGAGTTGTCATTATTCTGTCCATCTCCTATAATTGGCAGTGGGTGTTAGGAAGAAAGTAAGGCACAAGATAAACAGGCTCAAAGAGAAAAGAGAGATACAACAGAGCCAGTTAACTGCATTCCTTTGAACAAACAGCCGAGCTCAAACGAAGCTGCCTCTTATCATTTCAGCTCTGTCAATCAGATATCCCTCTGTGGTGTTTATGCAAACAAAGGCGTCACATGTGGCACATGGCATGGTGTAATGAAATACGTAATGTCTGGAAGAGTGGCGCTGTGCATGATTAGCCTAATGGAAGATCCCACTCACAGCCGTCTTGCTCATTTGCTTGTTTCAATATGAGGGGATTATCACTGATTCCATGATAAGCATGATGATTGCTTTGAAACAACATCACCCTCCACTGCTATCACTGTATTCCTTTGAATGCCACCTGTATACACCAATTTCATGGGTACAGTACAACTGTAAGTATCACTGAAATAATGTGTGCAGACTAAGCATGTGGTCCTTGTGGTCTCTGGTCTGCTTGCAGCAAATGAACAATGATCTTGTTTATATAAGTCACGTCATGTGTCTTGAATGAATGGAATAGCTAGTTGATCTCAAATAAGCTAAGTGTGACTTTATCCAGCAAATTTTCATGATGCATTGAAATCTGATTACTCTAAACACCTAAACATATTGCATTTGTATCACACATAATGTAAAAAAAAAAAAAAAAAAAAAATCTGTCCGCAATATCCTTGGAATCAACATGGTATTAACTGAGTATTGTACTACTGAAGCCATTGTACTGTTTTAGTACAGCAGCTCAATAAACAATGACAGTTTGATTTGAATACCTACTAAATTTAATGCAACTCCCGCTATAAGTAAGATAGATGATGCTCATTTGCTGAGAGATGTCATGCCACCAATATAGTCTGTTTTTGAAACTTTAATGTTTAGCTTTGTATTGGACAGAGTAATGATTATGGTTTTAATAAAGTTTTTTTTAAGTCATTTCAAAACATTTTTGGCTCTTGAATGCTCACTGTGTCAATTCTAATGGCAACTCTTTTCAATTAATGCAAACTTTCTATCACTTAATATGTCCTGTGGTGATATGCACTTTAAAGAATATATCCCTCCACATCACATCACACACACACACACTTAAATGGACCAGTGACCAAGCTTAAAAAAAAAAAAAAACTGCACATATTCACAAATTGGCAGGAATTAGGAAGTTGCCAGTCCATCCGAGTGTGTGTCATTGTTGGTCAGCTAACCCCTGACAATGAACCAGACGGTCTGTCCATTGTAAGTCCATTTGTCCTAAAAAATGTGGATCATTTATTATGCCATACACCACATAAGCTATCAAACCACCACTGATCACCTTGGCCATCAAGTCCCAGTAGCCCTCCCACTCATTTGTATTGGAGGTAACGCCAGATATTTCAGTGCACTTGCAAAACAGGCTAATAAACTCAAGCATTCACTCTGGGGTGCCAAAAAGTTATTTAGGCAGTGGTCTTGACTCCATCAAGACCTTTGTGAATAGCTAAGTAAATTCTCAAGGGACTAGGCACAGTTAATGGGACAGGACAGGCTCGAAGAGAATGTGCACAGGCTTTGGTAGGGTCAAGCTAGATTTTTTGGGCCTGATCTAAGCTCTACTTCACAGAAACTATCAAGTGGAGGCTTTATCATTCATGATTCTCAAGGACATCAAAAATGAATGGCTACGAGTCCTAAATCATCCATTACACCTCCTATACAACTAAGTTCTCCAATACACTTCCATTGCACCATACCGGAGGACAAACCGACTGAATGTAAACAACTTCCACATAAAGCTACCGACCAAATAGTAATCCCTCAGGGACTTCATAAACAACAGTTGCCGATTTATAACAAGGACCACTTGACAGGTCACGATGGAAGGTACAAAATGAGCTTCGTTGTCAAAGCTCATGTTTAAAAATGTTATACATGTCAGTGATTAAATTCTGGGAGCTGCGAGGCTGCAGGAAAATTACAGCAGACTGTGGTAAACCAACCCTGGGAGAAACAGGAACTTGACCTGAAACACCCTATATCTAGAAGCTCCCAAGGAAATGGTAACCAGTCTCTGGTATGGGGCCTCAAAATTTCTTCATATATCACATCAGCTATGCAGCAAACCATAGATCGCCCTGGCTGTGAGGTCCAGGAAAGAAGTCCATGACTTTGCTTGTGGTCAAACTATGCTCAAAGAATTGCATCTAACCCACCAACATACCAACAACATTCACATCATAAGAAATAGCTGTTACTATTGTGTTATGTTTTGTTTTTCATCATAATGATGTGACATGACATTATATCGCCAAGGTGTTGTTATAGCATCATGTGGCAGTTGTTATTTTTTCATTGTTTTTCAGTTATAGCATTTGTAACCTGATGACAAAGCTTTGTTCTAACATTATAATGTAAACTTTGTTTGATTACACCAGTGTTTTGTAATATCAGTTTGATTTTGTTGTAGTTGTGCTGTTATACCAATACACTGGTGTTGCTGTGATGTTGTAGCATCATAATGCTTTTTCTGGAATTCAAATTTTGTTGTTGTAACACCATGATACAGTTGTTGCACTCCTATTGCTTTCAACATTATGAAGCTGTTGTTGCTGTGGTGATAGTGTATGATAATTATGGTGTTGTTGCCGTAGCTTTAGGGCCTCGTGAAGCTTTGAAGCGCTGGGCTGCAGGCCTGCTGAGATTAGAAGGTGGCTGTGCTGTGCTTGGCTCCATTATTCATTGGCTGTTGTGCATTTTGTTCTGGAGCGAAACACGCATTGACATCAAAGGCAAAATAGGAGAGGGGAGGAAAACAGCCCAATGTCTTAAAAAAACCATGTTGCATTTATGTATTTCATTATCTGGCCCAGGAGCAGAGGAGAGGAGGGAGCAGGAGAGAGATACAGAGAAGGATGGAGAGGACTGGGACTGATAATGTTATCACAGTGTTTACATTAAACACCCTAAGACTGAAAGGACTTGGATGGATTACAGCCACCAGAGAGAGGGTGTGTTTTGGTGTGTGCTTTTGTGTAAGCATGTGTGTTAAAGTGACCTTTTTAGTTATCATAGATCCCTGTCTCTTTAAAAAGCACCTTTAGACCTGCATACACATGTAAACAGATTACCTTTGTACACTGTATATTCGCTGCTTTTGCTTATAAAATGTAAGGAATGGCATGCTAGTTTTAGCCAATATCAGAAGGTGTTAAGACTTACCCAAGCTGTATCCCTGTTTCCTTCAGTCTCTATGCACCTTGAATCACTGTCAGATTAGATTGAGTGAAGCTAGAGTGTAGCTATGGCCTCTGGTTTCATTAGAGACTTGCCAGTTTTACATCAAAAATAGCACTTCTTTAATTTACAAACCTTTGATAAAAAAAAAAAAATCAAATAATGCTGAAAAAAGTCTTGTTTACTTTGTTATCCTTTGGAAGTCACAATGGTAATGATAATGTTTCAATGGAATGACACGGCATGAAAATTTGGGGAGTTTATTATTTTATTTAAAGAGTAACTTTACTCAGTCTAATAATCTTGCTTTCCTTGACAGACATACAACAGAAGAACAAATCCTTGATTCACTTCCCTTCATCCATCCTGGAGTCATACATCTTATCTTAAAATTAAAAAAAAAAAGTGGCTTTGTTACTCCATGCATGCTGGACACGAAAATAATCTAGTTTTAGTCAACATATTGTTTGCAATAGCAAGTTTCTGAGGTGTCAGTAGGTAGAAGTTGTTTTTACAGTCTGTGTTGCCCTCCAATGGCCAAAAAATCAGTTAACCCAGGGAAAAACTTAAGGAAAAACCCTCCAACCTCAGTGTTCTAGTGTGTATTTATGGAAGAAGGTGATGTATGTGGAATTAAATTTAAAAAAATATACAGTTTGTGTGTTAATGGCAATTGAGGAACATGAACCGGCACAACAATGTGGCTCGCTTTTTTTAAACAATAAAAGTGCCAATAACCTGCGCCAACATTAAAGATTATAAATATTTATAATTACTTTACTACTGTAGGTGAAATAATTATATGACAAAATAGGTCTGACTAGAAGAATGTTTTTGGATTGTAGACTGTAAGCTTACCTTTTAAATGCGCCCTTATAGCATCATTAGGCAGCTGCAATGATAGGCGCAAGGCTGGTGGTCCGTCTCCTGTCACCAGGAGTTTGGGCTTATTCTGTAATGTTAGCACTTGTACATCTGTGTATCTATTTTTCTAATATATTTTCTATATGTTTTTTTTTTTGTTTTTTTTTAAATAAAAAATCTAGCTAGCTTTAGCTTTTGATAAGGGAGCCCACTTGTCAAATGGCATCAAGCAGTGGCCACTACCAAGCAACGTGATATTCGCATGAATGTTGAGCATAGCAATACACAGCCTTTTTTATGGGGGGTAAAAGTGACCCCTTTGCAGGTTCAGATATAAATAATATTTTTTTTAAACTTTTTTCATTTTAACAGAATTTCCTGCATTTGAAGATGACAGGGGTGTAACAAAGATCACTTGGAGGTTTTAGTGTTAATAGTTTTTAAACAACAATAAAGTTTTATGGCACAGGAAGTAAGCTACATCTGCCTTTGGTTAAACACACCTGTCAGTAGATGAGTTTGTCTTTGGTTTGGATCCGTTTGGTTTGTTTTGTTTTTTTTTATTATGTGATTCTTAATAATTTCAATAATGAACAAAGTAATAAACCAACTGCTACATTCTAGCACTACCTGTTATGTGAGTGGGTTAATGCATGTGTACAAACAACAATAAAATGTTAGGTCACGGTTATAGCACAGAGTTCAGAGTAGAATGTTTTCTCTTGCTGTGTGAGTTCTGGTCAGTCTTAGCTCATAAAGTCATCCTTCCCTCCCTTTGTCAATGTTGTAATTATCAGAGGCAAACATCAGAAACCTTCCAATCACTCTGCTCTCCTCCTCCCACTGTTAGGCAGTGTTGAATGGGTTATTACCAGTGTCTCTCCATTCTATCCAGAGTCATTAATACATGTCAGCTCTGTACACACCAACTCCTCACTTCATTTATCCCAGCACGCTTTTCAATTTAATCAAAACTGCAGCATCAGGACACAGAGGGTCTCGCACACACACACACCCAGGCATACATGCACACACTCTCATTTACTGATTAGTTCCAAAGACTAAAAGGGGAACTTCCTCTCTGATGATATTTTTTTTAGTGAATAATTTAGCAACTGTTACACACAATGATTAATAGAGGTTATTCTAAACTTCTCAGCTCTTGAGAGCAAAAGAAGTTACTTGCAAACTATTTTCAAGTTGCAACAGAACACACCCATATCCAGTTGTAAGAGTTTTGTCTTTTTCTTCAGAAAATGTTGCTCCTCCATAAGGGCTAGCTGGGATCAACAGTACCAAACGACAACAGCTTTATTCCCATTAGTTAACGTCGATTGCCTAAATCACCTAGTTTATCTAAGGTCTGGTTAGTCCAATTAGTCACATTCATCAAATACTAATACTTTCAAAGTTTAAGCTTTAAGTGTGTTTTTTTAACTACTGTCACAGACAATATTTATGTTACATAATTTCAGCTATATAGGAAAACTACTGGACATATGTTTTATATAACCAAATGAAATCCAGAGATGTAAAATGTAAATAGCTCTATTTTTGTTAATAAATACATTTATTAGTATGGATCAATTGCATGTCTCATTCCAAGCCCATTAACTACTTTGATTTAGTAAAAAGGGGCGTAATGAAGAATCAAATAGATCAAAAAAAGAAAATGACTGGCTGTTCTGTGCTGGTGTCCATCTCTTGCATTGTGCCAAAATAGACAGCCTTGATTGTTCTTACAACACAAGTCTGGAATCCTTTGTAAAAAATTACCATTTCCAATAACCTAGGCTACAATTAATCACACAGCAAACCTAGTGTAGCCTGAAAGTTTAAGGGTGCCATTTATAAAAAGTTTTACTGGGAATGTTTGCGAACAGTTTTTTGTCATCAAAAGAAATCAGAACTGCAGCAGGCCGGTAGACTGTGAATTTTGATTAAAACAATTATTTCAACTGAACTTGATCAGTGCACCCTTGGCATATTTTGAAGTACTAGGGTGTGTCTTTAGTGTCTGTGTGCAAAGCATTAAGCTGTCACCTAACTCCAGTCAGCATCAGCTGGGCATTGGTCAGTCCTAGATTAATTTAATAAAGTATATATTAATATCTGTACATTCATTTGTGTAACAAAACCAGTCTTTGGCTTTTTTGTATATTGTTTGCTTTGAGGAGTGTGAAATTTTGAAAGTTTCACACCGTTCAAAGCGTCATAGAAACTTGAACATTTCTGTGACAGCATGTCCGATTATTTTCACTGCAGAAAAACGAAAAACCTTTCATTCATTTTTAACTATTATTGTTGTAGTTACTGATCGTGATGTGTGTCTATGTGGTTCCACTCAATCTAGACAATAACATGATATCCCGGTGAAGCTGTTATCTACCAAAATATTAGTTGTGACATGATTTTGGCATGAGGTGGTCACATGTTTCATACTGCCTGCTAAGCTGACACATGGGAGACAATATCACCAGCCTTTAAAAGGAACTGAGCCTGCTGTTGCACCCACAATCCGAGGATCACATCAATGGGAACACACAGAGTGGAGGCTTGTTTCTGATTGACTGCTTTTCTTTTTTTTTTTTTCCTTTTTGGCTCTCATAATCTCTGTCTCTTTCTTTTTCTCCATGTTTCCTTATTTTGTCAAAGTGTTGAACAAAAAAAAAATACAATGCTATCTATTGATATTCATTGAGGAAACCTTTCGGGATTTAAATTTCTTTCTTTGTTTCATGTGGCGACCTTTGAAATTCCTAAAGACCCCCTCCCCACACCGAGTCTTTCTGTATCTCTTCATGAATAAAGCTAGCAGTGGAGGTGTTTTAGTGATTCAGCTCTTATTTGCCTGGCTGCAGCGACTTTTCCTGCACTATCTCCTTGCCCAGGGGAGGGATTTAAGCCTGGCTGAGAAAAAAAGAATCAAATATTTCTTCAAATACAAATCAAATAAAAAACAGCGGCCTCTTCAGGTGTGTGTTTGTGCGTGCATGTGTGTGTGTGTGTGTGTGTGTATTTAGTTGTGTATCTTTTATGTGTCTCTCTGGTTTTTATAATTGTTCGTGATTTTGCTGAAGATGTGAATATAATGCTTACAACAACACAATTAATAATAAAACTCAAAAACACAAAAGGATACCAACCCCTATGTTGAAAATTGTTTAATTTTTGTAGCTTATAATTTAATCATCTATTTATATTAACTCTGTTTTATAAACAGCATCACGGGACGGCACCTAACTTTTTGTTCCACAACTCTCAATTGTAAAATGATTAATTATTGAGCTCTGTAAGATGGAAGATGGAGGAGGAGTTTGCAAATAACGGGAGAAAAATGTCTGGATGTGATGAAACTTAAGAGTGGAAATGGACTGAGACCGTGAATTACAGACTGGAGGCAGCAGCTGATAGTAAAGAGGCAGTAATAAACTACCACTTTATGTGCAGCAGTGAAGAGGCCCTCACCCTCACAAAATGAACAGTAGCAGCACAAAATGATGTATTAGTCCTGATACATGTCTAATGAGAAAGGCCATTGAGTGACACACCGGTGACATATATTGTGTTACAACACATGAAAACGTATTTAGGGTGTGCCCAACTCCACTCTTAACAATTGCACAAAAACTGGGCACCAAGTATGGTTGTATTTAATCTCTTAGGCGTGGTTTGTGGAGGTAACATGAATTAATAAACCAGTCAAAGTGTTATCTCTATTAGCTAGTGTACCCACACCTGCTGTTTTGCTGAAATGGCAGATTCAGCAAGTTGGAAAATAATCCTCTGTTTTATCAGCAACTCTATTTGACTGCATATAAGCAAATGCTGTGATATATAACTGAGTTGTAGAAGTGCTCCTTTCATTTCTGATAAATAGCCAATTGGTTGCAGGTAGATGAAATAATGCACCATTATTAAGTTAAGTTGATAAAAGACCTGCCACAATCCCCCTGCAACAGAAACACTAAGTTAATCTCCCCATTAAGAGAGACACTGTGTAAATTTAGGCACAAGGCTCAGCAGCATAACACACTGTTTATTTAGGTGTTTTTTAACAATACACCAACAGAATTGGTCAGGATGTAATGCTTATTAATGAACTGAGCTCTTCTACATGTCCAAAAAGGTCACACACACACACACACACACACACATAAACAATCCAGGTTATCACAGTAACATTTTTGGAAGGAAAGTAACTGTCCTCCTGAATAATCCTATCAAGTTTAAAACTATAGTTTTTGTTGCTCTGCTTTAATTTTAGACCATATTTTCTGCAGTGACATTACTGTGCACATGGAAGTGTTTAAAAGGAGCTACCTAAAATAGCCTCACTCTATATTATATGTAATGACTTCATTGCTTGGAAGTGTTTTCTGTGTTTTTATAAAAGCATGCTTTGCTGTATTTACACTATTGTGTTCCTGTGTATTTAATGCATCTGTTGTAGCTGTCAACAACCTGATCAGGGAATACAGTGGAAAATTAACAAGTATAGCTTAAGTGACACATTTGCAGGAATGTTGATTAATGCGCATTGTCTTTATGGCTTTAAATGCATACATAAGTAATCAATAGAAGATTAAAATATGCAAGCTGTTAACCAACCTATCTATAAAACAAAGCGGTACTTGCTGTCTGGTGCTTCTTATATAATACAGCAGTTTCCTTCATTTGGGACTTTCTGGGTTGTCAGTTGTTTGCAGGTCAGCAGTGTTGACATGCTTTGCAGTTGGTCAACCGTGTAAATTCACAAATCAAAGCTGAACTCAACACCTCTGTGGCTTAATCCACTGCCCACAGTGATTCTGTTGTAAAATCATTAATCATCATCTTTAAAATCATTAGTCATGTGCGTTACAACAACAGTTTTTTTGAGGCAGATATTGACATTCAGAAAATTTCTGTTTAAAACCTGTGATAAATTTTTTAGCCAGTAGCTATTTTAAAAAGAAAAAAAAGCCCAAAAATCAAACAATCGACATAATTACTGAGTTATGAATAAAATGTGGAATTTTACATTGTAAAATCAATTTGTCAGTGCTCACCAGGGGACAAAGTATCCACTGTGACAGACCTAAGCAGATCTATTCCCACCTGGCATAAACAAGTGTCTCCACATTCGTCTCAAGTGACCCCTTGTAATTGGATCTCACTCCCCTGCTCTGTGTGCGAGTAAATGAATACATCATTTCAGCTTGTAAAGACCAATTGTGTTGTTCTTTTTTAACTGTGGAGGCAGCAAAGCACTGAACTGCACAAAAATGAGGAAGAATGCCCTTACTGTTTTACAGATAACTGTAAACTTTTACCTTTTTAGCTGTTCCCAAAAAAGAAAGGACGTGTTGCCGCATTTTCACTCTCACTATACTAGTTAAATGGACTGGAGAAAATACACTTTACTGCTATCCTACAGTGTATGGCCGCTATTTGACAGCTACTGTAAATTTTAAGGTGGAGTGTTTTTCTTTCACATTACTTGGTGCATGAGTTGATGTTGTAAATTAATCAAGCTAGCTAAAATATCAAAACAATATCTAACCATTGTGTTTGTTTTTATTACTGATCAGATCTTGATGCATTGGGTTCTCATGGCTTCCGCTTCTGGTATCGTTTATACTTGCTAAAAGACACAAACACCTTTATTTTCTGTTTTTGCCTCTCAGCAGTGTAAAATGTTTAAGTGCTTTTGACATATTTAGTGAAGTTAGTAAAGTGTCCTTTGAAAATATTTTTGATCACAAAATACTAAGTTTGAAGTA
>JAPZDZ010000014.1:19858700-19869115 GCA_029783805.1 Acanthurus tennentii
TGCACATCCCATGCCAGTTTGTGTTGTTTCCAGTCAGGTTGCTTTCAATTGCTCCTTTGTAGAAGTTGAGAAGAACTTGGCTTGGGAATTTTGCTTTCTTGCTTAATCACTCTTTTTCTTTTCTCTGCCAACACTCTTTGCTGTCTCCTCACCTCCAATTTTTGCAATACTCCTGCCAACAACCCAAAAACAGTCTGACATTACTCCTGTCCCACTCTCCATTTTTTGTCTTTATGTAACGTTCTTCTAGGTCTTCACCTCTGTCATGCTGAGACTGCTGAGTCTGTTTGCATTGCTGAGCTTGCTGGTTTTGTTTCTGTTGTCTCTTTTTCCCTGCTTCCTGCAATTCTTCACTCAGCCCCCCTGGCCTAATGGCCAAACTACTGTGATATGGTATAGCTAAAAACATTCACTCCCCTGTGCCACATGGCCTACAGAGCTAACTAGCAGCTACAGCGACAGCACTTTCACGTTTCTTTGGAAAACTGTAGAGTACAGAACCATAGTTGAGACAGAGCAGCCAATAGGCAACAGCCACAATGAAAAAAAAACAAGAAAGCTGTTTCTCCATAAAAGTTTAGATTTCATTTTGTGAGTGCTATTATGTGATACACAGGGTTTTATACCATTTCATACCTCTTCTTTTAAGTTACATAGTGCATGAAGTGACAATTAGGGCGCAGGAACACAGACACAGAGATGCCATTTACCCTATTACAAGTCTGTGTACCATCAAAATGTCCTTTAAGGTTGGTTCTTTGTGGCATATTAGTTAAATAATAGGGCTTTAACTCTCTGGTGCCATTAGTGCAAATGATCAACAACTGTGTTATACTGAAGTCAACTACAACTCATAAAGTGCTCCTCAGTTAAAAAATCTAATCACAAAGCTTAAAAAGTTACTTAATTTTCCCTAAAAAAAACAGCTTTTGCTGATGACTAGTGATTTAACACACCTTGCTATAATACTGTAGAGATGTACTTAATGTTGGTCCAATCTATTTTCAGTCCAAACTTATCACATAAGCAGACTTGGCCAGGACCCCCTTAATTTCCAGTTTTCATGCACTGAATACATCTTTGGTGTCAGTGTGCACTTACTACCTGTAATTAAAGCCAAAAGGTCCAAACCAAGTGATGAGCTGGGAGTGAAAACAGATTAACTGGTCATGTAAAAGACTGGATACTAAGGAATGTTTTGATTCATGAGATAACATCCTGAATATTACCAAGGTTTTGTTTACAATTACCACCCATGGGCACCAACTGTGGCTGTCAGCAGCACTGCATCTAATTGCTTTGCTAAAAGGACCAAAGAGACGATGAGAGGCTGGCATTACTTTCCAAACATCAGTCAAATTTAGAGCAGGAAATTAATTTTTACATGTGGGTAAACTAATACCTCAGGAAGTTAATAAGGCAGACAAACCACTTCATGTTTTTACATTTATGGTTGCTGTAGTCTTTTATGCCTGATTGACAGAGTCTACTCACATCCTTACTAAAAATATCAGTGCTGTAGTAAAATACATCCTCCTACAAATCCCTCCTTGAACCTAACCCTTCCTTTCTTCACTATTACTGGGGAAAAAACAGTGTCACGTCAAACATCATGTAGGCTACATCTCAACGGAAAACTGTTTTCCAATGAACACAGACACAAGGTCAGTCCCAAATATCCTCTGTCTGAATGGGAAAGGACAGAGAAAATATCTAAAAATAATAAAATAAATGTCATTGTTTTATTGAGTGTACCACTCATATAAATGTTGGCATTGCCCTCAAGAATATGTGCCCCTGGTAATTTGCTAAAACACTAGTTTATTGATGAGTAATCTGTGCTTTGTCAGTAAATTGTAATCACTAGTAATATATTCTAAAACGCAAGACCAAGAAAGCTAGTAAAAATTTAATCCAAAAGATGTAAAGCTTTTTCGCAGCTATTTTTGTGGTAAAGAAATGTACATCTGTATACATGATTACAAAAAGAAAACGTTCAAGTGATAATTACAGTGCCAAAGCCAGACTTTTTAAGAAACCAGCAGCATTTTCCATTCCCTTGTATTCATTTGGTGGATGCTTCTAACCACCCACAAATGTCACAACTCTACATTCTATTTTAAACCATTGATTTTTAACATTCTTCCTTCTAATGTTACTAAGCTTTTTTGGTTGTTGTTATCTGGTATTTTTTTCATCTCTGTGTCATATAATTCAGAAAATAAATGTTTATTTTTGTTTTACATTTGGTCCTGAAATGTGTATGTGTATGAAGGAATCCATGTGCATGTGTTAGTGTATCCATGGATGATCAGTTATGCCAGCAATCATTTTAGCTAAAGGTCAGATATGTAATTAGATCAAAGGGCTGTGTGTTTGTGTGTGTGTGCGTTGGGGTAACATGTGTGTTTCTGTTGGAGTGGAGTCATTTAGAATGATTGAATGACATCTATGATTACCCTCTCCCACTGCTAGATATGAGGAGGTAGGGCTTCCACTACAAAGAGCTGTCATGACCGTGTATAATGGGAAATGAGAGGCTCTCACACAGGGTTATGAAGAGGGCCCATATTCTACTGTTATCATCTCTACATTATTTAAATTTGGGATGAATGGTGTACAGGAAGCACAGCACACAGAGACAGAAACGGGGCAAAATCCATTTGTTTTGTGTTGAGTTTGTTCCCCCCGTCAGGCAGAAACAAATCTGCATGCATTAAGGAAAAGTAATGAGTTAAATGTAAGCCAAGAGGAGAGTGAATATCTTAAACTGTATTTGCTGCACCGGCCCTTCCGAGGAATGACATTTTGCTTCCCTAAGCATGTAAATAAGGGATGGAAAACAAGCTGGAGCAGATGCAAACAGGACTATGATGAAGCCCATGAAACCAGGCTTTGTGTATGCACAAACTCTGTATGTGTGTCTGTGTGCATGCATGTGTGTGTTAACGTACAGACTGCTGCATTACTTGAATAGTATCCCAAGCATGGTAAACAGACAATGAATGATCTTGCATTTTCCAGCCTAAACCTCAAAGTCAGCTATTAATATACACACAGAGACACACACACACATCACCAGATGGTGATATGTACTCTATAATTAGATCAACTTTTTATGTATAAACTTTGTTTATCATGGAATCTTAAGTCATTTTATAAAATGATCAGACTTGTGTTTTGTCCTTGTTGTTCTATATTTTTTTTCCTTGTCAGTCAATCCAAAGATCATTGCTAACTATGTCATCTCTAAATACTTTTGACTTTTCCATTTTGCCTGGAACTTTCAGCCTTAGTAAGCTACTACTGAAGACATAAAGGTTTTCAAACACCTTACAAATACATAGATAGTATTTTATAGAAAAAAAGCTGAGTAATTTCCTGAAACACCCTCACACTGTAGTTTCTAGAGAAGGAAACGAAAAAACATTACTCAGTCAGTAGAAAAGCAGAAAATTGCTTAAATGTTAGGAACAAATTTTAACCATCTGGTACGTTTGATACAAGTTAAAGTCAAAAGATACAAGTCAAGTCAAAATAAGATACAGCATGTGTGCCAGGGTAATGAAAGGATATGTCAGCCAGTGCATTTGTATGGGTCCCTGATTTGGCTGATTGATTGAAGTGATTGAACTGATTCCTGTTAATCCATTGTGTGATAGAGCAAAATTTAAATCTGAGACTAAAGCCAGACTCTAATCTTAATATTGAAAACTACTAATTAAGAGGAAATCAAAAGATTACTGAAGAACACTAGTCCATGCAGACTCAAAAAAATGGTTTGATATGATACAGACTCTCTGGGTTTTAAGGTTCAAATAAGTTGCTGCAGCTGATCAGTTGGACTAATGGAGAAAATTAACTTTTCTTGTTGGATTAGTCCCTCTCTCCCTCTTTCTATCTTTTCTTGCTCCCTTACTCACTTGCTCTGTCTGGCTATCCAGAGGAAGATAGAGAGCACATTAACTATTGATAATCTGTGGAACAGCATCACATTCAGAAATAAAATCGCTGTCTAAATGTATTCAGAGCCTGCTCGTAAAACTGTAATTATACACATTACTTTGAATATGAAATGCTGCCTGACAGTTATTGTCAGGGGCTAATAAAAGCCATGCATCTCCTTAGCTATTGAATGCAACACACAGGCAGAGTGCCTTTATGTGGTCTTAATGCAGGGGTTGTTCCTGGGGCTGGTCTCACCGACCATATTTTGAATACTTTACTATGTCTCCACTTGTTGGTTTTCTAAGCATTTCAAGACCATTATTGACATTAAGTCAATACATTGTGTGTAAATGGCCTTACCTGCAACTACAAAAAAAAGCTGTGGCACACATCTAAGAGGGGCCTCAATCTGAAGCCATGTTTCCCATCATATATTAATCAAACACTCTGAGAACGAGGTGAAGTTATCTCTTCATATAAATTAACATATAATTAATATCTTTGCATTTATCTTTTGGTATTTCACATACTTTCAGAAGCCGTAGGACTCCTTTTCTCTGTAATTTAGATTGGTTAGTACAACAAACACTATTGTCAGAGCAGAAAATTTCTCAGCAACTCCTGGCTTGATTGCCTTCACATGTCATAACTTACAGGGCCACTTTCAACAATATATGGTGCATGATCTGAGATGCATGGTGCAAGTGCATTAAGGGTGTGTCCAGCTTCATTTTATTAGTTTAACAGTGGGTAATTTCATTTAATTTCATAGGTGTGTTTTGGTCATGATATTAGTGAAACCAATTAAAGTACTAAATGCCAATCCCTTTAAAAGCCAGGTGCTCAAGGATCTGGTGATTTGCAATTTCAAAAGCAGAATTAGGCAATGGTAGCAGTAGATGTTAGTAATTTTCATCGTCTGTGTGTTTTTAAAATGGCAGGTGTAAGCCCATTGTGGACCCCTATGTTGGCACATTTTACTGTCTGAATAATATGCCCTTTAAATAGCAGGAAAAACACTGCACCATGACTTTAGTCCAGCTTTTTGTTCTATGGCACAAACACTCTCTGCTGCCTAAAGATAGTAAGTGACATCAGTGTATCAGACCACGCTGCATTTTGAGACCAACACAAATGTGGGCACACAAAGCAGAGCAAGTACACTTGCCGTTTACATGACATGGGCGCTGGGTGCGAAAATTACAACAGCGTCAGTCTGAAACTAGGAGTACAATTTGCTCTTAATTTGCTCTGTTTTTTTGGTCAATTTTGGGGTTTGATTGATAACTTTCCAAAGGAAACCCAAAGGAACCTGCACTATCACTGACAAATGCAAATGCATCATCGACAAATGCATCATCGTGACCAAATGTGACCTCAGAAAACAAAAATCATAGAGGTGCACTGTTATCATTAGCTGAATGGGCCTGTCTGTGCTTTGATATTGGTTATTGCAGGTGTCTTCTCAATCTTCCAGCAGCAGAAAATTTGTTCAGTCCAACCTCAAAGTGGGAACATCTCCACAATTATCTGGAGGGGGGTAAACCAGACCCAAAATCTGCCCAAGTATCCTCTACTGTGGAGACAGCATAAAGCAATCTTTCAGATAAACAGAGCCTTGTCTTGAATCAAATTTAATTCCAATGAATTCAACTCAGCTTTATCCAGAAAATTTTGACAAAATATCTCAGTATTTTTTTTAATGAAACATAGGGTCCCTTAAGTTGAAGTAGCCTCCTACTTAGTCATTATTATCATCACATCATCAGTGCGACGGTTTACTTAACACGTTCTTCACCTTATGGCCTTTCTTCTGGTAACATATATTTAAGTTATTAGTATAATGTTTGTGTGCTCAAATAAACTTTTGTCATTGTATATCTTGTATCTGTATGTGCTTTGTAAAAAAAAAAAAGGCTTTTGACTTGTACTGTGTTGGAATTCCTTTACTTGAGTTAGCCACTTCTTCCTAAAAGACACTCCCCCAGGTTTTCTCAACAAGTTAACTGACATTAGAGGAGGACTTTGACTGAAGCAGACTGGGTTGTGTAAGTCATAATACAGGCACTGGAGCTTAGCATGAAGTCATAACAAGCATTTATCAGCTTTGTGTGTGAGACAATAGATAGCAAATAGGTTCCTTTCAGGATATTTTGACTCACTCAAAATATGGACAAGATGGTAAAGAGAAATGAGTCCAAAGCAAAACTGTTGTTCCTTGCCTTTGAAAGGAGCTGGTTTTGCTGTTTTAGTATCTTTACAGGTTACCTCCAGCTCATCTGCCTTTGGTGTTCCATTCAGGTTCAACTGGAAGTCCCAGGGCAGATTTAGGAAACACTCAAAGGTATTTACATCCCTCTTGATATAAAAATGCTTCTGGGTCCCCCTGTAAGGAGGTGGAGGAAACTAGGGAGAGATGCATCTGAGCTACTTTGTTTAGCCTGTCAGCATGGTGATCTGGATGAATACTTTGTGGTTGGCCTCATGTATTTTGGGATGTAATGAACATGACAGCCCCAGATATATCCAACTCCCTATGAGTTCAGAACTTGTTTACATCTGTCATGTTGTTCATGGTACTGCACATTTCATTTGCTCCTTTTTTTATATCACAGTTTTATTACATTTTTCTGTGTTTTTCTGAGGGTCCCTTTTACTGCTACAAAGGCTCAATAAACCAAAGGTATCGTTGGTGTACCCTGTCTTTACCTGACACAATCAAATTCTTTAAAATTTCAAAATCTGTACTCATCTGGTAACCCAACAATTATCTCCAAAGGCTTATTGATTTCATTTCTGTGTGTGTGTGCATGTGTGTGTGTGTGTGTGTGTGTGTGTGTGTGCGACCCATCCATCTCTTGCCTGTGGCTGGCAGCTGATAGTAGGTATAAAATAAAGGGAGCTAGAGCTCGGAGAGGAGATAATTGAAAATCAAAGGAGGAATTTGTTAATTTGATTAGGCAGTACTGGATTGTTCCCAATCAAATTACATTCCATTGTGACATGCAATTAAAGAGAACTCATGTGAGGAGAGAGAGGGAAGAGACGCAGTAGTGCCATCCTTCAATAGGAGCTTATGATCAGAAAACACATCTAAGTGTCAACCTAAAAAAACATTTATAACACATTTCCTAGTTTAATTTAAATGTTGAATTACTTAAAACTTTAACACAAAGATAAATGTTATATTTGAGAACAGATCAAATTTTCTACATGTTTTGAATGTTTTTGTAAGCACTGAATGCACCAACAGTAGATGAAAAAAATCCTTGTAGGATAGTATTTGAGTGACTTGGATTTGTGTAAACATGAGGGGCTTTATTTATGAAATAAGTAGGATCCATACCAAAAGCCTTATGTGCACACAAAGACAAATAATCCAATAATATCAAAATTTTCCTTCTATATACTACATCATTTAGGCTGCCTCTTTTTCTTAGAATAACTTACATTGTAAACCAATACATGAGTTTTATCAAATATGTTAATCTATTTCAAGTTAAAATTTTAAAAACAATAAACACAAGAGTTTTTTTAAAGTTTTCATGGCAAAGGTTCAGTCTATGAAAACTTTAAAAAACCCTTGTGTTTATTGTTTTTAAAATTTTAACTTGAAATAGATTAACATATTTGATAAAACTCATGTATTGGTTTACAATGTAAGAGCAAACATAATCTGTTTGCAAAAGAGATCGACCGAGTTGTATGTTTTGACTGTGTCCTTGATATAGGTTAGGTCTGCACTAGGCCTGAACGATTCAGGAAAAAATATGAATCTCGATTTTTTAGCTTTGAATTGAAATCACGATTTTCTGCCACGATATTTTTTTCTACCTGGGCTTTCAGCAACATCGATTTTGCGTTCATTTGTTCACTGAGTTTTCCTTGCGATTAACGTTATTTCAGCAACGCCGCAGTCCCTCCTCAGAAACTTTCAACTCAACTATTTGATTCTGCATGCTGTAGATCACGTGACCAAAAGACGCTTTGTCATAGGATAAGGGAGAAGCCTTGGAGCGCTTGTTTACAACTGTAACGCATGCCACTGCCTCTTGGAAAAAAAAATTGTAATTTAGAAATGAAATCGCATGTAGGGGTGAATCTACATCGAGGTTCTAAAATGATTAATCCTGCAGGCCTAGTCTGTACTATTCACTGAGTTTCACTAAGTCTGAGCCAGGCAGCCATCAGTGCTAGTGTGAGGTGTAAAAGAGTAGTGTAGTGTGGAAGAACTGGGCTTGGTGGAAGACTAACTGGACTGCTGTATTGTTGATGAAGGCTTGGACCAAAGCCTATGCCACTTTAAGGAACAGATGTACCCTCTTGCATTTGCTGAGGATGAATCTGAAGGAGCAGCTTGTAGCAAAGATGTTGACATTGGAGATCAGCTGGTCAGTTAGTGTCGCAGCTAGGTTTTTACCACAGCTCTCAATGGTAAAGGAGAGATGAGGAACCACAGATGCATTACCTGAAACAAAGAACAGCTCAGTCTTATTAATTATTATTTTGGTACAGATAGCAACTGATTTCAGCCAGACATGCAGAGGTTCCTGCTGCCACTTGGGTTTCAGAACAAAACTACATAATTAGTTTGTCTGCATAGTTGCATAAGTAAAAGTGTTGTGAGTAAACAGGAGACAAGTGACAATTGACTTGCTATGTAAACAGCAGGATGACAACTGACATTATGGAGGCTTAAGAAATGGAAAAAGAGAGCCAGATGCGTAATCATACATATCAGAAGGGTTTGGTGTGGGTTAATTTACAGGGAGGTTTAACAAAGCTGCTTTTGATGTAAAAGAAGACAACTTGTGTGAAATGACACTAAAAATGTCCCATGGGTATATACAAGGGCTTGGCTAACAGCCTAAAGCAAGTGAATGAGCTAATGCCGAAAGTGGAGAGAGCAAATAAAAAGCAGTATCTGTAATGGATGCAGACAAGAGTGAAATAATTATTTAAGCCATTGGTTTTCGAGGGTTTAAGTTTTGGGTTTTGAGCGAAGCCCTGTAGCCAAAAGTGCTTTAATTCTCGCTCTTTGACCACAGCTGAAATTCCCTTGTAATCAAATTTGTTTACAAGGGAGTTTCTTTTATTTCCATTTTTCTCTTCACCCATGACGGTAAAGTACAGGTAAGTACAGGTACAGGTTTGTTGTTAGTAGGTGGGTGTGGCAACAAAGAGTACATGACTGTTGGATTAGGAGGAACAAGGAGGGCAGAGAGGATAACATATAGTTTTTTGAGAGGGTGGCAAAGTATTTAAGGTTTGAAAGAAGGAGCTTGTAGTTACAAATAAGGAGACAGAGAGAAAAAAGGTATTAATAGGCAGAGATGTCCTCAGAGTGCTTGAATTTCATTTTTTTTAATTCAGCTGCCCCTAGGATGATTCTGTAATATGTAGAAGAGTTACAGAGTTCGTGGTAGAACAGTTCCTGGTGAGTAAGCTCAAGTTAGTCACTAGCTTTGATAGATCAAGGAAATTAAGTCAGATGATAACTGTGCTTTCTGGATGTTAAAGTCACAGAAACAACCATCTTCAGGGATTTTAAATCGAAGGACTTAAATACTCAAAATACTCAAAGAAATTACTTGTGAGGACCTGTTGGGCAGCAAAGCACAACATTTCTCTTATTTATCTGGATAAGGAACAGACACAGTGTGAAACTCATAAGTAGACAGTGGAAGCAGTTATAAAAGAAATCACCTTTTGGAAGAGATTAATAAACCAGTGCTAAGTGGGTGTTTGGGTGGGGGAGTAGACTGTGGAGAGGGCTGCAGGAATGAAAGTTTTCTCTGGTATGATCCAAGTCTCAGTGAAAACAATGAAGATTGATTTTCAGGAGGCGAAGCCAAAGATGAAGTTAGCCTTGCAGGAAGCTGAATTTTAGTTTATACTTGCCTGTATGTGTGTGTTTACTTTGCTGTGCCTTAACATTTGTATCATTGTGATTGCCATTAAGCTGTGTCATGTAAAGTACATTACCCTAACTCCCTAAAATGTCATAGAAGTGAAGCCATGTGGAAGAACCTGTCAACTTATTGAAAATTAGCACACTAAAGTAACTAAACTCATGATTACAAGATTCTGCTTTAACCACAAATTTGTGCATTCCATTCCATTCCAAAGGGGGGTACAGTGAGGATACTAACTGCAGATATCAAATCTGGTGACTTCTCAATTTCTGAACAGCCAGAAATCTACCAAGCTTTCAATAGACATTGCTGCTAAATTCTGGTCCAATAAATCGAAGGCAACTGGACTCAGTAATATGTCTGTGAAGACGTTTTGCCTCTCATCCAAGGGGATTCATCAGTTCATGCTCATCAGACTAGGCTTGGCCTGTCTAGCTGGCTTGTGGAGATCCCTGGTTTTATCCTCTGTGGAGTAGTTCCACAGGACAATGGTGTCTAATGATGGTAAGTGCTCATAGGTGTGGCTCAGGTAGTGCTCCATTCTATTATAAC
>JAPZDZ010000014.1:19869750-19881625 GCA_029783805.1 Acanthurus tennentii
CCACCAGCTGCTGCATGTATATGCACCGCTGTTGCCATAGCAACAGTAGCAATAGGCTAGCCTGTTTACTCACTATTACTTCCCTTCCTCAATCAGGAAAACAGACTGTTAAATTTGCATTACAGTGTCCATACCTTTCTGCGCGTATAAAAACAGGTGAAATATGAAAATCATCTAAGAAGAGTAACAGGATAAGCTTGAGAGATTTGTTAAGATTTCAAAAAGCACACTCATCTATTACTAGCTACCTCTCAAATATCCCAGGATTACAAATGATGCATATGGGCATTTGTTCAAAAAAAGCTCTTCTCATATTTGCTTTTATAGGTGAACCTTTATCAATGGGACAAGGTCACACCTGCAAGAATATCAACTAATGAAAAAGTAGTAGACCTTGCTCACAGAGACAGTAACATACTGCAGCCATAAGAGGGCAGCGAGTCACAAGACAACTGAAAACATGCTACATCACATTTTGCACAAACTCGTGAATCTCTTCAGTAAATTGAAGGTATTTAGCACAATGGTGGACACCAGATGAAGGCAACATAAAGGGAAATCTACAATGTAGATTTGTATGTACAGCCCACACTGTAATGACACAAGTCTTTGAAAAGTTTGAAAGCTAGCAAAATCTCGCTCTAATGTCAGCAAAGCTCAACACCAAAAAAACAGAACTGGCATCTTCAGCGTAATTTGTTTTTTGTTTGTCAGATGGAATTGCGATAATTTACTAATGATCACTGTAGTGTTCTCGTGCAGTGTGTAGGAACTCTGACTAAACACCAAGTTAAACTGACACCAATGAAGACAGAGTCGTAGCAAGATCAATCGTTTACTGTCACACCTCTTCATTAACATGCTGGTGAAAACTGTGAACAAAATCATACAAAATATTCAGAAACTGTGTTTTTAACTGAACATGACATTGTACATGACAGTACACATGAATTTACATCACTGTATGCCCTTTGAGTGGAAATTCAATTGCCTACTACTATGTTTTTTAGTTTGTAAATAAATGTAAATAAACATTTCTTTTTAATTACTTATCAAATATATTTTTATCAACATACTACTATTTATGTCTTTTTAACATCATTAACATTAAATAAATGAACTTATGGTATTGCCTCTATGATGCTGTTTGGCGGATGAGTGCAGATTACAATCAGAACATGCAAACATGTCTGCCTTGCTTTCTCAACAACCAGGAAGTGAATATAAACAGGAAATGAGCTCACAGGAAACGGCTCGACAGGATGTGAAGTCATCAGTAATCAAATATCAAAATAAATCATTCTTACAGACAAATTAAACTTAAGAGAATATCTCAATACATCTTTTTTTTTTTTTTTGCAAATAATTATTTAAAGGAGAAATTTATAAAAACTAAAGAATGTCTTAGAGGCAGCACAATCACCATAGCACAGCAGCTTGGAAATGACTGGTGGTTTACATAGGTAAAGAGACAGATTGAATTACCACATTTTTGTGCTTTTAAATAGTAAAAAAAATCCTCTGTACAAATAGATGTGATTTCCCCAGTCATAGATTAAATAAAATAGAACCTTAGAGTCAAAACATGTACAGAATTGTATAGAAAGAGGTTCTTTTATTAATGTCAAGTACTCAGTAATGCTCGTAAAACTGGAATTTACAGGTATGTTGCTTTTGCAGTGGTTTTGAAATGGTTACAGGACAACAGCTGGGCACACTGGTCACTAATGCCTCTCTGGACTGGAAAAAAATCCAATGATCCAAAATATAGAGGTATTTAGGGGAAAAAGTGGTTACACAGTGTTCTCCATTGTCATGCAATACTGGGGGGACACAGACTTCATTAAAGTTTTAATAATCAGTTATTTAATTATTTAACTTTGGGGACACCGCTATTTAACATTTAAACTAGAGAGCATTTTGCCATGGGTTTTACACCAGCTGCCACATGTTGAAGTTTGGATCAATGAATACCAAGCAGTCACTGCTACACTACTACTATTATTGCTGCACTACATTACTAAACAGCTGATTTTTTATCTGTTGTCAACTTGTGCACATTTTGCATTTGCAACAATCCATGTTTAATGTTGTAAATTGTTTTTTTTTAAGTAAGGGAATCTTTAAGCCAACCATGTCAACACTTACATTTGTCAAAATTTAACCACGCATGAATAGTTTGGCATGTTAAATAAATTTGGAATGGTTTACCTGTTTAGTTTATTTGGTGTATGAATTATCCCACTTTTATCAATGCTTTATCTATATTAAAATTGCCAATATGAAACTAGTAAAGAAACACATCGATGTAACAGATGATCCCAAACTTTTGAACTGTGCTTCATGAATTTAGTTGAATCACAAAAAAGGTGATGGCATGAAGAGGAGATGACTGAGTGCAGGTTTAACAGGTCACTCAGGAGAGTAACTGGCTGTGTCTGAAGCTGTTTATTTACAGGCTGAGCTTTCTATACTCTCAAACTTTTACTGTGGTCACTTTAATTCAACCAGTATTCCTCACTAAGTGTATATGAAATTGGCATGTGTGTTTCTAGTCCGTTCTTATACACCTCTTTTTCAGTTGTGTATATTCATTAGTACTCAGTCACACCCTATGCATTGAAGCCAAACTGGTTTCATCTAACAACCTCCTATGGTTCTCTAAAGAAGGGAAAGAACAGAGCAAAACTTCATTGCGCAAACCTTTTGAATTCAATTAGAGCAAGAAAAGATCCATATAGTTATTATTCCTTACAGAAGTCAATTCTTTCTAGCAGATAGTAATTTAAACTTTTAAGAATGGAACTGTCCTTTAGACTAGTAACTCTGTGAGGAGAGGGGGACAGAAAACAGAATGAAACAAGAGAAAGTGCAGATAGAGTAAAACAGAAAGAAAAAGCAGTAAGAGACACAGAGGAAAAAAGAAAGAAGCAAGCCAATGTAATGACAGTATCTGAGATAGCCACCTGGAGAGTTAAATCGTTCATGCCAAAGAGATCCCTGATGTCCTGCATTTCCAGCAGCAGCTTGGCTTCCTCCTAGATACACACTGCTGAGAGAGCATCCATTAATTAATATGGCTCTGTATTAAAGTTTTAAAACAATAAAAAGGGACACAAAGGGGAATTTAAGGAGTGAGTGTTTTCAGTGAAGACAAATTAATGAAAACGTCGGCCTCTCAACGTCGGCCTCTCAAGGATAGAAATTCAATTTATAATGTGTCTCTATCAAAAAGCTGTTGCACTGTAAGTCTTCCCAGCTGCACCTCTTTGTCATGTTGGTTTAAAAACTGCAAATAACAGAGGGGTAGATTTAAAGAATGGTTCCATAAAAACATAAAGGCCTATAGAGGAAAAAACTTTACTAACAGAGAAAAAAAGCAACTGTGTAAATGTTCAGATGCCTGTGAGACAAATGTGTTGCTATTTATTTTAATCTTAAGGGTCACTTGCTGAAACAGTGGCCCAAAAAGGCACTAAAGACTGGGATGCAAGAACTATTTTTCCTGTATTTAATTTTTTTGGAATGCAAACCTATCATTAAATACTTCTGATTCTTTACTTCAACCAAATGTTGGACCATGAAAAGAGCTTTTCACAAGCTTGTCGCAACCCATTCATATTTAATAAGGTGGAGTTGCTGAGCACATGCAGGCAAAAGTAAGGGTGTGAGAGTTGCCAGTGGGTGTTGTTTGTAACTTTAAAATAATTTAAGTGTGTATCTTCCAACAATGTTAAGTGTATACCTGTGAGAAGTTATATGGTTCTTCTGAGCCCCCACTTTTACTTTCCTTTCTTTTCTTCTCCTGTACCTCTCTCCCCTTCCTCTCTTCCCATCATCACCTTTACCAGTTGTGCCATACATCTCTCCAACCAGGCTAATTGTGCAGAAACTCTGTGGGAGAGAAGGATGGGGGGTGGGGGGGGTGGAGAGATTTGAGGCTGGTCAAAGGGGGGGGGGTTGACTACAGCATGACTGCAGGCAGTTTTTTGCAACCTTATCTTATAATGTTACAAAACTGACCATTTTAAAGTAATAGTATTAAGATTAGGATTGAGACAGACTTTTGAATTAAACTGTGAATAACCTAAAGGAAGAGAGACCTCTCATCCTTGGAGATAAAGACCACATATGGCCTAATGTAAAACTGGTGACACATTTACTCTCAATAAAGATATTCAAACCCTTGTCCAAAAAAAGCTGATTACTTGATGATGTTAGATTGGGAAAAACTGAGTAGAGTACTGCATTTCAAGCAGTGACTTTGTTTTAATTCAGTGCAAGTTCTAAGCAGCAAAGCTTTGTCCTGTGCCCAGGTCTTGGCTAAGCATGTTTTCCTCTTGTATAGCAGCTTGAAAAGCGATTTATCACAAAACCACAGGGTCTTGGCTGGGGAAATGAGGTTATATTTCATACAGGCATTCTGTAGGGCAAAACTATTGTTCTGGTAGCTCAGGGCCCTGTAAAAAAGGCCAGATTGGGATAATTTGTGTATATGTATGTTTGTGTGTGCGCACGTGCATGTGTCTGTGTTAAGAGGTTCTTGTCTGCATATATGTACCTATATGTCTAGTTTAGGCATGCATCTTTTTTACGCACAGTATATGTATGCAGATGCACAGACACCCAGACACATGCACTGTACATGAGGGTTATTTTTGAAAGAGCTTCTGGGTAAGGGTCTAAGTCAGTGGGATATTGTTGAGATGTTAGAAAGTTTCCTGGCTGCATGATAATGAAAAATAAGCTTTTCAATGAGTTTTACAGGAACAGTTTCTGTTTTCTGTTTTTTTCAAATTTTCCTATTATTATCCTATCGTACACCCGGTGCAAATGAGGTGTGCCAGTGGCACAGGTGTCTATATTATCATACACCCGGCGCAAATGTCATTTTTGCCACAAGTGTAAGATAACAAATCCACTTGAATGAAGGTGGAATGGAGGCGTGTCCTGGCGCGTTTCCCATCATACACCCGGCGCATTGAGGTCAAATGCGCCAGGAGCTAAGACCAGCCAAAACCTGGTCTAAACGGAGGAGCAGACATAAAACAACATTTATTTGATCAAAAAAACAAGGATTAAATAATAATTATCTATAACATGAACCCTGAGCCAAGAGTTCTGTTTAAATTCTCTTTCTTTGTTTAAATTCAATATCAACAAGTGGCTGAAAGAAAAACAGTCTGTCAACCATTAATAACCACATGTATTCTATTCACAAAATGAATTTAATTTTTAAGTGTGTGCGTGTGTGCATGCATGCGCGCGTGCCTGCATATGTGCACCTGTGCAGGCGAAAATATATTGTAGAAATAGATGTGACAAAATATGAAAATGTTTGCTTTCTAAACGATTTGACTTAAGGGGGAATCAGCTGAGAGCTGCCTGACACAATACAGTTGTTGAGCGTTGTCCCTGACCAGCCAAATAAACAAATGAATGAATGAATAAATAAATAAATCCTTGTGGTTCAACCTTTTGCGCTGGGTGTACAATAGCAATACGCCTGCGCCACTGGCACACGGCAGAACCAGTCTTTAAAGGGAATGAGAGCGGATTCTACAATTGGTTCATGCATTTTTGGCCAGAGAAACACCCATGAGTGGCGCATTGGGCGGGGAAAGTGTACGATAGGGCCCCTTACGTTAAATTATCTGCTGATGTGGCCTAAAACATGGAGGGCCCTATCCAACACTTGCACACGGTGCAAGCGCAGGGCGTAAGGTGCAAAGGTTTTAATTTATTCAGGGGAGTTTCCAGGTCAACCTTTGCCACCTTGATCCAGGAGCAGCAGAGGTATCCTACTCTTCCCCACCTATTGCACCACTGCTGCACCGCCGATGGTCCTATCAGCTGTGTACAATCACCTCATCAATTCATGGGTGTTTCTTTGGCCAAAAATGCAATAACCAATCAGAAAGGCTCTGGTTACCTTTAAAGACTGGTTGCGCCGTGCGCCAGTGGCGCAGGTGGCTTTGCTATCTTACACCTGAACGTAAACAGATGGCTGATCTATAAAGATTTATCTGTTCATTTACTTTTTTAGTTATTCAGCTGGACGCAGACAAAGCTCAATAAATGTATTGTGTCAAACAGCTCTCAGCTAATTTTCATTTTCAGTCAAATCATTTAGAAAGTAAATATTTTCATTTTCCACATATTTCTATATTTTCGAAATCCTTTTCTACCATGCATTTTTGCCTGCACTGACAAACACGCGTACATACGCAGACCTCCCGCCCCTCCCCACACAAACCTGGCGCAAGGGGATTTGCTATCATACACTAGTGGCAAAAATGACACTTGCACTGGGTGTACGATAGGGCCCGTAGTGGTTCCAGGTACGTCACAAAACAGGATGTAGAGGATACCATATATACACTAAGTTTGTTTCTCTTCTTTCCTTTTATTCTCAAATTAGCTGCTATTAATCAACTGTCTGAAAAAAATAGTGTATGGTGCAGATATCCAATTAACTTCAATGGTTACTGGTTTAAAAAACAAACATGGTGTATTAGGCTCTGCATTCTGCTCTGATCTAATTGGTCTAAAAGTGGTGTCCGCAAAGCCTGGCAACTAAAGTTCCACAAGGCTTTTATCCTCAGACCCCACCTCCTCCTCCTATCTACAAGGATGTTTGGAACTGCCATACGCTCAGATTGCCTCTGAAACTACTGCAAGGCTAATGACGTAGCTACTATTTTCATTCACCCTATCTATCTACCTATCCAGCCTGGTACATGTAAAGAATTAAATGTCAAGATCTCCCCTAAAGCTCAGCTTTAGGGGCAATGTTACACTTTTGTTTTTTGAAACTTCCTCCTCACTGGAGCCCCTGCATCTGCCGCTAGACCAGAAAGCTATGGCTTTGTTGGTGTTAAAGTTCCCTATTTTTTTCACACCAGTCCTTTTCTTATCACAGTCCACTGGATTCCTGATGCATGCCACCCTGTGTTCTAGTATCTCGTGCTGGCCTACAAGGCAATTGAAGAAAGGAATTCTTCCTACCTCCAGACCACAGTTAGTCTTACACTCAAGAGCATTTGCTTCTGAGCTGTTGACTGCCTCTTGAGTCAATACTAAAGAGCACTGATGTTGTTCTAGAGGCTGACATTGTTTATTAAAACAGTGCATGTTGCATCTTTCTTTGTCATTACCTATTTACATGATGTTTGCTGAAATTTCATAGAAATGCACCATGGTAGAGTAATTAAAACATGAAAGGCACAATATACAAAACCTCAAAAAGTAGTCTTTGTAAAGTCAGTCTGTGTGTTATTGCCTTTTCAAATACAGGACCAGGGCTCTGTGCACAAATTAACACTTGAAGACACACACCTAAATGCACACACAGTCACATATATCTTTCTGTTGTACCCTCCAATGCTGTTAACCTAAGCAGCTAGAGACTCCTCCAACTCTTGGCCATGGTCATTTCTGCCTATTGATTGACACATTTATCATTCCCCTCTTTCCCCTATGCCCCAACCATCTTCTTTCTTACCCTCCTTCTCTCTCTGTCTTTCTTTCTCTCTCTCACACCCTATTTTCACATCTGTTTAGCCTCTGGATTGCCTACTTGGTCTCTGGAGTGGGCACTTGTCTCTGTGGCTGTTGTCCTTGGACCTTGTTTGTTATCCCATCAAGCCCATTGTAAGACAGCCCTCCTGGGTCAATGGCCCTCCTCTACCGGCTAAAACAATCAGCACACAGTCAATAGAGGAGCCATTAAGATGTGGAATGGCAATAACAGGTCAGCTGAGGATGCTCCACTCTGTTTAGAATGAAGGAGAAGACAGAAAGAGGGAGGAGAGCAAAGATCTGCCGAAATCGATAGTCTCTTTTGGGGCATTCTGAAGGAATCATGAGAAAGAATCATTGTTGTTGTTCATTGAGAAGCTTTTTGTATCATTAGTGAGGGAGGAAGCAAATGGAAAAGTAGGGGGAGAAGCACTCGGATGACATGAGCTATTGTTTCCTATAAACAAAGCAGAGATGCTGTAGATGACAATTATGACAGATCTTAGGTTTTGTGCAACATCAAAATTTTACATCTTCCCTCTGTGGTGATTTCAATCAGTATCTACTGACCTTGTTTGTTTTTTACCTTTAATGTTCAGCCAATAAGTTGACAGCTGTCCATGTTTTACTGCAACAAATATCTTGGAAAGCAGCATTGCAGCAACATTGCCATGCACCACTAACCAATAAAGCTGTGCTAATGCAACCAAACCCCTCCTGGTCATTTGGTCTGTACCCATCTTGATAATTGCATGGGCCTTCAGTTTTGGAGAAAATACCAACAGTTGCTTGACTGTTTTTTTCAGATGATGCCCTACTCTGTGTCCCACCTGAGCATATGTCACTTTGCAGATCATCTGTAAAATAGAGAGGCTTATAATGGTTGTAAAGGAAAAGAAATGAAAAAAATAAAAAAGATACAGAAAAAGAAACGTACGCTCTGTAGGCTGCATTTTAATTGGCTGATATCTGAACAAAATGCCAATCAGATCGTATTCTGATTAGAAAACAATCAGCATTCATTCACATCTGGCACTAATATGCATTTTCCTTATCCAGATAGTGTGTTGGCAGGTGTAAATGGGAAATTATAGTATTATAAAGAATGTCTTTTTCTTCATTGCAGTTGCTTTTTGCTGTTATGGTTCAGACCTAAACAGTTTGGAAAAAATAAGTAGGCAGGGTCATATAAGAAGGGTTGGAAAATATATTTGTTCTCATAATGCAGTGGGTGAAAAAAGTTTGACCAAAACCATAAGACTCATTATGAAGCTCCCACAGTGATACTTATAAACTGCCCCCTGTTTACATTTCCACTTTTCTGCTCACTCCTGGGCACCTTTTAGAGAAATTAAGTTTCAAAACAAACTGCTTTAGATAAAACTTTTAAATTTTTTATCCACCACACAATATTAAAAAAGCCTTACAGCCCAGCTTAGCATCAGGCTAGCTTGTCTAACCTTGGGCTAGATGCAGCCTCTCAACAAAGTGATCCCATTTACTTCGAGGAACACTGTGGACATTCAGGTCAGAGGTTCCGAAATTACTATTTCACTCAAGTTGTGGAATGATAGTAAAGCACAGATGCTGAATGTAAATGGCTAGATTGACTATCAGAACAACAAATATTAAATAATAAATTATGCTAAAGCATTATAATGTGAATTAACAAATTCTATTAGCAGGTCAAAAATTGGAGAGTACGCATGAATACAAAACTCAACTGTACACTCTAGCTCCTATTATCACAAAAACAGACTCAATGACTGAGTCCAAGTTACTGATTTTCAAAAACTCAGAGGGCTCCCATCAGTGTTACACTGGGGTCCTAAATGTCAAAACTACACTGCAGGATTTTTCATGTAGCCTAGTTAAAAATCTGTGGGTATATAAATATGAAGTATATGGGACTGTTAGCAAGCACAGTGTTAACTTCTAAAAGTAACTGGCCTCAAATATGTGGATTACACGCTTAGTATTAAACACATGTAAAACATTAAGGAGTCACAAGTAGCAAGAGGGAAACTGACACTTCTGAATTTGTATGCATGAATAGAGACTAATGGAAAAAATATGTTGTAGCCTACCTAATTTCCCTACATGCATGTTGGCAACAACCCAACATGTCTGAACCCAGACTGGACTGCTCTGTGTTGGACCACGTCTTAACTACTTCCTATTACAGTATGCTTTCAAACTCAGCAGCTTTTCTCCTGCTTCTTTACTCTTTCCTTCAGTATTATTTGCTCCCCTCTCCCTGCCGTGTATCTGTCTGTCTTTCTCGTTCTGCAATTTTCATTATCTCTGCGTTAAATTAGCAAAGCCATCAAACACCAGGATGGCACAGATGCACACGAATAATATCAGCATGAAAGCCAAAAAAAATCCCATTGATCCTTTTACCTTGAGATGCCCACTGTTCAAAAAGGAATAGATGTATTCTTTACCAGCAGCTCCTTCCCAGTTAGTTCAATTAGGATTCTTGAAGGAAAAGGGAAAATTGGAGTCTCAAAACAATTATATTAAGCTCTCAAAACACAAATTATCTTAAAGCTATAATAAAGTAATTTCATACTAAACATATGCATTATTCACAGTTTTTTTTTCAATCAACTAGAGATCCAGATGTAAGTAATCACTGCTGTTTCCATCAAGAAAAACTGTTATTAGTTAGTTTTTCTCATCAAAACTTTTTGCTTTGTTAGTCAGTTCATTATAATTATTATATGTCGATGTACCTAAATGTATTTCCACTGTGAGTCTTATAGGAAAATGCAAGCACACTCCCAGGAACAATACCTAAACTCAGCTAATTGCACTAAAACACACATAAAGCATTGAAGCAGTGTAAGAATACAATAGAGATTGCTAATGTAGTCATCTGTTTCACTGGATAGTGAAATTAGATCATAAAGCAACCAGAAAATGCTTGGTTGGTGCAGCACTGTTTGCTTCTGTTGCATTTCTGAGGGTACAATGTGTACTCTAAGTATCCTTTTTATGGCCCCACATGCTGATGTGACCGTGTTGGTGATGGTGTGTTTTTGGGTGTGTGTGTATGTGAGTTTGTTTGTGTGTGAGCAGTGGTGGATCCATTTATCTGTATTGCTAATGTTGAATGAGAGAAAGGCTTTGGCTCAGAGCTGCGACTCAACTGCAGTTGTCACCCAGAAGTGAGCTCATTTCAGATACATGGACAGATATAGACACAATAGACCTTCCATGGACTACATTCATTTTTGAACCTTAATATTACTCTACAAATTTAGGCCAAAGGCACAGAGAGCTTCCGCTAGCACAAGAGCCATGTTTTTGTCTAGCTTGGTGCACTAAGCTTGTGCACTAAGAATCTTATGTTAAAAAGTTGTTTCTTTTTTGTTAAACTTAAAGTTTGCTTTATAAGTTCGGAACCTTGCAAACTCAACTGATGTTAGTATGTAATAAATTATCCTTTCCAATGCAATGTTAGTCATTTAGCACTGGCCCATAGACATTATAGCAAAAGCTGCATAGAGATAACATCTTACAGATACCACATGTGCAAACAGCTTGCAGGCAACAGACTGCAAAGTCATATTTAGAATTGTATCAAAATCCAAAAATATTATTGTACCTTTTGTGTTTACATGGTTCTTTGGCCTCTCAAAATTTCTTTGCTAGCTTTGCAACCCTCTGGTTGTTAACAAAAGCACATTGCCTATGAGTGAGAGTGTAACAGTCTCATGTGTGTTTTACAACAGTGCTGTTGCACTTAGAGGTCTTTAGTTGGTGCACCAAACCATATTATGTACCAAGGCTTTACATTTAGTACACTATCTGTCCGTGGACTACTCTTTTTTGATGTGATTTTGCCATCTGCTTGACCAGTAGAGATTGAAATGGCCAATATTAGACCTAAACTAGCCTCCTTTTGAAGAAAGGAGTGGAATAAAGTGAATGGCTTAAAGTCTCAGCTGTTGTATCAGTATTAATGGTGGGCTAAGAAATACAAACAGTAACAGTGTCCCTTATGTAGGCTCTTCATCTGCAATGCAACGAGTTACATTAAAATCATTGACTGTATAAAACACCGGACAAACCCTCTGTGACATCACCCGTTGGTTTCTGCATGAGCAAAAGTGAAGCCTAAAAAATTTCATCCTGGGCGCCGCCATTAGCCTGCGCGTGACTCCACCAAGAGCCCGCCTAAACGACAAAAAACCAAATATGGGAAAAGAGGCGGGGCTCGAAGGACAGACAGCGCACCCACTCAGCTAACAGCCCTCGCTGATACGTCGACAGGCTGTCAATCAACAGCCGAATAGCTGAATTTTAAGCTTAAATATAAAATAAACAAATGAGTTAGAAAAAAATT
>JAPZDZ010000014.1:19890530-19912807 GCA_029783805.1 Acanthurus tennentii
TTAGTTACTAAAAAAAAGCTCCCATTAATGCACTTGTTTACAACTCTGACACATGCCGCCGGCTCTTGTAAAAAAAATTGACATAATTTGATGAGTCTGTTTCTGTGCCGGTACTTTTAGCTACAAGCCTCGTAGCAGCATGTTGCTTCTGTAGGTGTTTCAAAGGATTAGAATTGCTGTTTTGGGCCGTAAATAGGATCTTTGATCCAAGGCACAAGTTACATTTAACTAAACAAAAAGTCAACAAGTAGCATAGCACAGTAAAATTGACCTCATGATACCTCTGCATTGCATTATGAGAAACACGTTCACTAGCCTTTGTCTCCTGCATTGTGTATGCTGTGTTCCTGTGATTCTCTTGTCTGATGAGAAATTTGAAACTGGTGCAGGAAAGATAAATTTGACACTGACATGGTAAACTTTTGTAGAGAATGAAAATGATGAATTAGTTGTTATTAGTTGATATAATAATGAATACTAATGACATTAATCATTGTGTAATTGGCAAATATTTAGTGCAGAAAAAATGCTTAGCATAAATAGAAACAAAGTGGGGCTTAATATTTTTAAGGACTCTGTTAAAAATTTAATTGTCTCTATTTTTGGTTGATATAAAGGCAGCCAGTGTATTGTGATGCCATACATCCTGTCATGTAAGGAACCCTGTCATGTAGCATCACTACCAAGGACATCTTTCATCTGGAAAATCTGGAAAAGATACTTATATCTGGATACAGGAAATTCAAATGACATTTTTGAATAAATTCAAACTATAATGCAACACTCTTCATGCTTCCCATTCATGCCTTCCTAGACTCTTCTTTAGTCTGTATGTCGGCTCAAAGTTGCCCTGTAGACTAACACAACACCGTCTTAGTTGAGGCTGAAGTTCTAGTACTTTTTTTCCAGTCATGTGGTGAAGAGATATTGCAAGTTTTAGAGGATGAATAATTGTCGTCTTAAAGACATTCTGTGGTGGCCTTACGTAATGGCCTTCAGTGTTTATGTGTCTCTTGTCTCACTGGCATGTGAAAACACACCAGTGCAGACAGAGCCAAGCCTGTGCTATAGTGATGAATTTGTGGTTAACTGGAGGTAACAGTGCACTTGTGAATGTTTGATCTGGTCTGAATTGAATCTCTGTGGCTGGGTCAGGCTTCATGTGTCAGCTAAGCATGCAGTAGTACGTGTTACACCATGTATGGACTTACAGCGAGTGAATCAGCAGAGTCACAGTACATAGAAGCAGGAGTCAGACTTCACAATCAACCAAGTGTCTTTTGGCAATATAAGTTTCTATTATCCGTTCTCATAATATTATACAATGTATATGCAAAGAGGTAACATTTTTAAGCTGTTAATTTCACAGTCCCTGTAGATATGTCTGTTATAAGGACTACCTACCACCCACCTAACCTTTTTTTACAAAGTTCCAGCACATACCTGCCTACCACAGTGCACTTAACTGGGAGGAGAACTGTATCTCAAGGACAGAGAACATATAAATATATTAAGAAAATAAAAACAAAGAAAACCCACACTGTGTACAGCAAAGTATTTACTGTAAGTTTAGGCCCAGTAAGCCAAGCTTGAGTAAATGTTTGCCACCATCTTATCCTGGCATTACTGCCCTAATCATAACCATCCCTTTAATTTCAGCCCTCAGCTGCAACTAGACTTCCACTAATACAAAAAAAATCCTTCTTTAAAACTCTCAGAATACAGTTTGTGTTGTATACATTTATTCCCCCAGCTCTTTTTTTGCATCATATATGTGTATTTCATGCATTAGCTATCTCCATATCTATCCATGACCACTCTCCCTCACTCTCTCTCTCTCTCTCACTCACACTCTCTCTCACTCTGTCCCTCCATACATGAGTATTATCTCTCTCTCTCTCTGTAATGAATGACTGCCCATTTATCTGTGTGTCAGCCAGAAGCCCTAAGGAGGTGTGTCTCTCCCAAATCAATATCTCATTAGTTTAAGAAGCCCAGCCCTTCTCTGTGTGTCCTCCTTCACTCTCTCTCTCTTTGCATTTTTTTCCTATACCATATCATCATTTACACGTCCCTTAATCATCCTTGTATCCCCCTTTCCTACTGTTCTTTCTCTTCACCCACTCCTAATCATTTTTACTTCCTTTGCTCTTTCTCTCATCTACTCTGTTCTCACATTTATGATTGCTTCCTTTGACATTTAAGACTAACACAATGTCAGGGCAAAACAGAAAGATCCTCTGGCCTGAATGTTGTTGATTGCAGTGTATATTTTCCTATGTATACTATAATAATAGTATTATTTTCTTTATAGCTATGTTACATGTTCAATAACTTGATGATATGACAGGATTTTTAAAAATGGCCATGTTTAAAACATAGTGTAGCACATATGAACTAATGTAAACTGATTTTCTATTCTCTCTGTCTGAATGCATTTCAAGACTTATTAATTTGAAACAATATGTCCCTTTTATAGGACACAAGCTTATTGTTCCAGTTGCTTTGTTTTTTCAGATTAGAAAAATATCAAGTATATTGCTGTTTTAGCAATTTTCTGATTATTTCTAATCTCTGTTTACATTAGCTTTAGTAAAAAAAATATGTAGTGTCAATGACTTCACAGATATATCACAATAATAGATTATTTTAAAATAAAATTATAAATTACCACCACAAACAAACAAACAAACAAAAAATGTCCAATATCTGCACAATGATGCCAGTTTTACAGTTTCTTATGGTTTTCATCCTCTCCCAGGGGGATTAACAGCACAACCAACAGTTACAACCTCATACATGCCATGTAATACACTCACTGCTCCACCCTCTCACTGTCATATTTTGCCTCATTATTGACATGAAAAGAACATGTTCTTTTTGGGCAAGTAAGTTACTAATAATAAATATGCAATGTCCAGCTGGAACTTCAAAATAGAGCTAGCTAGATAAAAGCATTTTAGGTTGCAGTATCAGTTTGGCTAAGTGTAGGCACTAAAACTACTTGCTTAGGCTGGTGAAAGAACGTGGTTTGGCTTAAAAACAGTAATTCATTAAAACGGATTGGGTCTACTACATGATCTGGCATGACTCTGACTTGGTACAGCAGCACTTACATCAGAGAGCACACAATCTGGCTACTACAACCTGCTTTTAACGTGTGAACTGACACTGGAACTGCAGTGTGAGTGTAATAGGTGTGGCAGCTAAAGTATAATTCATGTGCCATGTGAAAGCCCATTTCTCCTGGCTTCAGTGCCCAATTTGGACATTGAAGTGGCCATTCCTGCTGAGAAAGGAGTTTATTTAATAATCCAGACAGCAGATAACCATTACATTTCATAAGAGAATGCAGTGGTGTGCCTTTTAGTTTTTTTTGTGCCATTCACATCATCTATCTCTCCATTCTTGCTGAGTTTTCTTAAGCTACCTTTCCACCCAACCCTTTTTCTCTCTTTCCCTCTCCAGTCTTTTCCTCCATCCCACTGCAGCATTGCAGCCACTGGCCATAACTCTTTATGAATGATTATGGCTACTTATAGCAGGCTCGCCATGTGCTGACATAAAGCACTCAAAAGGGCTTTGTAGGAAGCCACAATAAAGAATGTATTGATAGTCCTTCTGCTTTAGAGGTTTATCCAGTCCACTCCAGACAGAGAGAAAGTGAGGGTGAGTGTCACTTATTGCAGAAAATCTTACTGGTTTCAAAACAAACAATTAACTGCATAACTAAAAGCACAGAAAAAAGAAAAAAGAAAAAACAGATCCCCTGCTGGCCACGAACCATAAATACTGATACACACACTAACTGAAATATAAAAAGAAAGAGCAAAATAGACATTATAAAAGTCTTATCACACAAAATTCAGGCACTAGACAACATTGTTATTTAGTCATATATCATTTTTTGTTTTAGCTAATGCAGTGCACTAGATTTCAGCTGAGGCCAGTGCCCCTTTGGCCCCACCCCTGGATCTCTCTGAAGCTCAACTCATTAATTGGAAAGCAGTATTTTAGGCTCTTACCCAAGTGTGCCAAATCATTCACTCTTGTTTTCAGTTGTCTCAATTACAGCATGAAAGGCAATAAAAGCATAATGCAGAGTTTTTAGCTAAAATTTAAAAAAAAAAACAAAGCAAAACAGAACAAGACAAAAAAAATACAGTAATTTCAAGCAAGTAACAACCTTCTGCTGGCCGTCTTTTAAAGAGATGTGACAAACATATTGCAGTGGAGTGAAGTGAATGCCCTGCTGCAGCATTAGCAGAGAAACCTATAATTGTCCACAGTGGTGTGCAGCTGCAGATTTTTCAACAAGGAACCAACAAAATGTTTTGCAAAGTGATACGTTTGAATGTTGGTCTGCTCATTTGCCAATGGAGTTTACTGCTATCTAAGCATAGTGTGTGAGTGATGGCATATTTAGTTTCCACATTATACAAAAAAAATTCTTGAAAAGTATATTATTCAAAAATTCCCCCAAATGATTGCCTTTTTGAAGATGAATTAAAACTAACAGCCATGTATGTGCTTTGTACATTCCTGGTCATATTTTTCACTGACTTAACTATGTTAGCCTAAAAATTTACAAAAATTCAATTTTCTTTGTATGTTCACATCAAAGTTCAATTACATTTTCTTTGTGTTATAAAAAAAGTAAGAAAACTTTTTTCATCTTGCCCAGAGCAATTTCAACAAATACAAGTCTGTTGTTACATGCACCTGTCTATCAATCTGCTGTTAGCAGCACAGTTTAGATACAACTGAAAAACATTGGAAGAGAGTGGTAGCAGCCATGGTAGTTATCAGTTGTTGGCCAGTAGTTTTAGCATCAGCAGAGGTGATAAAGAGGCGAATGGTCCTTCACGATAGCAAAAAGGCTAAAGTTAGTCTCTAACTCTGTATCACTCATATTTGTAACACCATGATCCCCCCAGTTGCTATGTCATGGCCCACTTTTCAATATTTCAATCGAATTTCTCCAAAGGTTTTGGCCCGCCTGTATTTCCTGTTTAAGCTGGAAAGATGACATGATACAGAAGTTAAATACTGTCGGAATGCCATTTGAGGTGGACTTTAATTGTAACCACTGCAAATTAATTTCTTTCTCCAAGGCCTCTAGTATGCTGAGCAGCATGTTTAACAACTGAGGAATGGAAAGCTTGCATTCTTTTACCTTCTGCAGCAGCTGAATTTAAACCCTATTGTGTAAAAAAATAAATTATAAAAATGCCTTATGGTGTTTGCGTCTGGTATTGTATCACTATGTAAAATTACTTGGAGAAAAAAATGTAAATCTTTAGTTTTTGGGGTAGTAAAGCAGCTGATTTAGAGTAAGACTGAAAAAATTGTTGTCAATTATTGTCAACCATAGTTACTATGGTAAATGTTTGTCTTTGATAGCCAGTTTGATTGAGTATTGTTGTAACACTTTTATTTTCACTGTGTCCTGTTAAAACCACATCCACCATTCACAGACACAGTGAAAATAAAAGACAGTACAGTGATTTCCTCTAAAAATGTAAAACTTTTATCTTAATGCAGTGACAACAGTGGTCTTTATATTGATGCCTGCAAATCACATTAAATTAAATTGCAGTGAATTTAAAGAGAGTGTGAGACTGATGGAAAATGAGCTATAGACAGAGACATTTTTAAAGTAGCTGAAACTTTGCTGTCCTGTGCGGAAACAGTGATACAGGCGTCTCCTGGGAAACAGGGACTTTATGTTTTATTTACAATGGCCAAGTAATACTTTCCAGCCAAGGTGCGCGTGTGTGTGTGAGTGTGTGGGTGTCTGTCTGTCTTGGGAGTAAGTGATATAGAGGATTATTGTAAAGTTTTTGCAGACTGTGTGGGGTTAATGTCTTGGCGTGGTTTAGTGGGCTAAAAAAGGCAGGGCCATTACTAATGTGAACAGAGGTGTTCACTTAGACTTTAAGTCAGATTAAGATAAAGTCACAGATTAGTTGACTTTAGATTCAGCTTGACATATCAAAAATGGTGTGGACACTTTGAACTCTTCCCAAAAGGTCAACAAAAAACAAGTTGCAGTATGCAGAACATGCAGCTAAAAAAATCATGCATGAAAAAACTGCTAAACTGGTTGGACTGTTGTTGATAATTGGCATTACATTTTGTGAAGAGTGCATTATGACTTGTTTAGGGCTTCAACCTCAAAGCTTGAGTATTGGGACTGGACAAGAGCTCCTTGACAAAAAGCCTGTCGAGGTCACTGTTGCTTCCTACTCCAGAAATCTCAAACTTCCGGTTAAGAGGTGTGGTCTTTAATTTATATTGGTGATCACAGGCCAATTCAGCACACAGCCAAGGCAAAAGGATGGACTCCTTATTCTACAACCACAGTGTCACAGTGTCAAGATATCTTTAAGCCAGGGGGAACTTCTCAGTTGTTGACCTGAACAGTATGAACAGTATGAGGCCATAAAGTACTCACAAATATTGTTAAGGCTAAAGGAAGGTGCACATTCCTCTAGCACCTGAATCAGTATCTGTGTGAAGAATATGTTAAATGACTTTTAACATTTTACTTTAAAAGTATATTTGAGGTCTGAATACTGCACAATGGGTGTGTGTGGACTTTCCTTTTGGTGTATTCTGTTTTCAGATGACCTGTTTGGTTTTTTCCCTTTTGTCTGCATTTCCTCTCACCTGCATTGTTTGCAGGTGAGAGAGTAGTCACACCTTTATTCAGTGAGGCTGTGATTAGAACTGCGGGTAGCAGAGTATATAAGATGAGTGAGCTCAGCAGTCTGGTTGGTGTGTGGCACATGAGAGGTGAGGCTATGAGGAAAGCCATTTTGTTGGACTAATGTTGGACTAATATCTAATTTTTTCCTCTGCAGGGGACTTTTTTTGAAAGAGTTTGATTGATTTGCTAATGTTTTGTCTTATTTTTGATGCGGCCTAAGAAATGTTCTCATTCTGAGAATTCACAATTTGTTTGAGATTTTTCCTTCCACTTACACTGCCTGCCATCCAAGAGTGTAACATTATGGCAATGTAACTTTATGTTAAACCAGTACTGCCTGATCATCTGTATATAAAAGTAGCTCATATAACAGACTTCAGCCATTTGAATATAAGACAAAAAGAAGTTGCCCAAGTACACTCTGGTGTGGAATCCCATGATCTTTAGACATTATCCCACTGATATCTGCGACCTGACCTATATCTTTTGGATAAGAACAAACTCAGTTTACTGCTGCATCATTAAGTGCGATGGCTTTCACTTTAGACAGGAATTTCACATCTCCTCTTTAGATCTAACATTGCCACACAGTTTTTTCAGACATAGTACTTTTTTCAAGAATTACTAGCAAATTTGTCACTATAGTGCAATACAAGGGACCAGTTCATTTTACTAAGATACTGGAAGATTGCTCCTTTGCCATAATTTTTCAGAGAGAGGTATAGAGCTGAGTACGTCCCACTTAATCTTGTACAGAAAACAGAGGAATAGTCACTCAACCCATACTGTTAAACAACTGTACTCATTATCTTAGCCTTGTCAGACACTGAAATAAGGTCTATTATAGTTTGAAAGGAAGAACAATTGTGGGTTGGTTGATTAATAAATTAATGACGACCAAACAGGCAACAGAAATTAATTCTAGCCCTGTACCCTAACAGATCTGTCTTTTTCATGTCGGAATTAAAATCACCGGTCATGATCGCTTGCAGTTTAATGTAGAACAAAGATGTTCCAAACCGATTTTTAAAATTTTCTTATTTAAGCCCTGCAATTAGTATTGATGCTTCAGTATTGAATTAGTATTGATTCACATGCTTTTCTGCCACTCATCTCAGCTTGCTGACTTTATGGTTCTTCAGTGTGAATGTTCATGGATGTTTTACTGTTGTTACATAAAACAACCAACTCAGTTGAGGATAACAGGAAGCTAAGCTCCCACTAACACAAAGCTCCCAGTCCCCTTCAGGACTTGTGGATTTCAATACAAGACAGCTTGCAAAAGCTGACTTGATATTCAACTGAGAAACTACATTTCAGAAATCATAAAACACCAGTATAACTTGCAACCTTAAGGCAGTCTGCATGTGACTATCTGTTTTTATGACTGTTTGTAAGTGGTATTATGTTTTATTTGCCCTCTGCTTTATCTTTACAGAAGAAAACAGCAAGTAAGTTAGGTCATCGTGGCAGGTTTTCAAAGCTGCCTCAGTATTGTCAGTATCAATTGAATTGGAGCCTGGAGTGGTTTGAATAGAAATACTATTAGGGTAAAAAAACAAACAAACAAACAAACAAAAAAACAGCCATACAACCATCCCACTGCAGTTTATGATCCTTTTTGACCCTCTACTTGAAGAAAGATGCAGAGAAGAGTAGGAGTATTTCAATTGTGTGCTTCATGTCAACATCTGTCTGTATTTCAGTGGTACATTATGATGGTAGCTGTGTTTTGACAAACCATAATTTGTTATCTCTCCTGCTGCGTAAAGTAGTTAGAAAAGTAAGAAAAGGTAACTTTGTAACACTTCATTGATCTTGGTAGCCAGAATGTTGCGCCACAGGTACTTAAATAGCTAGTTAAGGATGTCTTTGGCTTGTGTTGCTGCACTGCAGTTTGGCCTATATTAGAATCTTCTTAAAAGTAAACATAAACCCCACAAACCAAGAAATTAGCAACCTGAAGATATGGTGATAGTTGTTCTAGTGTCAATTTAGTGAAGGTTTAGAGATTAAAGAAGTAAGTTGGTGCTGCTGGTTGTATCTTGGACCAATCCATACAATACTGAAATGAAAAAAAAAAGCTTTGTCATTTTATTGTCGCTGTCATTACATGCATTTGCTGTTAAATTTTCATAATCATAAATCAAATTCTGTTGAAATAAGTTCTGTGTTTAGTCTGGATTCAAGACTCCTATATTCATTCACTGAAGGACAGCGGAGAGCTGCACAAGCCTCCTTCATAAAGGAGGCAAGGAGAGCAAATTCTGCTGAGGTGTGTTTGCATAGTTAATATAGTTGGGAACACCAGTTTTCTAAACTGCATCTTAATAATGAAACTGACATTGCATATATCACCATGGCCAAGTAGTATTCTGTTTAGAACCTGACAAAATACCCGTAGGGCTTTTGGAGCCCCACTCTGACATCCACTGGTCTAGACATCCTAGATCAACTTAGCATGTATTTGATTGTCAGTTGTAATTAAAGCCTAGACAGTGATTTGATGTGTTTAATTTAACCACGCTGAAGGGTGGTTGGGGAGGTTTGCATTTGAACACAGCTTATTTGTAACCAAAGAGAGGCTTTAATGGCCTGTAATGTTATGTTTAGGATACATGATTTTCATGTATTTGACTATATTTTGTGATACTGAAAATAATTTAAGCATGCAATGGTATGGAAAAAAAATTAATAAAATTGTAGTTACTAATAGAGTTGAATACATAGCTTCTTACTAGCCTTGTAAACAGAAAATCTTCTGATTTTATTGTTTATTTGCTGTGGCAGATGGGTCTGGCTCCCCTCCCATTCGGACAGATTGTGTGTACTTCTTTTGACTGAGTAACAAAAAGAGTGTTCAGTTTTTTTTACGGACAAAAGTAGTAGCATATGAAAAATTGTAAAGGGCTAATTACCAGGATGGTAGCAATATTCTAGATTAGATGCAAAGGTCCTATGGCAGAAGGCAGCAACAAGGTAGCAGCAATAGTTCAGGCAGAAAATGACAATTGCATGTGTGAGCAAGGGGCAAATTGTTCTGATATGTTTAAAGAGAACTTGCCTGAAGTAAGCTACTAACACTATGTTCATGTTGCAAGTCTTATTGCTGATTCAAGATTTTTTTCTACATCTTATTTTTTTTGATGCAGCTGTTCACATCATTGTGATCTGGTTATAATAATACATCTCCCTAAAAAAGCTTTTGGGTATTGGGATATGTTAGCAGCCAACAGGGATGGGTCACTGCACACTGTTAAGCCTATTTGGCAAAGTCATTCGTCTGCTTGATCATCTCCAAGTTTTGCAAGGCTGTGTGCCATGTCCTCATGCCTGACTACATCAAGCTACCTCAAGGAGATGAACTCTAAGAGGATGTAAAAGTTGCATCAATGACACGAATACCTACATAGCTATTCAGACTGAGGTCGGGTTCCAAAACAGAAGACAAACTGTGTGAATGTTTAGCCATATAAATAACAAGAACAGTAGATTGGATTCAAATAACAGTTCATGATGCTGGGCTTGTGTTTACACTATTTAGCTGGCTCAGCTACCATTAGCATTGTTTTTGTATGAAGTCCATCAGCTGCTGCATCCTGATACGTATGGGATGCTGCTTTATGTAAATTTCATTTGAAGATATGTTCTAAAAGAAAACAATAGAGATAATGTGAAAAAAGACAGATTTCAGCAACTTCTTTGCTTCGAAATGTTGCATAAATTTATTTGCACCCAGCAGCTAATATACAAATACCCTTGAAGTGAACTGAGCTAAGATGGCTCAGATTTATGCTCTAACATGGGATGTTGAGGTTTATGGTTCAGAAATGGTTCATATGGTGCCCCAGCTGAGCTGACTGGAAACATGGTGAGTGTTGCCTGTTCAATGTTCAGGGAAAGTGCAACCATATGCAGCCAAATGCAGGAGAGAGATCCTTAGCATAATGAAGAAAATAATAAAGTGTTGTGCTTTTGTGTGTTTGGTAAAGTCAAAAGCTGAATGGCACATTGAGGTTTGCACTGCTTAAATATTTGTAAAAGTCACTGCATGCCACTGTCAGTGGTGATTCCCACTACAAAAGATGTCTCATGTTGCTGGTGGTAACAATAAGAAATGCAGAATCTGGATACATGTCTTCCTGTCATGCAGCAGTTTTACAGTTATATTCTTATTTGCGAGATGTGGATGACGTAAACAGCACACACTATAAAATATTACGATTCTCTGCATACATAAAACATTCTGCTTTTTATGGGTAGATAATCTTAGTATGGTGATTGCACCTCAGACGTAATCTGAAAGATTTTTTATGCTTTCTGTGTTTCTCTCTTTTTGATTTGTTTCGAGCTCTGCATTAAGTTGTTTATCTCATAGTGACCATATGTGACATATAAATACTTGATGGCATTACACATTCATGTTTTTGAAATGAAATGTTAACTATAAACTTAAAATGCTGACTATCAGTTTTTATTAGGGGTTTTATGAGGGCTGGGGGGAGATTCGATTCTTAGAGCCACCTAAATGACTGCCTCTAATAATTGCATTCAATCACGTGAAGTATGACCTAAATACTTTCTTCATTACAACTCAGTGACTATAGTGGAGCACCCATCAGCAGTGACAAACAACACTGGCTGACAAACACACACTCCAGTATAAACAGCTCCAGTCAACTCTGAGGTGAAGAAAATAAATGTAATCCTGTTTCTAGTTTAAAAAACCCTGCATTCACTGAGCGACTTATTTAACAACGACTTTTGCCAGAGCTAATATTTAATTCAAGCAGGAGTTTCTAAGATGCTTTTAAACCAATGATTCATTGATAAATGCAGCTTCCTTTTTCAAAAAGAAAAAGCTTTCTTACTATTATTATTATTAATCATATTTAAAATTTAAGATGCATTAAGATTAATTAGTTATTTTATCTTTAAATCGTAGCCCCCTGATCGGATCGGAACCAAAATGTTAGGTGCCCAGAGAGTTTGGAGCTACAAAGAAAGGAAAACACAATTATTTGTTGTGAACTACAAACAAACAAAAAGGTAGGAAAATAAATAAGACTAAAATCATTTTTATGATCAAAAGTATTCATCAAAAAACAAAACCCGAGGAACAGTGTCTGTTTCTGATTTTTTTAGATTTTTTATGTATTAATGTATTGACTTTATGCTGTAGATGGACACTGTTGATGTCAAAACATCAACACTCACATTAAAGTAATCACCACAGTTAAAACATCAATATATTGCATGAACTTTTCCTGAGCTCTATTATTGCCTACATTAGGCCAACATCAAAAAAGTCAATTTTTTCCCCTGCAGTTTAAGGGCCCTATCCACACCCTGCGCAAATGCCATTTTTGCCACAAGTGGAGGATAGCAAATCCACTTGCGCCAGGTCTGTGTGCCGAGGGGCGGGAGGTCTGAGAAAGAAGCCGGAATGGAGGCGAGTCCTGGCGCATCTGCTATCGTACACCCACCACATTGAGGTCAAATGCGCCCTGTGTTTAGACCAGCCAAAACCTGGTCTTAACGGAGGCGCAGACATAAAACTGTCTGGACCATAAGATACGGTGCAGTTGGCCAATGTGCTCACAGACTTTTCCACAGTTTAACACCGTTCTTTTCTGTTTTTGCCTTTCAGCAGTGTAAAATATTTAAGTGTGCTTTGGACGTATTTAGTAAAGTTAGTAAAGTGACCTTTGAAAATATTTTTGATCACAAAATATAAAGTTTAAGTGAACAGAGTGCATATGGGAGTGTGTGTATCTAGCATTTGGCTAAGTGTGGACATAGATGTGAAAAGATATGGAAACATTTGCTTTCTAAACGATTTGACTTAAGGGGGGAATCAGCTGAGAGCTGCCTGACACAATACATTCATTGAGTGTCGTCCCTGTCCAGCCAAATAAACAAATGAATGAATGAATAAATAAATAAATAAATAAATCCTTGTAGTTCAGCCGTTTACGCTTGCGCTTGGTGTACGATAGCAATACGCCTGCGCCACTGGTGCATGACGGAACCATTCTTTAAAGGGAATGAGAGTGGATCCTACGATTGGTTCATGCATTTTATCCAGAGAAACACCCATAAAACACCTATGAATTGATGAGATGATTCTTCACAGCCGATTGGACTGCAGGCTGTGCGCCAGTGGCGCATTGGGCGGGGCAGAGCAGGATTCCTCTGCTGCTCCTGGAACAAGGTGGCAAAGGCTGACCTGGAAACTCCCCTGAATGAATGCCCAATGCGCCACTGGCGCACGGCGGAAAGTGTACGATAGGACACTAAGTGTTTATCTGTTAGGGCAGATCTCAATATACTTGACATAGTGCTCTATCAGTATCTGACCAAATCACTTTTATTTCCATTCTGCATGCAGTCTGTATTCATGCATATTGCCAAATTACATTAAAAGCACTGTCAGCTTAGAAAAGACTCACTTACACCATTTAACAAGCAACCACCTGTTTCTCTAATGTTCAATGTTTGTGCAACATTTGACTGAAACCTTGATTGCTCCCTTTAATTGCAGTCTATCACTTCATATTTATAACAGCATGTCTGTGCAGTGGATTTACTGTGTGGTAACAGTTGAGATTCTCTCTGTTATGACTCTGTGTGCTGGGTGAGCTGACAGACCCACCCTGTTGTTCATTTGGCCAGAGTAAAGAGAGTAATTATGATAAACCAAACATTAATCATTTAGCTAAAAGTCTGCTGATGTGTGAACAATTTACCAGCAAGAGCTCTCTGTTTGGGGACGAGAGATGATTTCAGTCTTCACTGAGGAGTAAACAGATTTTTCAAAAAATGCTGGCGAGTTGTCCACAGTTGCAGGACTATATGTTTTCCTAAATTAGTTTTTTTAGCGTTATTAATTAAGATGGTAAGATCTGGCAATTAGGGAACTTTTACAGGTTTCTGTGTTTCTGCAAGCAACTAAACACACGCACACAGCCTCACATGAGCCCCTTTTCTGTGTCTCTGCCTCATTCCTTCCACATATAATGAAACAGAGCCAGCAGAGTGGTCACAGCAGATCCATGACAGTGAGTCTGATGTCATTAAGAATCAATAAAGGGACGGCAGCAAGACGAGCAAGTGGAGGAGGGGTGTGAAAGTGTGTGTCACTGTGTGTGTGTCGCTTCTATATCTTTCTGCGACTGTCAGCAGAATTGGGCTTTTTATGTGCAGCAATCATGTCACACAGAGAGCCCTCTCTCTTTCTCTGTGTGACACACTCACACACACACACACGCACACACGCACACACACACAAAAAATACATTGCTGCCCCTGAGAGTCTAGCATGACCACCTAATGGGTTATTTGTTCCCTATTGCTTTGTGTCTGTCTCACCATACACACCTCAAATAACACACGCACTCACACACAAAGACTGACTTTAACCTGCCCTGCCTCTTTCATTTGCCATCAAACATGATACATGCCATATTTTATATCATAGCATTCACTCATGCAACACAAGCACACACAAACACAAACAACAGCAACTTTGAATTGATTTACTCATCAGGTGAATGCTTGAGTGTGTGTATGTTTGTGTGTGGGTGTGCCTGTGTGTGTGTGTTCACATATGCTTTCGATGATGCTTGAATTGGGAGGGTTCCATGTTCACAACAGAGAACCTGTAAAATCTCCCCTCTCTAGCCATAGTCATAAATTCCCCTCCCCTTCTACTGTAAATGGTCTTTTGCATGTACCCCTATTGTACCCATGTTGTCCATGTGTGTGTTTGTGTGTGACAGGCATTATTGACATTAAGATGATTTTTTCCCCCTGATATTATTAGGTTAGAACAAAAGAGCTATCAGAGCCTTGAGATAAAGGCACAATTTATAGTTCTTCTCCAATACTTTTTGAAATACTTTGCCATGGTTGATATTCAATTTAACATGATTTTCCTGCTTTAAAGTAAAAAAAGACTCCTAAAAGGGACTGGAGGAACATCTACTCTTTCTCCATCACTGATACATTCTGGGCCTATCAATCACAGGCCTTGTCCACACCCAACACCTCTATTTGCATCAGTGTGACTGGCAAAAGAGCATGTGTACCAAGATGGCTAAGGTTGGAGTTAAGGGAACATTGGATGGATTCATACAGACATGTGAGCCTTAGACTGAAAAATTAAGAACCAAAGAGTCTTCTTTGATTGATTACAGCACATTCTGCCCATCCACAATATTAACAAAAACTTATGACTTTGTGTCAGTCAGTCCATCCTGTACTGAGAACTATGACATTTATATGATGAGTCTCAAAGTCTTTCATCACTCGTGTCTTTAGAAACAGTAGGATGGCCTCCTCATCTTGCCACTGTCCCACATCATGAGAGACAGCCAGGGAAGAAAAATAGTTCCTGTGTTATTGAGTTTTGGCTGTCAAGCTTCCTATGTTTCAGTATATGCAGTCCATCATCGCTTATGTTTCCTGTTTTATTTTAGTAACCATTGTCTCGTGTCTTTTGTCTGCCCATGTACTGCCTTTATGGTTTCATTAGTTTTGTGTTTCCTTGAATATTTTTTGGGCTAGTTTGTTAATATCAACTTTCTGATAAAGCTTGATTTTTGTTGGTTCACTCCTGAATTGTGTTTTGCTTTTGTGCCCTTCTTTTGTTTAAACCATAACAAAACTTGATAATGTACTAATACATATGATATGAACGGATTAGTCTACAGTGGTCAGTACTACTGTGGCCCTATCTGTATACTTACCTCTAAATGAATGGGACAACTCTCAATTTCAGTACAGTGCCTATTTTGGTCTGAAAAAGTCCAAAGTCTGAAATTACAGAGTGCATTGTTCTAGTGGGGTGATAGTGTTCTATCAGCTCTCTATGATAGTGCCAAACCATTAAGTATCCTGTAGTTAAGAAGAATGATTTTAAGTAACATCATGGATTCTACAGAAAGTCTTTGAAGAGAGACCAATGTGAAAGAAATATATCTTTCTAGTTCTTGCCAATGCACAGAAACAGCATTCTGGGTTGGAGTATTAGAAACTTATTGGGAAAACCTGATAGTAACAAACTGCAGCATTTTGGTTGAGAGATAACAAACCCACAGACTAGTTTTTCTGCATCTTTCCAGACAGTATGTGTTTTGGAATGTTAGATGGGTGAAAAAAGACAGTTCTTAAAATTTGTGGTGTGATTGTCCGGATCAAAGATAATTTAGAGGTTGCTCACGGTGGTGCTGGAGGTCAGTGCTAGCTAGCATAACTGCATCTTTGGATGTCTCTACCTTCAGTTTTGGATGGGTTTAGGATAACTGGCTAAATTAACTTCACAATTATAGTAAATTTATTAGTTAATGTACTGTCTTTGGTTACGGTCCGGGTTTAATCTGCTAGTGATTTCAGCACTTTAAGTCCCAAGTGAGGATAATAACTGCTATAGGAAAGTGATATATTCATTGATAGAGATGATTTGGCAGTCAGAGTAGCTTGAGGATGTAATGTTAAAAATATGTCTGTACATGTACTTGAACACCTTTTGTTTCAAGTACAAAGCTTTGTATTGTCAGGGCATTGAACGGCAGATACAGTTATTTCATTAGCTGCATTCTTGTAGCCACCATTGTGAAATAAAACATTTTTAAAAAGTATATTTATGGGATACACACACTCCAAACTGTAAAACCTAACTTTTTCTATGTTGCTGCCATTTTATGTATTTTAATGCATCTTTCTATGCCTTCCTATGCCTGTTATCTTACCCAATGTACGAAATTCCATTTGTCTTTTCTGTGTTTCAAAGTAAATTTAAAAAACCAAAAGACAGCTAAAGACATTAAAATTGCCTGTATACCAGTCAAAAAAATTACTGTACAAATTTAATTGCCTTTTGAGTATGAGTGACATCCCTGTGACACTAGTGCGCAAGTTTATGATGAGAATGGTCAGTCTGGGTATTAAAGGGATACAGGGGCCAAAGTGTTTGGACATAAGAGGATTTTTTAATTGACTTTTCTTTTAGGGATTGGTCTTCTGTACTTTACATCTACAGCAGTGATTTACCTTTATAGGCTGCCATATGCTACCGAGCTAAAACCTCAGCCTGAGTTAGCAGAAGCTCAACCTGAAGCCCCTCTGAAGGTGCATTAATCCAAGGTGTTCTGAATACATTAGCCTGAGTTTGCATTAAGGTAACAACCACTAAAAGACTGTTGTGCATGCCAATACACAAGCATACAAAAATGCATGCATTCTCGCATGCTTTCACACTCACACATACACACAAACATGCACACACTCACTTATTCTACCATCTGCCCATTAGTCTTGCATTGTTTCCCTCTACCATTGACAGAAGCTGAAAGTGCTAGCTTAGATTATTCTCAGCTCAGCAGTTTAAGCACTCCTGGAACTGGTGTGAAAAGCAAAGAGGAAGTTTGTGTGTCTGCCTCTATTGGCTGAATATTGTCCTCCAAAGCTTAGTATGTGTCTACAACAGACAAATGGAATGATGAGATGCTCCACTAAGTCCACCTCCTCGCTTTTTTTACTAAAATCTTGCCAATTTATTTTTGACTGAAAGGTTATGAATGTTGCTGGTTTAACTAAGTAGCACACATTGGATACTAGTCCTTTTGGACATCAGACATTTATACCCTCCCTAAGATTGCTCACACATGACTCTATTCCAAATACCTGTATAGAGCATTACATATACAGTAGAGCATTACAAAGCATCCAGACTTGTCTGCGGGCAGGCAATACGATGACATATTGGGGACTTCTCTGTGTCCTTTACTATAATACTGCAAAAGTTATCAACACTTCCAGCTCTGAAACAAAAACAAGACACTAATTTTGTCCAGCCACTGCAACATGCGAACAGCACAGAGGGAGTGGTACTAAACATTCATTCACACCTGCAACTTGTGTGTGTGTGTAGGTGTGTGTGCGCATGTGTGTGAGTGTGTATTTTGTGAGTAGCACAAATAGACAATCACTTGCGCTTTATGGCATGATCTGTTGTTGAAGAATGATAAAGAAAAATGAGCCTTATATCCTTGATACTAATTAAATATGAAATTGAGTTATTGAAATCTTTTAAAAAGTCAATGTAAGTGAATTAAAAACCTGTGAATGTCACAAAAATGTAACTTTTTTTTACATTGTAAATCATAATAATATTCTGTTTATGTATTATGTAGGTAATTCAATTGTAAATGAATAATGTCTTACTTTTTCTGAAGTGGTTTGGGTCAAGTTGTTTCTTGTCAGGTAATATTACCCTCTGACTAACAAACTTGTAGTTGTCTTATTTTTTCTGCTTCTGCAACCTGTCATGCAAGTTCCTTCCTGATGTTCTCCTTACATTATGTGCTATGCAAGTCTTGAGGGTATTGTGAGGTCCAGGAAGATATAGTAAGTACTTGCCTGCAGGGGAGACTAGTGGCATTCTGGTCATAATTCCCAGAAAAGCTTCATCTGGCTTTAGTTTGTGCTGGGAAAAGTTCCACTTGTGGCCTGGAGGAGTGGCTTTGTCGGAGATAGTGCTGCTGAGATGGAACTAAAAAATGTGAGATGGGGAGTGTGCGAGGACTGTGCTTCATGAAGCCATGAGGCTAGATGCTGTTGTTGTTCGCTGTAGCACTAACCCGTGAAATAGAGTTCACCCTCCCAGAGATGGCAGCTTACCACTTGTCCATCGGACATGGAGAAATTCCAGATGTTTACAAAGAGAGAGAGAGAGAGAGAGAGGTGTAGTCAAATGCAATAGAGATCTGCAGATATGTGCACATGTGAACACACATACACACACAGACACACACCATAGAAACACACGAATGCAGCACGTGCTTTGATCCGCATACCCACAGTGGGACTCATTACATTATCATGTTACACTCTTTTGTCTCACTCCTTTCAGTGTTCATCCGTTCCCCGCCTCCCCTTTTTTTTGTATTTCAGGTGTTTACACCACATCTGATCCTCGAATTATTCCAGGGGTTAATTGTGTCTGACGCCTACAACTTCACCCTCCCCCCTCATCCAGCTTCATCTTAATATCCCCACCCTCACTTTCTTTATTTTTCTCCATTTCACTTTCAATTACCAAACTGCCACCACCAGGCATGTAGATGGGAGAATAAAACACATGCAACCAGGAAAACACACGGGGCCCTGGGTATGATGCTAGAGGAGCTTCATCCATTTATGCATGCCTCATTTAAGTGTTCCTATTGTATGCATCCCCTGGGAAAATGTATGCAGATGGACTGGTGGTGGTGGCATGGAGTTCTATCACACACACATGCAAGCGCACACACATACACACACACTCCACAAGCATGAATGCCTATGTAGCTGATGTTTTGCTGAGGTTGGGTCTTCCTCCTGTGCAGAGAGACATAAAGATCAGTGGCCATAACACACAGCCAAGCATACTGCAGTATATGGCTACAATCAAGCTTTTATGTGGACCTGGCACAATAAACGAGGGCGGGAACTGAAATGGCCATTCTGCATACTGTGGGTCTTCAAAAAGTAAGGACAGTCAACCATAAAGATAGAGATATGTGGGACTGTGAAAATCAGCCAGTAAAAGATCTTGAAAGAGAGATACTCTAGTGCACCGAATCCTCTGCTGTCCAAAAGTGTTTTTCTCTTTCTCACAAACCACCAACAAGGGCATTTTGAAGTCTATCTTTTAGTTTATTAGCATCAATTACACAGGTGATCTCATCTCCAAGGGTTCAAAACATTTTACCCTAACAAGATAGTTTGACCATCACTGTTTTAAAAAAAATTCTCATAAAAAAGTGAGCCAAACTGAATTTTTTTACATTAGACATCATTTTGGGACATTTTAAGTATGTTTTCGGGAAGAAAGCTGACAGATCTCTTCTTCCCTTTCACATCTTCATGAACCACTCATGTAATACATCATTAGTTGTCACACAAATTGGGATTGATTTGAGAAAATATGTCAAGCAACTGCGCATCCATTGCCAACATTTCACTGTGATATATATCTATTTATAACAGTTGTGTCTAATGTTTGAGAGTTTTGAAAGTCTGATACATTGTCAAACCCACTATGCAGTGAAAGAGCAGCATGTCAGCAGCACAAGCAGCAGCTGCTGCAGTCCTCTGTGAATCATTTCAGTTATGGTACTGCTGTAAGAGTTTAGGTTTATCTTGGCGTTAAGGTAAAGATTCTGTTTATAATCATTTTCTATGTACATTAGACACATTAAACACTTAAGACTGACTTTAGTCCTTTCTGAAATTAAAAAAAGAAAACACTGGGTCCAATCATTCAGCTCAATGGAACTAGTCCATCTGCACAGCAGCGTTGCTAACACTGGGTCATCGGACAAAAGAGTGTTAAGTTGGAAACAACTTTTGCTGCATTGCAATTTTATTTGGCAATGTCTGTCAGATCTGTATCTGCATTGGCAATTCAAATTCATGCAAGTCCACAATTTCTGGTTGATTCCTTTTTAATGTGAATGCTGTATTAAACTGAACTGTTCACTTGCAATCAAAAGAATCAAAAGATCATTTTCCACAATTGTAAAACCCCGTCTTTAAGTATAACAAATTATAATGCAGGGTTTGCTGTCTCATAAGCTAATGCATGGTATTACAGATGTGACTGCAGTCTGTCTCAGTTTTCCAATGACACATGCACATCGGTGCAAGCGTTTCTTCAGTCCACAATTTCAAAAATGAGTAAAGACTAACTTTTGTCCCTTATTAGTTAATTTTTATATCATTCACAGGCGAGCTTGAGAGTCAGCAACTGTCCATTGGCTAACATACTGCATATATCGATTGCTTGTGTTGCTCCATGCTCTTATCCTCGCTGATGAATCAGTGGTATGCTTGATCAAGGCGACAGCACCATGTGCGTTTACATGTAGAAAACATACATGTTTGAGAGATGGATTCTTTAAACATTTTCAACAGAACTATTTTCAACTAAAATAAATATATAAATAAATAGCAGTTCAGCTAGTATATATTATGGGTTTTATTGTACATGCTATCAAAGAGGCAGCATTCTTATATAACATTCTTATAAGTCCTTTTAGCAGTGCGGTGCCTCTCAACTGTACATTATTTAAGCATAAAATCTGCACTAGCACCTTATAAAGCAAAGTGACCAGACTCCCTATTTTCCAGAAAAAAGTACCTTCTTGAAGTCTGTCCCTGGCAAGACCTGTGTCTGAGCAATGTCCTCATTTTTAAGTCTGAATTAATAAAAACCAAAAAGGGTAATAACATTTTATGTGACAAGAAAGAGGGCCACAGTGCTTACCTGTTGAATACCAGAGTACCAGTACTCAAATGAGAAGTGATCATTTCAGCCAACAGAGGGGGCTGTTTGCTGTAACAGCTGTGTATCACTCTCCCTTGTCGAAAAAATACTACGTTTTGAGAAAACTGCTACATAAAACTCAGCCAGAAGCAAGTGTCAAGTGAATCCTTTATCATCACCACAAGCACATTATCAAGCCAAGTAGAGCAAAGAGGAAGGAGAGGATGAAGACCAAGTTAGAAGACAAGTGAGAGGAGATATATCATATAAAGTAAATAATTACAGTGACTTCCAGTTTAATATTATAGCAGTTATAACAGTTTTTGGAGATAAAATACAAAACTTTGGCAAGCAGTGGTAATTTGTTAACTAAATATGTTATCTAACAGTGAAAAAAGGGTTAAAAAAAGCTGGAGAGGAGAGAGTGGAAAAAAAATATTGGGCACTGTTGAAATATAACCAAGTCTTGGTATGGTGGTCTCTATTTTCCTAAATCTAGGCACAGTTGCAAACACGGATCAAAGTTCTGTGTGCTGAAAGTGCATGTTGGTGAGGGTGATATTGTTTGGTAAGCAGCAACGTGGATTTGAGTGCTTCCATGTTGCAGCTTGGCACAATGGTACAGTAGGAGAAATAATTAATAGAAAGGTGTGTCACGGCCAACTTTAGTAATAGCCATCATATCAGCTCCTCTCATCCCCTTTTAAATTGCTGAGGAACAATGTATCGTCAATTAATTGTCAATAATGAGGCAGAAGCAGAAGATGGAGCAAACTGCTACTGTCCAAACTTTATGCAGGAGAAGTCTGACATTCTTTTCTAGGAGGTTCAGGCTGATAATTACCGAATTTATGGTACCACAAGTGGGCCCCTTATATTATGAGAAATGCTGCCAAATGTAGGAAGTCGCTAAATGGTAAAAGAAGAAAGGTGAAGCCAAAACATTGCTAATGTGAATAATTTAACTCAAAAGTTTATCACAAAGGGCTCTAATTTCGTGGCGCAGTGCAAGGTGGCGCAGGGTGGCGGAGCCTGGCGCACCTCGCGCAGTGGTAATTTTCTGCGGCGCATAGGGTTGCCAACCGTCCCTTAAAAAACGGAATCGTTCCGTCTTTGGAAACGAAAGTACGGGTCCCGTATTGAGCTGAAACGGGACGCACTTTGTTTCGTATTATCATGAGAATCAACAGCAGTCTGCAAAATGTCAATGGAATTAATGAATTATGGGGCGCTTTGTATCAGATGTTACAGCAC
>JAPZDZ010000014.1:19912907-19932358 GCA_029783805.1 Acanthurus tennentii
AATTATTTGTTTTCCATGTTTATTCGTATCACTCACAAACATGCATCTAATTAAATTCAGGTTTGAGTCCAATGTTTGGAAAATCGTTTCACACACAGAAAAAAGGCAAATATATATCACCATGCCGGTAGGGGTAGGCCGGCCCTGCCGACGAGGTGTCCCTTATTTATTTTTCAAGGAGTTGGCAACCCGGCGCACCACCATGCGCAGCGTATTTGACAATTTGGTAGACCGGGGTGCGCCAAGATGGGTGTGGCGGCGCACCAGGGGAGGTGTCCACAGATTTGTCACAATTTCGTGACAAAACAGTGCGCCGAAGGTGCGCTGAAAGCTCGCCAGCTCTCACCTGGTCTATTCACTGCGCAAGGCTGGCGTGCCAGGTGTATTGGTAATTTGGCTGACCGGCGCACAGTGTGCATACCTCATCAAAACCTCACAGGCAGGTTTCCAGAGTGTCAGGCACATTTCAATGCAATACACAATCACAGCAACCGCTATTTAATGTAACCGTCTGAACCAGCATATACATTTGTATCTATATTAATTGTCCGGTCACATCTGATGTCAGATCAAAGACGTTTGTCACGCGTAATGGAAACTCAACCTGACGGCAGCTGGAAGTGACGCGATGTCCTCCGCTGAGCTCATCCTGAGGCTGGGGTTGCCACCTTTGATTTGTGAAAAAACAGGACACTCCAACAAATGTTTGGGGTGGGGGGCTCGGCCACTATCACCAGTTCAGAGTGTCGCCCAGTCAGGATTGTAACTAGAGTTGCCGCCCGTCCCGTTTTTCCCAGAATCATTCTCTTTTTTTCACCAGCTGTCCCGGGAAAATAAAAATCTCTCCCGGGACACAATTTGTCCCCTTTTGGGGGAAAATACAAAAACCTCATTTGATTTCCTTTGTTCCCGTGCTTCTGTGGCTATTTAAAATTGTTTCTGTTTTCTTCTCATCTATATGTACATCACACGAGCGCCCTAGCACTCAAAGCGGCTCTAGTGAGGGAAACTTGATCTAAGACCGCGCTGAGGTCTTCTTTTCACCATTTGAAATGAAGGAGATGGAGCAAATACATGCAAGCCACCAGCAGGAAAAACACAATATACTAGTTACAATCCTGACTCTCTGAACTGATGATAGTGGCCGAGCCCTCTGCCCCAAACATTTGTTCGAGTGTCCATTTTTTCATAAATCAAAGGTGGCAATCCTAATTGTTACTTGAGTAACAACTCAAGTAACAATTAGGATTGTTACTACGCCGCGCCTGGTCTACAAAATTAAAGCCCAAAATGTCATCCAATATACTAAAACCAGGTGCTGGGAGTTGTTGGGGAGTGAGTGCAAGCAAATTAAATTTCTAACACACTTAAATTTCCAAATGTAAAATTTTTGTATTAAGAACAGCATTTTTTACAATAATGCCACTGATAGTAAAGTGTTTGTAAATGACTTGTGTCTGAAGATTTGAGTGTGCATAGTTTTTAGTCACTAATTAAATAATCTTTTATAAATCAAAACATTGAGTTTCGTTCAAAAATTCTTGTTTTTAAATATTTATCTTAGTGGTATTTAGAGACCTTTAGATATTTAGTACAGGGGAGCTTTTTTAAAAAGGGGGAAGGTTTTTTTATTTTATTTTGAATACTGGGGAGGGCTAAGTACATTACTTTGAGATAGGGGGCATTTTAAGTTTATGTACTTTTTGTTTTGATTTTTTTTCATACTGTTTTCGTAATAAATATTTTTGCCAGTCGCCATAGTTGTCTTATTTTCTTCACAGCCTGTGTGATTAATTTCTGATTGGACGGAGGAGTGTTGATACTGCAAGGCCTGTGTTGAATACTCCTCTCTGATTGGCTACACTGGGCAGAATAATTGCTAGCAAAGCTTTCTGTCTGTAATGTTGTCCTACAAAAAAAGCCTATGTTAATGAAAATATGTATGTTCTTCTGAATCAACAAGTGTGTAACCTATCTTATCAAACATCGATGTGCTGCTTGTTGTAGCCTAAGAGGCGCTTGCTAAAGATGTGCTAAAAGTGGCTGTGTGTTCAGCTGAAGGACTGCCACAATAACCACATAGATTTTCTCCACTGACTCCTACCTCATACTCATCACATTCACAATATTTGCATTTGCTTCGTTAAATGTCTCAGGGGTCCTTCATTTTGCTTCAGCAATCAAATAAAGGTAATGTTTATGCCTACTACCAACACCGCCTAAAAAGAGCACACAGTGACAACTAGGTGGCAGGATAGCTGTACATGCAGAGTTGAATGGGACATATGAAGTACTAGCTTAACCTGTGATTACTGCTATTTTATTTTAAAGCACTTAGTATTCATTTTGAATAAGATTTAATATCATATATCAAAAATAACCATGCTCTACCCCACCTAGATATTGTGAAGTCCCTAAGTATGTGTGATATCCACCAAACCTATCTGATATTACAGGGAGAGAGTTCTTCACACAGGTGGAATGGAGAGAATGATCCAAAAAGCATGCATTATCATCGCAGTGTATGTAAATACTCTTAGAGGAAAGACAACAGGAAGAAAGAAAGGGATCCTATCTGTAGATATCGTCACCCAGCAGCATGTTCACATCTGAAAATAAAAAGGGCCATTATTTCTAGTGAAGAAGCTACAAATTAAACAAGATGAAACCTATATGATTACTGCTGGTAAGGAAGCTGGGGTTCCAGCATTAACAGCTGACATCCTCTCAGCTCAGCTCTCATCATTACCGTAAAATCCAGCCTTCATGTCTTCCCTACCCCCAACTTCACCCACCCATCAGGAACTTTCACAGCGTCTCTTCCCCTCAAACCACTAACCAATCAGTGATGCCTCTTCTACAAGATAACATCCTTTCCTGAACAAACAGAAAATTACTCTCTCCATTTATCCCTGAGCAGGAATGATATTGTGTGTGACATGATGGATTTTTATGGTGTAGCTTTACATCCTTTTCACCTTTTTACAACTTCTTACATTTTCTTGAATCAACACAAATTGGAAGTAAACATTGTGCTCTGTAATAATTTATACATGGTTTGGTTGTTTGTGGCAGTGAGTGTTTGCAGGACATTTTTCCCCTCTGCATTGTCTCAATTTTAGAAGCTTTACAGTTTGCCATTTTTCATTTTTACTTCCCTCCCATCACCAATCTTCCTCTAAGTTTTTTTTTCCTGTGTATGTGTTTTTTTTATTGGGCTCTCCATCTCTATATACATATTGCACACGTTCTCCTCTGTTCTCTCTCTCCTGATTTTCAGGTTTTCCTTCATTGTTTTTGTTATTTATTTTTCTATTCACATACAGTGCTAATATGTTCTCTTTCTGTTTCTACCCGCGCATCATTCCCTCTTTTTTACCTGATGCAGGTCTGATCTATGGTAGATCCTACAGGTCAAGCTTGCTGCCTTTTTCCCATCATGCCATTCTCTCTCGTCTCCTACCTTTGACAATCTGTTAGTGGAACAACCATTTATTTTTTACCATGTTCCGTTTAGTTATAGTGGATGGACAGCCCCAACAAGCATACCAACAGCCCAGCTAACAAAAGTTCAGCCGCAAAAAAAACACCATCTTGATGCTAAAATATTCATAAAATAGAGGGCAGTATAAGTAAACCTCCTCGGAATCACCTCAGTAAAATAATCTCACAACAGGGCTTTCTGTGGCACTGGTGTTCAGAGTAGAACACAGCAGCGAGGCCTTTCATGAAAAAAGTGCTGAGATATGACTCACAGAGGGATTGGAGGCTACAGTCAGTACATTTACGTGACATTAGAAAAAGCCAAATTATTGTTAGTCCGACTAAAACTGGACATCTAAAATACATATAAACATGTTGGTACAGCCGAAATCTCACTAAATCGAAATTCTTGAAGCTGGACTAACAAACCCAGATAATGGGGTTGGAAATCAATTTATTCCTTGATGAGCATGCTTCATGTGGACCCAAACTGGCCTAGGCATACTCGTGCTGGGCTTTGACCTGGAGGTTGAACAGCTTGACTTTGTAGAAGAAGGCCCAGAGGCAAACAAGAAAAAAGGGCGAGTGCCTGAGCAAGAAACATGCATAGATAGAAGGGGGAGAAGAAGCAAGGCCAAGAGCTGAGATAAATCTACATGTTAAACTATATGTAAGTGATATGTACGTGTTTTAATAATGATACTATTAATAATACTAGTAACAATACCAATGATAATAATGCTAGCAATAATAAAGGCAAGCGAAAGTCACAGCTAAGATCAGCAATCCCAGCTCGTCCTCAGTCCATGGGTATCTGCGAGATGAGAAAGCAATGCAAACATGGTTGCTACACTGATGGTGTTTGTAGCCTTCTATACCACCAACCCCAACACGGATACAGCATTCCATGAGATAAATGAGGAAAGTACCCATCACACAATTTTTTTTTTCACTTTTTTTATATTGTGCCAGCAAGGCACCTTTTTCATTATCCTACAGTATGTTTTTTTACAGAGACACTAATTGTCTATAAAGTTATTTATATTTGCAATGTTAACAAGTTATTTGCACTTTGCTGCAAGATATGTAAATAAAGAATACACTGTGAAAGTACTGTTGTGACTTCATTGAGTTCAGACACCTGACTGTGGCAGGTCAGAATTGGCATGTAATAGTGCAAGCTCCTTCAACTGTAGGCACCTTGATGAGGCTGTGCATAACAGAGGACACCATTCCCTTGCAGACTGAGTACACAGATTTCTTCACAGTGGACTTGTGAATGCAAAAACTGAAAGATGACAACTCGGTACTCTGCACAACTGGCAAGTTTGTGCAGGACAATAGCAATCCCCATCAGTAATGGCACTGGTGCTTGAACAGTCACATCCTGGGAGCTCAAAACTCATTCCATTAATATGCACAATTTATCAAATGTCAGGCAGGTCATTTTCAACATTAGAAAACTCTTAAAACTACCCTCTTGCACTAATCTTTGCTCCTGACCAGCATCTAACATGTATGAGACATTCAGGTTAGTAGAGGGCACAAAGTGGAGCAAAGCAGAAGTCACATTGTTGAAACACTCCAGGTGCATACGGCATTCTCATCTGCCTTTGGATATCACCATAAGCACAAGGGGTAGCATGCGTCGTATTTTTATCAAAAGTAAAGTATAGAGTACATACAAAGCAGAGCTGTAAAGTTGTCCATGTTTTTAATCGTTTCATAGCTGTATATTGTACAAAGTACAAGGTCTAATTTGACTTTTATTTATTATATTATTATTTAATCTTCACATTGATAAAGGTTAGGACAAGAGGTTATTTGCAACACTTCCTCATGGATGACAGACTTTTTTCGCTACCTGAGACCAAAGAGTTGCAGTGTTTGAGTAAAAGCATTGTACCTCTATCCAATTATCTCTCTATAGCCATTCAAGATCTCTCACACTCCTCATTGTGTTGGTGAAGTTAGAGTAGACTGCTTTCTTTGCTAACATAATTGTGTCTGTCTTCTTCGTCCTTCTAATTTCTTTAGAAAAATATGGATCTCATTAAACATAATCATTAATATTGTTAACTGCCACTTTCTACATTACATTACTTCGACAGTTATCTTCTTCTTCCAACCTATTAGCTTATAAGATCTGATGGATTTAATCAGAAAAATTGAAGCTATGTTCTTTCCCATTTAATGTAGTACTGCATCACAATTTAAAAAAAAGTCAAATAGTAGACCAGTTATTTTAGCTACTGTTAGTTTATCTTTGATCTCAGGATGTTTCACTTTCTATTTAACATGTGCCACTGGTCTACGTGAAAGAAAGATATTACATCCTGCTTTGTTAAAGAACCATAGACCAATGTCCAAACTCCCCTTTTCATCCGGAATTTTACAGCAGGCTGCGGCCAGTTCACAGCTGCATCAGAGAAACTGAATATTTTAAGTTTAATCAGGGTTTTAGAAACAACACTTGATTGAAAGTGCTCTTCTGAGGATGGCAAATGATAGTCTAATGTCCTCTAATGAAGGTTACTGTTCTGTGTTAAGTGCTCCTTGACCTCAGCTTTGTGTTTGACACTATAGACTCTTATAGACTAATAAAGGGGTTACTTGGTACAGCTAGATGTGCTATTGACTCTTTCTACCTTGGGTAACGATCTAATCAACTTTGTGTAAGGCCAAGTGGTTAGTATTTTAATGTTAGTGTAGACCTCTTGGGTTGTCCAGTTAGGTACATTTTTATTCCTTCAACAGTTTCTGCTGCTGATGAAGTGTTTATCTGATGCCGCTGTTAAAGTGTATCCAGTAGCCATCTCCTCTTGATAAGATTTTGATAACAGATCTCTCTTTGCTCACCCCCTTTAAAGCATTTCTAGTTTGGGATTTGGCAACCCCTGTTAAGGCATGCCTCCTCATCCACCATGGAAACTGTCAATGCTGCTTAAAGCTCTGGTGAAAGATCCCTAGCCTCAAGAGCACTCCTCTCTCAAGGTGTTGTCATTCAGCTTTGCTGCTTGCGCTGACCTCAGCTAAGAGAGTAAGTGAGCCATGTGCCCCTTGGTTCCACCCCAGCTGCATTCTGCTTTGTAGGGACTGCAGCAAGGTCACCCTGATGCCAAACCTTTCCCTTGTTCCAAATGACATTATGAGCTCTTTTATTTTGACAGTAATACGAAAGTCCTAAACCAGTGACAGGCAAAAGTGCCTCATTCATTTCCAGACAACATGTTAGAATGTTAAATGATCACACTGCCTCCATCAGATGGGTGTCTCTGTGAGGGTAGATCTCTCAGACTTACTGGCAGGCTGAAAAAATATCCTCAACTGTAAACACCCTATGAATACTCCACAAATAGCACTGAAGGTTATATTCAGTAGGAAGAATGTAGGGCATATGTACCTTCTGTAACCATTGTTGTTTAAACACATGAAAACCACTACCTTCAGACCCTGCTGCTTACTGAGGGGGAATTGCTTAGCTTAGATACATTTTTGTGCTGACCTCATTAGTAGCAGCACATTGCTGCCTCAGTGCTGGTACTTCTCTCTGCTATTCCAAACTGAGGGCATGCCAACTGCCATCTACCATAGGTATTGCGCTGACTATTGATTATCTCATACCACCATACTTCAAGAAACCAAAATTATTCATTGAAAATTTGCTATATGTTGATTGGTTAAAGTGGTGCTGAAATAACTCCAAGTTTCTTCAACTTTTCATCTTGCTCCACTAGAAAAAGGTCATGTTCACAAGCTGGAACTCTGGAAAACACTTGGTTGGAATGGTAGTGAGAACAGGATGGGTTAAGGGGACTAACTTGTGGAGTAAAACATGCTATTCCTTGCTTTAGATAAGACTGGAAAACAGTAATAAGAGGAAGTATCAGGGATAACACCGGAGTAAATCACCCTTTTTCCACAATTTTTCATCTCTAACTTTTACTAGTTGCATATAAAACTACTGTACACATGTACAGAACTCTCACCAGACTAACTGTAACACGCAGCAATATTTAAAAAAGATAATGATAAAATTTTGAATGTTTAGAATGCTTTGCAATACATACTCAAACAACTGGTAATGTATGAGACTGTTATTTTTTGTTTGTTTGTTTTGTTTTGTTTTTGGTGCAACATCAGTCACTTGGCTTGGCTTTAGTGCAATTTAAATATTTTTTATTTTCTCTAGAAATTTTACAACAATATGCTGCTGTTAGTACCAGCTCTGTGAATATGAATACTAATAATATAACCACTGCTGACACTCATTGTTGCAGTATTACTGGTGCTGTATTTATATTATCACAAACACAAATTACTAAGAACTGCCAAAGAAGCCAGCTTATCCAACCTAATAACTGCCTTACAACATCCTGCCAACCACTTAGAACACAATAACAATTTGTCTAGTATTGTTAATGAGATTAAACTCATTGAAAGGTCCCAATGTCAGTTAAGGCGTTTGTGTCTGATTTCTACAGTCTCTCACAGAATTACAGAAAAGCACTGTGAAATAATTATTACTATTCAGTTTTGTGCTTGGGTAATCTAGGTGATTGCCTTCAAGCCTGTTAGTATCTTTGGGAATGACAGCTGGGACTCATAAAGGGATTTAAAGAAACCATTTAGCATTCCTCAGAAGTATCTCTGGTTTACAATTTCTTTAAAGGCCACTATGTTTTCTGAAATCTCATTTCCAACATTTGGGAAGACCAAATTTACAAGTCTAGATTTTTACCATGAAGTTTAGATATCAGTATTTAAAAGTTTAAATATCTTGAGCAATTACTGAATTGGCAGTATCTTGCTGTTTAGCTTTACTAAATAACTGAAGAAACACTTGTGTGATCAAAGAGCACTGTATTGCATATAGGGAAGAGTGGTGCCAAAGGCACTTCTTCAGTGATTGTGATGTATGAAAAAGACAAGTTCCTGGTCATTAGTATGCAGGGCTCCTCAAGGTATCAATAAGACTCATTTTGTTATCTGAATGAATATGCTATGGAATCTGATTTAGTGTATGTCAGCTGCAGCCCCAGAGGGAGGATATGTGAGTGAAATATTAGGTTGTACAGCCAGGTGGAGCACAGATGATTAAATGGGAAACCTTTACCCATGCAGCATCTCTTTTATCATAATATACATTTATGCATTTTCATTGACAACTTAACCCTTAGAGACAGTTGCAGGTGCACCAAAATAGCCACACCTCAAACTTTTACTACTAATGATGGCCTGGATTGTTGATAAATAAATCCGACTGTTGTGACAGCATCTTTGTCTACCCAACCTGATAAAACTGCCAGAAAAATGATCATCTAACTTGAATATGCACTGCAAATAAGTTGTATTGTATAATATTAAATTCTTGATTGTGTTTTGCTCTTGCTCACTTTAAAATAGTGTTTACTTTTCTCAAAACACTCTTCATATGCACACTGAGACATTCAGATCTGTACCTTCCTTTAATGAGATATCATGTCCTTTTTTATTTGCATTATTCCTCAAACAATTTTTACATGTTTTATCATTTAAAATTATATTCTCTCTTTAACTCACAGATACAGAGATCCTTACAATGTCCAACCCATTGCAAATATCACTGCTTCTCTGCAGTGTAGCACTTACTGGTAAATGCATACAAACTGCATAATCATATGTTTAACAGAGGATATCAGTGTCATTTAAAATAATCCATCTCACACACAAAACTTGTCAGTATAAATAGCTGTGAGAGGTGAAAATGATTCTTTTTTTTTGTTGGTCCATTTTTTTCTAGGACTGTATTATCGTCTTTCTTTTTCCATCTCTCATCTGCTTTCTTAGCTCTTTCTTCTTTGCCTTATAACCTTCTCTGACTTTTTATCTCTGCAACTCCTTAGTCCAATCTCCTCACGTCTTGCTTTCTTCCTTTACCGTCCTTTCTTTCATTTTGCTCACTGAGAACTTCCCTTGCTCCTTTATACAACACTATTCTTGCCATCTTTCCATTCTGACTATTTTTTCTCTACTCTGACTCTCCTGTCTCTATTTTCCTGTCTCCCTCCTTCCCTCCATCTCTTCTTCTCCGGCTTAGTGTGATGGGACACAGGAGGCTGCTATAATTTGATTGGAGGTATTAAAGTTGATTTGATTAAGCGTGGGCCAAATTACTGGCTGCTTAATGGATTTAGGCCCAGTCACCTGCCAGGGGCCCCGTGTCGAGATGTTCAGCCCTGACACACACACATACACACACCGATTCATAGACACACATTTAAAGTAATCAATTTCTTTGATCTAATCACATGCTGTTTTAAAAGCTGCAGTTGATCAGACAAAGTGGTAATGCTATAAAAGCTGGTAGGTCCTGACATCACATCCCTCCACTCACTGACATCTAACATGATTTCCTGTGGCCATAATGGTCAGTTAGAGTAAATGCTGGTTTAATTCCCTCCAACCAGGTCCTGAACCTGTTATTTGTCCTCCTGTTTTTTCATTGGAGCCAGCAGCAAAAACAACAGGTGAGGAGGCACTCTCAATTACACTGATGACAGATGAGGTTTTTACAGAGTGCAGACACTGTGGCAACTAGTGTTACACTACTGCACTCAGCTGACAATTTCTGTCAGAAAACCATACCCTTTTTGAGCACAAAGAAGTGTGGAGTTTTGCAAGTAAATCTTGACAATATGGTATACAATACAGACAATAAACAGTGCATATAGTAACTTAAGACTGCACAGTGCAAGTAAGTCATTTGCAAGAAGAAGGAAGTTAGAGAAACCAGTAACATCTTTAATTAACTTTGTAAGGAAATAGATTAAGGAGTGATGTGTAGGTCACTCACTGAGCTTATTTTGTTTTGCTGAAAGTCTCAAGCAGAGAATGGTGATTATATAGCTTTTATATCGCTTTATAATATATGATAGCTCTCACTGTTTCCCTCTGTTCTCAAGAATGGTTTTGAATTTCCCCTGTATGGGTCAGTATGCACTAGTGTGCAGTTTGATGTTAGTTGGTTGAATCATTGGACACCTTATAAACATAAGCTATGCACACACACAAGCACTTCAGCTCTAGCAGGTACATGACAAGGGTACTGTGTATTACTTAGCAGGATTATATGACACTCTACATTTGATATTTTCAGCCAGTTACTTGCAATCCATCATTGACATAAACGCTGACTCACAAAGATGTTAGTGTGTTGTATTACTCACATCTTTGACTGGCATTCAGTAAACTTTACGCCTCACACAAAGTCCTACAAAACTTTGCCAAAGTCAGACTTGTTTTTGTTGATTCTCAAAAACAATAGGGCCACTTTTCTCTGCCTGATGGTGTCCTACTGCACTTCTCACAAACTTTTCGTAAGGTTTAGTTTGAAGAATAGACACTTAGTAATCACAGCAGTGACAGTATTTGACAAGAACAGCTGAAAGGCTATAAACATGTAACTAAAGGTAGATGAGACCCCTGAATATTTAGCTGAATATAAATCAAACCCAAAATGCTTGTGTTTGCTGCAGGTGTGTGTGTTCTTTACCTAGAGCAAGAGTTGGTAATACCAAGCATAAACCATAAAGGAGTCATTCATAATACAATTGCCTGGTTGTACAGTTTACCAGTCACCATGTTGACTGTTGCATTCACTGGTACTTGAGTCCCATTGGTCCCGTGAAGGTCCCGTGTGTGCTCTCTGCCCTGTTTGTACTTTATTTGATGGAGCCAGCAACAATTAAAATCAGACTGAAGTAATAATTACTTCTTTGTGAAGTGCCCCTTCATGCCCCTTTAAACCAATATCAGTTGTGGTGAAATGTGATTAGAATATTGCTCATGTTCACATTTTAATTTTGTTGAAAAAACAATGGAAATGTGAACAATGAAAGCACCAAGAGAGACATGCTCAAATGTATGTTTGAAATTGAATGTAAACTAGTAGCAAAAGTCAGTACTCCAGACCAGCAGTATGGCAAATCTGTTTCTGTGTGTTTTTATGTCTGTGTGTTAAGAAGAAGAAGAAGTCATGTCTCTGCTGTGGGTATTTTGTCCGCATTTGTTAAATTATGTGTTCATAAGTCTGTTTTTGCTCCGAATCAGGCGAGATGACAAGTAAATTAAACATTCTGCTGACAGCTAATTATCTGTTTGCTATTGTTCGCTGAATGAACTCCATCATTATAGTGAATGGATAAATTGCAGTGTCTGGTCTCCTTTGTCTGTTCCCCATCAAAACGTTTTATCTTTGTATTTCTTTCTTTCCCATCTTTCAACATCCTTTACTCAGCATTTTTTCAGGCTAATTTGTGCTATTTGTCCAACGTGTCTATTGTAATTTTTATTAGTATTATTTTGTCTTACTTTGACCTTTTCCCTTTTGAATTTCTTTTCTTGCTATGACCATGATTAGGTATGAGCACCCCAATCAAGGCTGGAACAATGCCAAACACACACAACACATGCACAGAGGTGCACACACACCTGATTCCTCATTCCACCATTATGCCCCACTAATTACCATAATACAGCAGCGAGCGGTGCTGAGCAGGTTGTCCCACCAACACCAACAAGCCCCACTCGCCGTAGCTGTTGTTTGACATAGAGGCGCTTCGGAAAAAGTCATTTTTTATACTTCCTTTTTTCTTCTGGCTTATTGGCTCTGTCTTGGAAATACAACTCTGTGACTGTTTAGAAACTCTGTGACTGCGTGCTGAGTATTAATATGTAGATATTAATGCATTTCAGATAAATTGTCAGTTTCTGTCAGTAGAGTGCAGCTGAATTCATCCTGTCAATCTGGTCACTCATAATAGCACAGATTTCTTTTTTTAATCATTTCCTCATGGTAGCATGGTTGTATCAAGAGCAATCAAAAAGCTCTCACTTGAATTTCCATCAAAAGTAAAAAGAAAACACATTGGTCTTGATTAGTTATTAATGAAAAAAAAAGAATACCTTTAAAATGTTCTTAATATGCTCTTATATGCCATAATGTTTCTGATTGTTAATGGCAGCTCTGGCAGAGACCTTTTAGTTACAAGCAGCAATTAGGTAACAGATGGCATCTCTGGTAGAAATTGGACTCTCCTTGGTTTGTATGTAAGAATTTCATAAGATGAGGCTTGTATACTGCCTGGTCATATAAACCTCGTCCAATGTCAACAAATTAAAATCATAAAAACAAATCATTAAAAAAAAAAATCCAAATGCTAGATATGAAAATAGCATAGCATAAAAAAGAGGAATTTAACACACAAATTTAACAGATACAATTTGTAGGGCTGTAATTAAACTTGACCCAAACTAAAATACCTGGATTCTCTGTTTTTCTTTTTCATATTGTAAATATCTTTAGGCTTTAAACTCTTGGTTAGACAAAAAGAGGTGTTCACTTGTCCCTTTGCTGGGGGAACACTGAAAGGACTATTGTATTTGTGACATGTTATGGACTAAACCAACTCACTAACCCTTATTTGCAATTTTAGATGTTACACTCAGGTGCAAATACATAAAAAAGCTAGTGAAGTCCTACACAGTAGCTCGATAATAAGTACTGTCTTCATAAAGGTTGTGAGGTTAATTTTGTGTGTTTATACTGTGTAGATGATTAACAGGATGAAGTTTGTGTTGCTGTCTCTTTTGAGTTATATTTAGAAGTCCTGTAGTCTTAAGTTTGCCCTCACTAAAATAAATTTGATAACACACACACAAAAAAACATCAGTGGATGAAATTGAACATAATATCACCACAATTACATCCTCCATTATCAAAGAACTGGTTCACCACCTCTCTAATACCCTTTTAAAACCTGGACATTATGACCTTTAAGATGGTTACATTTATTGCATGGTGGTTGATTTCAGCTTGATGATTATTCATTAATTAGTAATTCTGACATGGAAGCATCTAAAAACTACAGTGATGTTCTACACACTACACTCACTCAGGTGTCTGTCTCATCTCCCTCTGGGTGGTTTGTTTCAAACCTGTATGTGATACTAAAATGTGTTTTCATGGCTAATCTTTGTCTCTCTGTTTTCTGCTTGTCTAACAGGGCAGCACAAAGGATCCTTCTCTCTGACCGGCTGTACATGGAGACCCCCAGTTGGGCAGGTCAGTCTAAAGGTGTGTGTGTGTGCACTTCTCTTATTGCTGCACACAGTTACATGACAGGACCACATTTATATGTTCCACATCTGGTGGGTTTACTGATACGTGTGCTCGAACATCTACGGAACGGACACCTTTGGTGTGTGTATTTGCACGTGTGCGTGCATGTGTGTTCAGTGGACTGTCTTTGTGAGTGTGTGTGTGGAGAGGGAGAATGTGCTGACTGCAGTGCTTTGGTTCTGGGCATGCCCATTAGAAGTGGCTATAAATCCTGAGCGCAGTGCTCTCACGGTGTCAGCAGTCCAGCCAATGAATGGATATTAAACGCCACAAAAAAGCCTCTTTAATTCTGCCTGCCTCTGCCACACCACTGCACACCCTCTTTCTCTTTATCTATCTATCTTTCCATCCACCTTTCTTCTTCCTCTTGTTTTCTCTTCTCTTTCACCCCCCTTGCTTCTTTTCTCTCTCATCCTCTCTTCCTTCCTCTGTAGTAATTAAATTTGAAAAAAGAAAATGGTCATTTAGCCCAGCCAGAGGTAAAAACATCCCCAGTTACAAATCTGGTACTCATTATTGACTGTAGCAGCTAGTCATTTTGACCTTTTTATTTAAAATGCTGGCTTGTAGATGCTCCATCACACTAAGTTGGTATTAAAGATAAGGGAGAGAAGATTCTAATCAGTATGCAGATAAAATGTTTTAGATTGGTCTCAGATGTTGAGCATGTAGTAGCAGTTGCTAATCATGGAGAGACATTTTGAAAGCAGAGATAACTCAGACCAAGCCTTATGCTGGGTGAATTTGTATGGCAGCTTTCTTTTAAAAAAAAACACAAAGTGTTTTGCTGTTATATTCCCCAGTTTCCACAGCGTGCATGGTGTGTTTTAGTGCAGACTCGTAAACGCTGGCCGTAAACGGTCGGTCCTAATGTTGCTCTGCACGCTCCCTGCAAGTCAGCGCTTGCCTCCAAACCACTGTGCAGCTTTGCCATAAAAAATGTATTATTATTTTGATTAAATTTGAGGTTCTGAAGCGTGACCCTGGCTGTAGGTGTGGCCATCTGTCCGACCAGCACATCAATACCAATCTAATAGCAGGAGGAAAGATCAATCACAACCAGCTTAGATCTGTGGAAATATACACAGTTCATGTGGTTCCACTGCAGCCTTAGCACCACATTGCGTATAATCCCAGCATCCATGTTTGTATGCCTCTAAGTGCACACTGGGCTCACTACATTTTGGTGTAGCCTTTTTTTTTCTAAACTATAAAATAATACACGGACAAAAAGGATGAAATTCAGGAAGCATTGTAGATTTATTTAGACATAGTATGCTCTTTATTAAATTATTATCAGAAAAGACCATGATCTGGATATCTTGGAGCAAACACCATATAGCAACCTCACAAAATATTTGATAAAATCAGTTTAATCAGCATATGCCATGAGAGAGTGACAGGAATGTATAATACAATAAGATGGAGCATACACTTTCACACACTCACACACACAAATGCACACACAAAGGTACACACTCATTTCCTCCTCCCTCCTCATAATATCAATTACAGCTTGGCCTGGTTTAGCCTCTATCAGTGTTCGTCAGCAGGCCTCCAGGCCCAATCATGGCTCCGTAGCCCAATCACACTGACATGGCAGCTAATTGGAAAGTTGTGCGCAGCTCAAAGAGAAGATCATTGTTGGAGAGAGCTGCGGTGGCTTTGAAGCTCCATGATGAGATATGTTTTGGTGATATAGGACAGGAGCTGTCATTACAAAAGTTGTGTCTGATGTGTACTGATGTATGGTCGATATTGTCTTTTTATTAAACTTGAGTAGCAAGAAAAGCCAGTTTATTGTTCTTTGTTTTTTTTATGCTACCTCTGTTTTGATAAATTTTGTTTTTTTACAGAGATTTTTCCATGTGTGTAATTTACAGCAGTTACAGTGTTTATTTTATATTTTGTATTTTTATTCTTTCACTCGGCAGTTTCATCACCGAGACATAATGACACTGCAAACCACAACTTTGTGATTCTTCAGGGCATCACAACAATAACAACAACAATAACAATCTCAAAGGTCAGGTCCAAATCAATCAACTAAATGAACCATAGCTTTGGTTGGAAGGGGTGCCTTGGTATGTCTATTGTAAAGTTTTACAAAAAAGAAAACAGATGTGACAGATGCGATCCCTCACTGATTTTCCACTCATTTACACTACCTAGAGTGTTGCATAAAATTGAATTTCTAAAAAATAAAAATCATTAATGACTTGAATCTCCTGCTGGTGACTGTCAAATAGTGCCATGTTATTTGACGTGTGTTAACTTACACATAGAAAAGGTCCATGGTGGCATATTTGAAGAGTTCAGAACCTGAAGCTGTGTGGGATTACAGGTACCACAAGATCTGACCGAGAGGATGCTTGTTCAATCAGAGAAGGTTGCATGTTTGTCTCAAGAGATGGTTCTGTTTTAAGATGCTAGGTGTTGATGCATATGTTACCATTGTGTTTTGGCTTTTAGTTTTCATCAAAAACATAGCATGCTTTTGTTTTTCATCGTAGTTTATTTTTATGGGTTAGGTTGTTATGTATATTTTTCCACTTATAATACTGTGGTAGTGAGAATACTGCATTTTTTAAGTAATGTTTATAGACAAATTTTTTAGTATTAAATATAATCTGACAGCAGCATTCAGTAGATACAAAAAATTGCTATTCAATCGTATGTTCATTTCCAAAGTTTTATGGACAAACTAAACAGAAAACAATCTTTTGAGTCACATACTGAAACATGGTTATTGTTGTGGTTCTAAGTTCTAAAGCTTTAACACACACACACAAACAAAAACAATCTGTAGCCGCTAGTAAATGCAGCATCTCAGCGTTAAAGGATGTTTCCTTAATTTAATTTAAGTTTTATGTTAAGGTGCTCATTGCCAAAATCCTCCAACGAGTAATAGCGTAGCCTCTCTGTGTAAAGACTTTAGCTCTGTGGTGAGTGTACCCCTCTAGCACCCTGTAATGCTTCATAAAACATGTCTTCTCAAAATTATGCAATTACGTAGAAGGTTTTCCACTGCCCAGAGGTTAATGGAGGCTCTTGTTGATCCTATGGTTGGAAAAATTGTCTTACTCCTACACTGTTATTTTACATTTGTTACATATTTGCCATCAGTGGTAGACAAATGGGACAGCAGCACTAAACCATATATACTGACAAAATAGACCCTGACTAACACACGGCAGTGGCTGGAGACAGTCAGCACAATGAGTATTGACTGATCCCTGAGTACTCAAACTAATCCAAATCATGCCTGTGACACTGACTGCTCCATGCTGTTTAGTAGAATTTGACCCAATGGCCATTTATTTATGTTGCTTACAATGAAGCTTTAACAGTTTGTTTTCCCTTCATTAAAAATTAAAGCTCAGTCTTAATGGTTATAGCACAAAGCAATGACGAGTCAGCATTCCATTATTAACACAGATCTTAGGCTAAAAAGCAAAGAATGCAATGATGATGATCTAACTGACACACACTGTCTCCCTCTTACACATATTCCCATTGTTATACACCACAGATGACTTTAGTTCAGTTGCATCTGCTCATTGGCACAATAGGGTGAAAGAGCTCAATGGACACAAAATGATCAGTGTGGATTTAGTGGCTTTCATTGTAAAGACACAAAAACACAGACAAAAAGCGCTAAAGAGTGTAAATGACTATGGTTCTCTTTGTATTTGTTAAAGTGATGTCCAGTGTCACTGAGCTGCTTTTAACACTCCCACAAAGGCCATTACAATTAAAGGAGCACTGGCCGGAGCGAAGGGAAATGGAGAAGAGTGTGATGAGAGCAAAAGAGGGATGTCAGCACAAAGAGTGGTGGAGATGCTTTTAGCCTCTTTCTGCAGGAGTAATGTCCAATTACTGCTCCGTTTGAGGCTGGCGCTTCACACTGCCATCAGCACACAAGCACCAGGTTATGGCCCTCTGCAATGGGCCCACTGTCAGCTGCCATGGATCACAATCAGCCAGCAACTCCTCAGGGCCATCCGGAGGAGAGGGGCATTTCACATTGAATATTCATGTTGTTTTACTGGTTATAATAGGCTGGAGAACTCTCAGGCAATGCATTTCAAACATCATCATGAATAACCCTCCCTCCATGCCTCCAACAGCACACCCAGACAGCCTCGGTTTTGTTTTTCAGCACTCTGTATCATATCTTTGTGAAGTGTTTGCAGTAGATTAGCTTCATTTTTTTCCCTCTGAATTTACAAGCATTAAGGGGAAGAAAATTACATGACAGTGTAGATGTGCTCATGTTTCATCTCCTCTGACTCTGACCAGCAGGTGGTACCAGATATTTAACTTTCTTGTGTTTCCTCTGTCTCATTGCTCTGCTCTCCCACACTTTAAAGGCTCTCACAATCAGGAGATTGTTTTAAAAATGCTGTGTCTAAAACACAAGAACAGAAGACTCTTGCACATTTTCTTCTTTATTAACAATCAAGGATAATGTGATTATTAAGGCTTCAGTTCACAGAGCTTCATCAGGTCATTTTACAAAAAGGCTGCATTATGTCAGAGCAGTCAGTCCTTGTTATTTCTGATACTGTTGATTCAATTTACTGTCTCCTGTTGGACATTTACAGCTTGACATTCACTTTCATAGTGAGCGATTATTATACTGAGCACTTTCTTGATGCTCATAGATCTACTGAGAGAAGGAGGATGTTTCGACAACTGTTTTAGTAATGCATAATCCTTTACCATGTAAGAATTATTATTTTGATTATTTTAAATTGACCTCAGCCTGAGTTCAGCTTACAGCCGCAGCTGTTGTGTGTGGTGTGTTTGTAGTGAATATTTAATGTCCAGTACTGTATGCTTTTTAAAATTATCCTTTAAATACTTGTCTTACAGTGTCATGATGTTGACATTGTTTCTTATTGGTTTTAACATTTTAGTAGTCAAGTAAATTGCAGCGACCTGTTCCATGTCACAGGGCTTGCAATCCACTCTCTCACATCAAACTGCCCTCTTGCCCACCTGGCCAGCAGCAGGGATGTGAGTGTGTACGCTGCAAGTTGCTGTGACCGCTGAGCCTCTTACATGTCATGTAGTGTTGGATTTATATCAGGATTTAAATAGTGATAAAAGACATTTTCACGATGTGAATAATCTACAGCTTTATCAGACTCTTCCCTGCAATCGCTTTTTAGCCTGAATAGCTCAATGGCAGCAATCTGCAAAGATACTGCTTACTTGAAAAGATTTAATCAGAACTCTGGTCACTTATAACCAAGACTTGACCTGTAAAATCTAAATCAACAGTAGGGTGGAAGATTACACAAACTTTTTAAAACTAATGGTTAAATAAAAGACTGACTGTGACACCGGAGCCAGACTGCAAGCCTTTTTGTTTTTAATGCCTCAAGTTCAGCCCCTTTCACACATGAACTCATGACAGTATCCAGATAATCAGTGCAAGATAATGTCTAGATGAATCTGTCACACATGCAGCAAACATCAGGAGATTGTTCATGAGCGATGTGTTCACATATGTTTGAAATACTCCATGCAGTTTGGATGCTGCCTAGGTAGGAGCCAGCAGGAGGCAGGACATGACACAAAAGGTGCGCAGAACGTTAAAGCCATCATTACGGAGACGTCAGTTGTCTAATCCACCATTTTTATATGCTTTTTTGTCATTGCTAAACATGTTTGGACATATCTTCAATTCAATTCAATTCAATTTTATTTATATAGCGTCTATTCACAACAAAGTTGTCTCAAGACACTTTACATATGGAGCAGGTCTAGACCACACTCTATAAATACATTCATATTT
>JAPZDZ010000014.1:19932458-19963218 GCA_029783805.1 Acanthurus tennentii
AAAAAACAGATTATTTATTAATCAACTTAAACTTCCTGCACCTGTCTTAGATGTCCACAGACATCCAAAAAATGACCTAGCCCGACGTTCAAATATTGCACTGCATATTGACATCCAAGTGGGTTCATAGTTAGACGTCCAAATATTAGACGTGATCTGCACGTCCTGTAGACGTCCAGAACTAGTCTTGGACCGACCAACGCGATATAGACGTGATCTGCACGTGGATCAGACGTCTCATGTTTGGTGGGTACTGTCCCAGTGTTGAGCTTGTGTGCTAAACAAGAATTCATCTTAAAGCTTTTGGTCCTGCTGGAGTTTCCTTTAATCAGCAGCTTGCTAATTGGCTTGCAGTATGCCACTGCAGTCTGTGCCTTTCTCTTTCCCTCTTGTTATGCTAACTTATTAGCCCATATTAGCATCAGGAGTGATTAGCTGCAGCTGAGCTGCTATGGAGTCTGCTTTACCTGCTGATTCACAAAATTGCAATATACATGGAAATGTGATTCACTAGAAAATGTTGCAAAGTCAAGAACTGTGTAATGCATACCTGTTAGATTTACTAAAAGAAGTTTGCCTTAGAGGCATGCCGTTTATTAGGAGTTAAGAGGTTCATCCGCTGTGGACCATTGTGTGTTCATCAAATATACTGGCAATACATTTATCTATTCATACTCTTTGACATCTGTCACAAAGTGATGGACTTACTAACAGGCTGACATGTCCATCCCCAGGGCCAACCCATAGTGTCTCCAGAAAAAAACAGTACCTTTACAGGATTTGTGTTTTGCAGCTGAGAGTGGGATAAAAGAGCATGTAGTTCATTACCCTAGGAGTCATCTTTCTCCTGCTAAATGGAAGTATTGAAGCTTTATTATTGACTCTCATTTCTAGAAATTTTATTCAGTAAGTATAGAACAGGCTCATAAAACAGGCTGCAAATTTGGATGGAGCCTTCTTCCTAAAATATGGCATCAGATGTTACAGTTACAGTACGTTCAAATTATTTTTTTTTTCTATTTTTAATACAAACTTCAGGTTTTTGTTACAATATTGTCGGTCAAAAAGTGCATGCTAATGGCAAACAATACACTGTGTCATCATTATGTCCTAAAAACTTATGTGTTAATATGACAGTGAAAGTTTGCTCAAGCATTGTACACAGCTAAGAACAGCAGCCTGGAAGCTAATGTAACCTGTAACAGAAACAATTTGCTGCTAACACTTATCTATAACATTCACCTGCTAAAACTCCGTCCAAATGGATGGAAGAGTATTGGGATCATGGACAAAAAAAAAAAAACAGAAGAGGAAGATTTTTTTTATTTTGCAATTTGAGAAAAAAGTCGAAATTTCAAGAATATAATCAAATTTCTTTATTTTATGATGCACTTTGACAAAAAATGTCTCAGAATAAAGTGAAAATCGGGAGGGATTATTTTTATGGTACACATGGTTGGTTAGATTAAGGAAAAGACTGTTAGACACTTTAGTTTTCACTTGGGGTGCACACAGGTATCAGACTCCAGTTATCTGAATGAAAGTTGTGTGAATGAAAGCCTGTCACTCTCGCCCAATTTCCACCCCTCTTGGAACTTCATCGCTCTGTGTATTATGCTGGGTTAAGGGGTTGTTATAAGTGTCTCATAATAACGTGGATGTGTTAGCATCAGAGTTTAGAAGGGGGTCCCATGTGTCCAAAACAGAGGGTACCTTTTAGGTCTGTGTGAGACTCCAAGCGGCCTGACAGAGCACCAGCTCTGGGAAAGAAAACAGGCTCGTGTTCTGAGCCTACAGAGCACAAGACTGTGGTAGGAAGAGAGGAGGTGGACTCTGCGGTTTACATAAGTGTTGCTTGGTGCAATGGATAGTTAATGGACAGTGTTTCTCTGATGTAGGACTTAAAATTTGATGTTGATGACTGTGTTGAAATCACTATCTTGCTGCTGCTGTTCACCAGACACAAATAAAAAAATATATACAGAATTATTTCCTAGGTGTATTGGTCTATGTGTATATGTCAATATATCTATAAATAACTATGTATGTTATTTATTTGTATGTCTTGCTGCAGAACTAATGGCCCTTCAGGGACAAACAAAGTTGATTGAATGATTGATATTAGTCTTTTTATGCTTTTGTGGTATGAGGACTACAAACTGTCTTTTGTTGTGTAACCCTGTTTTGCAAAAGGATGAATAAATTACTTTGTACCTTACATAAAGCAGCAACTGATGACTGAGGCAAAGAGGAACCTAAACAGAGACAAAATTTACCAAATTACAAACTAATTTTAAAGCTGATACTTTTGGGGTTATTTGTTGTATGATTTTGCTTTTGGAGCAGTAAAGAATGAATACTGAAGACTGGAATACAGAAAGAAAGGAAGACAGAAGAAAAGGAAGCTCAACTGAAAGTAAGGTCTTCAACCCCCCTGCTGCCACTTTGCTGTGTGATATAATGAACATAAAACATGATTAAGCTGTGTGATCGGACAGGAGAGGCCAATGACTGAACAAGACTTTGATGGGCTTATTATTCTAACTTTGATTTATGGTAATTGACCTCTAAGCGGAGCAAGTCATAATTAATGGTGAGCAGCTCTCTCTCTCTCTCTTTTCTTTGCTTTGTCTCACCACTGTCTTCTGTTCTTCTCATTCTCTTTCAACATGATCAGTATTTTCAAAAAGGCAGATATTGAACTTCAACTGATAGTCCACACTGTTTCCTTAACTAAAAGAAAATTCCTGAAGAGGTCCCTTGTGATGTGTATCAAACTGTCCTAGCTACAGAAGTTAAGAACTTTATCTCAATTTCATAGAACTGTTTATGAGATTTACAGTTTCATTTTATCACAGACTCTGCATATTAATTTTTCACCACTGCTATACACAATGAAATTATTCAGAACTTGTATTTGTCTTTCATTGTACTTATACTTCATGACTTCCACATTCATCTACATTTACACAAATCACATTTTGCAGTAGCCTTATTTGTTTTGCAACCACTACTTTAATATCTGCATGATTTAGTTAGAGATGAACAATGTATTCAGAATACTAATGATGTACAACATCCCGATCACCACATACAGCTAAGCATTATGGTATTATTGTAGGAGGAGTGAAATTAAATTTGGAATATAGTTCAGTGAGATCACAGCAAGAATCTGCTCTCTTGCTTCCTTGCTCTTTGTGTCTTGTCATCCTTTCTGGTTGTATTGCCTCTGTTTCGCTGTGTACCACTGACACAGCCTTCCTGCTGTGGAGAGATTACTAATCCCAGTGAGTCAGTGAATGTGAATGAGCTGGAGCCAATCTCTCCCTCTTCTCTTTATTTCTCTCTCATTCTCTTTCTCCCTTTTCCTCTGTCCCCTGCTCCTTTACTCTCTAGCTCACACATTCAATTCCCTCCTCCTGCTCCTTCCTTCTGTTCTGTCAGGGCTTCATCCTCCCTTCTCACAGGCAGGCACGAGGGCAGCTCATCACCTCCTCCTCATACCACACCTCTACTTCAGGTGGAGGATAGAGTGATTAGGACAGGGACACAGGAGAAGGAGTGGGACAGAGATTGGCATGCTTGTGTGCAAAGAGAGATGAGTTTCAAGATGGAGATGTGTTCTGTTGGTCTCCTTGGTTTGGATGGAGTGATTAGCAGTGGAGAGCAGACGGAGACAATGGGAGAGGAGGGGAATTGAACGTTGAATTGAATCTACATGATGGATGTGCTCTGCATTTTACCTTCTCTGCTCTCCTCCTTTCTTTTGTCTTCTTAACATCACTTTCTCTACTCTTACACTTGCATCCTTGTTGTCCTTTCATTCACTTCGTTCTGTTACTTTCCTCCCCTCTTCCTGTTTTCACTTTTGGCTTTTCCATTTTGTCCATGTCTTCCCTTTTTAATCACTTACCTGTTTTAATTTCTCTTTATCTCTCCTGTTCTAACCTCCAGTCTTTCTGAATTGTCTCTCCTTGCATCCCCTTCTCTTTTTTACTTTTTTCTTTCTTTCTTTCTTTCTTTCTTTCTTTCTTTCTTTCTTTCTTTCTTTCTTTCTTTCTTTCTTTCTTTCATCACATTTCTTTCCTCCTCATTTTTTACACTCTGTTTTTGGTCCCCTCTTCCTTTTACCAATGCATATTTTGTCCCTTCTTCCATTTGTGTGCTCTCTCCCTTTCTTTATTTCCTCTTCATTCTGCTTTTTGCAACACTAATACACAACCATCCACTTCATTTCTCTCTCTCTCTCTCTCTCTCTGTCTCTCTCCCTCTCTCCCTCTCTCTCTCTCCCTCTCTGTGTCGGTGTCTCTTGGTCTCCCTGTGGTGGTGACAGTGTGACAGCTGTGTGCTGGCCCGATCACACCCGGCCTTTGATCACTCTCCCAGCTCACCATTGTGGCTAATGAGGGAAGTAGGAGGGCTCCGGGGCTTGCATACTGCAGCTCCCTCGCCACTCTCTCTACCTCTACCATCACCCATTTCCTCACCTCCTCTCTCTTCCTTTGTCCTCCTCTCATCTTTCTTTCATCCTCTCCATCCTCTGTTTCTCCCTACTTTCTCTGTGCATCATCATTCTTTTTGTTTCTAGCCTCTTGTCAGTCTGCTCTCACTTTTTGCCTTTTGCCTCTTTTCAACCTTAACTGATATAGATTTGTAAAGCATAACAGATTTTGGATTGAACATGTGGGAAGCAGTATTTTGCTTTTTTGTTATTCCTGTCAGAATTGAGAAGCATCTGAAAAAACTTGAGATGTGTAATTTTAAATTTGATTTACATCGTGGAAAATTGATCACATGCTGAGGCTGGAATCATACGGCTCCTTACGCATTCAATTATTAACTTTTTTGTTGTGATTTTAGTTATTCCAATTATAACTACAACTTGGAAGCCTTGTGCAAAACTAAATTGAAAGTCTTAAGCCCCGCTAGCAGAAGCTGAAGCTGCAGCACAACCAAAGACACAGTACAGTTAAGCAGAGTAGGTCTGGACAGAAAAACAGCCCTTTTTAATTCATTTCAAAAGTAGTCCAATTGTGGTAGTTTATACTTAGATTTCTCGGGTGCAGAAACTACATTAAATTTTTGAATACTTTAGACCTTGAATACTGATAGAATTCTCAACACTTTCCATGCAAGCCCAGACATCACTTTTTATGAAACCAAGTATAGTTCAAGAGAGAATATTGGCCCCACAGCAGTGCAACAGGTCACAAAAACAAACACTGTTTAGGCCTGAAAAATAAAAAGGTCGAAGAGTCTGAGAAGAAAAATATCAGTTTACAATTGAACTGCTCAGAAGTCATAGCATGCAACATGTAAGTGGTCATAATGCGATTAGCTGTGGACTTAATAAGAACTGGCCAACTGACTGAGAAAAACTGTGATAAGTTTCTGTAATAAACGGCCAGAGTCACGGGACCCTTTAAAATCAGTAAGTTGTTAGCTAGCTACATTATGAATATTACACTGGTCGCATCGCTATTTTCAGGCAGATACACCAAATGTCTAAAATCGAACTCTAGCTTTCCTGTAAGGTGTAACTGAAAACAGACACTGACCTACTTTATCTTCCCATTTACAGAGATGAAAAGCATCCTCAATCATATTCACAACTATGGCATCTCCACAAAGCAGTTTTTGTACTCAGATGAACTCCATCAGTCAAAAGACAAGTGCAGTTTCACTGGTGAATATGTGAACAAGCAGGCTGCTGCAGAATATCCCAGCACTGCATGTCTGGCATTATACCGACAGCCTGTTTGCTCTCAAACACCATCAATCTGTTGAATCAGTTACCGACATTTGCTTTTGTATATTGAAGCCCTCTGCAATGTAGGGAAACAAGAGAAAAGAGACATTCACAGACTGAGCTCTTAATGCCTATCACTGTTTTTGTCTGCAGTCTTTTTTTACATCCCTCCTTTGCCTTTTTCTTGTAATTTCAGTAAATTTTCCTTTCCTCTTTTTTTGTCCATCAGCTTTCTTCTCCCCTTTTCCTTTCTATCCATTTCACTCTGCTCATTCCCTGTGTTTTGTGATCCCTGTCTCCCTGTTTTCCTTCCCCTTTGTAGTGGTATCACTGGATTGGAGAAATGAATTTGCTTCTCTGTTCAAATGCAGGTATGGAAAAATATAGGAGGAAAGCACAGAGGAAGAGAAAAAAAATGGTGTTAATATTGATCTTTGTTAATTAGATTCCTATTGGAGTCCCATGGGGGATTGGAGTACCGAGGCTCTGTGTTTGAGTCCAGGCGGACAAAAACGGAGTCCGAATTAGAAGGAATTCCATTTTAAACAGCAGCTTGTTTGGACACAGAGCGAAGAAATCAGTGCTTCTTATATTTGATATATTCAAATCACTCAGCTCACGCTGATCCTTTTCCCTTTGTTTAATTACTCCTCCTTTTGTCTTTTGTTGCTGTCCTTTTCATAAGCTTGGCAGCATTTATGTTTTCAGACCTCATTTGCATATTTTTTTTCTCATATGTGTGTGCGATGGGACTCTGTCTATTCAATCATAGCTTGCAATGAGTAATATGGTTCAGTGCTCTCATGAACATGTATGATTACTCGGAAACATGTGTAACCCACAGGATGTGAGCTTTAGTAGGCAGAGCGCCATGCTCCACTTAGCTGTGTATGCTCAGGATTAGGGCCCTCCATTTTCCTGAATTATTTCACACTCTCTGTCTCACAGTACACAAGCACACTGGTAGAGGCTTTACATGCAGGCAGGATTCACAGGGATCAACAGCGTAAAGTCACAGTCACACAGTGAGCTGCACTTTGTAACTGAATAAAGTGTATACTTTGAAAATGTTAGATAGTCTGCTGTACTAGTAAACCAGTGGGGCTTCTCAGCTGGTACTTTTGGCCATGTTAACTGCACTGATTTGCAATGCCGTTATTACATTTAGTGCACCGAGCTGCACCAAGTCGCACCCCATATGGACCTTGCCTGGAAAAGGGCCAAAGCGAGCCTGACATGCCTCCACAGGGGCTTCATTTTTTTCAGTGACGAATCATCGTCATCGATTGTCATCCTTCAGTGACCCTTCAACAGCATGTTTAAATAACCACTGCTGCAATGGCATTTCTTGATCATGTTTTGCAGACAGTGTTACCTTGAACCTCACCCTCTGTGAGAGGGCTGCTTTTAAACGTCACCAACTCAAGGCAAACGCATCATTGGCTAAATACAGACCCCCAAGCGGGAAGCCCTGCTGTAATGGAAATGCAAATCACTGCCGTGCTGGCTCCACATGCTGTGCCAAGCCATGCCGAGCCGAGTCACGTGTGGAAAATGCCACATGACTAAAGCCAACAACCAAGATGTCATTGTTTTCATGTGTTTTCACATTAGTAGTATATTGTACTATAGATACACTGAAACAGAGTAGTTCTAGGCCCAATCTAATGGATCCATTGCTCAAAGCTTCAGCTCTTATTTCAGAATCCTCACTAGCACATAAAACAACAGATCTTACCAACATAGGTCCTAAAATGTACCTGAATTGTTGGCACACAGATCTGGACCTCCAGTTATACTGCATGACCTCTGAGTTTCCCAGTGAAAGGAGATGCAGACCTTTCAATGTAATGAGAGTGTGGGAAACACAAAAAGAGTACAGTGACACTTAGTAGATACCAGGTAATTTATGTCACATTTTGATGACTGTCCTTTTATTTTATTTGTTGTAAAAATTGAGTAAATGTTATTTGTGTGATAAATAAACACAAATTTACTTACTTGTAACTTGTACGTGGTATTGTGGCATAAGCCAAAGTAAAAACTGAACTGAGGACAGTAATATATTTAAATTAGGGATGCAACGATACCATTTTTTTCAGACCAATACGAAACCGATACTTGGATCTGAGTACTCACCGATATTGATACCGAGTACTTACGCCATTACACATAAAGTTACTTTGATTTTTTTTTTTTTTCCCACAGATATCGTCTGTTATTTGAACAACATTCCTCAGTATGTGTTTCTTGTACATGGGTGACTGTCACCAGTTTCCCTGCAGTACAAACACAAATTTAACAAAACTGTCATATACTGACATCCAACATTAGTGCTTCTATACACATGGCACTGCCACACATACTGTAAGCTTAAAATCATCGATCCACTTTGCAGTCAGGCTGAAGAGAGACACTGGGCTGACGCTGCTGCTCCAAATGTCTGTGGAGAAGCTTAAAGTTTTAACATCATGCAACAGGCTGCGGATGTGTTTTTTCACGAAGTTGTGCGGCTTCAGTTGCACCGTGTCTGTGATATGGGTGCAGATAGGAATCTCATACCTCGGCTCCAGTATGCAGAGAAGACGCCGGAATCCCAAATCATCGACCACGGACAGTGGCTGGTCATCCAGGGCAATTTACTCTGCAAGAACATCTGTGGTTTTGACCGCATGTGGGTTGTCTCTGGTCATTTTCTCCTGCTTAACCAGCGTCTGCTGCAAAGTTGGCTGTCTCTTGTCAGTGTTGCAAGTGAACTCCTCATATTCTGCGTCGTGATGGGATTTCAAATGTTTAATTAAGTTGCTTGTGTTGTAAGCAGTAGACTTTGTCCCTCCTCTCAAGAGTTTTGCTGGACATAATTTGCATTCTGCTTTGTTTTTGTCGCTCTCATTCACCTGAAAATAGTTGCACACTGCTGACATGACTCCTCGCTGCCCGCCTTGCAGTCAAGTGCTGTAAACTGCGCGCTGCTGTAAGTGGTATTGGCGTTGTGTTATCGGTGGCAATTTTTTGAGTACAAGTACTCATGCCGATACCGGTATCGGTGCATCCCTAATTTAAATCAATATGCAAAAAAAAATAACGCTCTTCACTTAGGCACTCATGTTAGCAGCCACAATGCACAAGACGCATGAGGCTCACATGTGGCTGCAGTGGTGCTTCATCTAGAAATTTGAGGTCTCACCTATTTTTTTTTTTTGAAGTGAAAAATCATATTCTGGCACAAACACAAAGAAAATGCTCAGTTATTAGTCAGTCAGACATTATTCTTGTCACATTACATGTTTCACTACAGTTTCTATGTCTACAGGAGTAGAATATGTGACAGACATAAAAAAAAAATTACTCTCTCTATTTTTCTCTGAAGTCTGGTAGAAATCATCATTAGTGCCATCATCCATCATTATTAATGGATATTATCCAAGTCAAACTCAATGTAAAAAATATGGCCGACAGTAGCAGTGCCACAGCAGCAGTGCCGCCATGTGCACATCACAGGCATTCAAGCTTTTATTGTTTAGCAAGACATTCACAGAAGCACTGCTCACACACTCAGTGTATCACAGGAGTTACAGTTAGGTTTTAGCAGTTTTACTGGGATGAGTGTCTTCTGTAAGTAGGCATGGTTTAGGCAGACTGAGCAGGGCTATGACTGACGTAACACTCAGATGTGTTGGCTTTGACTTTATTTGCCGCCAGGAGTTTTGCCTCTGGCAGTGAGATTTGTGGGTTTGAGTTGGATTGGACAAGCAACAAAGAAGCACCGATGGCAAGACATTTTGGAGTTATAAAATGACTGAGAACACAGCATTTGTTTCATCCATCATCATAAACTGTGTATTACACCTTTTGAAACTCAACTCCCATGTTTTAAGAGTGGGCTGGTCAACTAAACCAATTGAATAGATTCTGAGAAAAGTCGAGGGAAAGTTTACTGGGTCTGAGCTGGAAATGAGAGGCAAGAAACTGTGACCTGGCTGGTGATGAGTTAACCAACCTCACATCGTCTGTATAGGAAAAGATACAATCACACAGGAGTTTAGGTTTAGGTCACATTTTTGCATCCATCACAACACACAGGCAAAGATTATGCGATTGATTGTAGATGCCAGCCACTGATTTAAGATTTGTCACGAGCCAAGGTTAACGTGGCAACGTAACAACATTGAACAGCTGAAATGAACCAGAAGTGTAGTATCATATAAAGCACAGTTGTAAAGTATACTGTATGCTTGGCAAATGCAACAAGAATAAAGCTTGTTATGCAAAAGAGTGACTATCAGTATGGACTATCAGTAGATGAACAGCATAAATAAACAGTATCTGCTTATATGGTAGCAATACTGCACTACTGTATAATATACAGCTTGACAAAAAACAGAGACATGCAAATGTGCATGGAAATTGATAGCAAGCATAAGGTAATGTGTTACTGTCTGTTTGAGCCCTCTTAAGAGTGGCAGGATTTTGAAAATGTAGACACATGAAATTGCTTCTCCAAGTTTCTTGGAATTGGCAGTGTACATAAACTGCAGTACCACTGCAGAGGTAACATTTTTTTCAGATGAATCTCTAATAAGTTAAAGTTGGTTCAAGTTTAGATTTTTAAATTTTTATAAGCCATTGAAGAAAAGAATTCACTATCTTTTCGATATGCCACATGTTGTGTTATCAGAGACATTTCTTCGACTGCCTTGCCTAGCAACATAGACCTGCTTACTCTGCCGTTTGTCACCATGAGGCTCATTGGATTCAGTGAGTGACTGATTGGATGATTGATACTGGCTCCTCACTCTCCTCCTCCTCATCTTCCACCCTTTTCTTTTTGCACCTTGGTTCTACCACCTCACCTGTCCCAACAGTTGACACCCGTCTCTCCATCTGGGTGCTTTGGAGCTGGTCTGACTGGCAGCCCACCTCGACCCATCCATCCATTCATTCATCCATCTGCCCCCCCCATTTTCCTGCCACCACTCCGCATCCTTAATTGAATTCTTTCAATATATTCCCTGTGGCTCAATGGGAAGGGTCACTTGTTTCTGATTGCCTCACTGCACACCGGGCATTAAGGACTTTTTTTTTATCAGGCAGCCAAGCTGTCAAGGCGGACAGAAATGTGTGTGTTTGTTTTTCTGTGTGTGTGTCTGTGTGTGTGTGTTGTGTGCTTAAAGTTGGGCTTGTTTGTCCGACTTTCCCTACCTACTTCTCTACATCTCTGTGTCTGTGAACTCTCAGCTGCAGATTGGTGCAAAAGTTCAGTTTTCTTAACATCAGTTTGTCTACTTCTGTCTGCAAAAATAGTGTTACATCAATACACAAGTTTGCTGTTACTGGTGTTTTATTAAAAATCTGATATTGCTCAGTCAGTGTTGTCGAGCTGATGAGTATTATACAGTTACCGTTGTGGCATATTTTTATGGGCTAAGGGATCAATGCTGAACTGCTTGACTGTATTACCTGCGAGCTGTTTTGTTTCTAATGTGTCATATAGATTTAATACCCAGTAAAAAATAAGATTGATAGATTGTTATTTTAATACTTTCATTGTCAATCCTTTTTTTCAATTAATGCAGAAACACATCCTGGAGTGTAGGCAGCATAGACAAATAAACGCTGGTGGATTATAAAAGCAGAGTACAAAACACGGATACTACAGTTACTGATACTCCAATAGCCTACATAAAAGATTCAAAATGATGTCTATTTCTAAAGCACTTATGCCAAAATTACACAGATACAGTCAGGTCATACTCACCACACTTCTAATTACTTTTTTTCAAAGCCTAAATTACTATCTCCTCTTACTTATTGATACAAATGGCTTCTACTCACTTGCTAGTTGAGCCAATGATATCCACAATGATGAATGGCTTTTCATGTAAAGTGTTGAGTTTTATTATTGTAGTGAAATAGTTTTTTTTAGAAAAAACACAACAGCAAACTGGAAGCTAATTTAAATTACTTTGATTAAAACACAAGTTGTATCAGAGAAGAATAAGTGAGAACAGCACTGTAGTTAGTCTGATATTATAAACAGGTTGCTTTGCCTTGTAAAGTATACACAACCCTTACAGGGCAGAAGGGTCCCTAGTCCAGATGGACCCTGCCAACAGCTAGGCTATTAAAAAAATGTTTTCTTTATTTTTTTAAAGTTACACCAACAGAGGGTGCATAATATGTCTTTATGGAGTTCTAAAGTGATCTGTAAAGCAACATTATGGAACTATTCCTCCATAAATTAACAGCTAAAAAACAATTTTTTATGGTACACAGACTTCTAATAGGGTGATTTTGTTAGTCATTTTTGCGTGCAGGGTGGCTGGTTACTGCAGGGTGGCTGGGTACTGAGTTTTCTGAAGTAAGCTGGGACTGCTGCTACTGTAGCTGCTTGGCTTTGTTTGCCTTTCAGCCAGCAAGGTGGTGTTTGACTTAATGCTTTATTACAGGACCACATGGCAGAAGGGGACCCACTGAAAATGCTGGCAAGGTGCAAATAAGATAACAGACCCAAAGCAAAGAACCAGAATCACATGTTTCAATGCTGAGATTGTTCTGATGAACTGAGTGCTTTGGAAATGCACATAATGCTGTATTCATACTGACGAAAGGGCAACATGGTAAAAGTGTTAAGTTTGTATCAGCTAGCAAAGTAAAAGTAGATAAAAACACAAGAAGGGTTTTAACTAAAACATGATCAATGATTTATGCCTACTTATAGAACAGCAGAAATAGGCAACATATTGGGCTCTAATTTTGTAGACCAGGCGTAGGCCTATGTCGCGCCAACTGGGTGTGGCCGGCCCACTTTGCAATTTTCGTTAATGGTGCAGTCCGGCGCAGCGTGGCACACCCACGCCTCCCTTCCTCCCACAGGCGCAAGTGGCAAAGGGGGAGGAGAGAAGGCGTGAGTGCGTTAAACACAGCCGAGTGTAATCTTAACTAATCAAATGAACGCCTCTTCTTGCCTTTAAATGCACTGCGGGTAAGGCAGTGCCAATTTCACCTCGCCACCACCATGGACAAAGACAGCAGCAGCAGCAGCAGCAGCTCCAGGCGGCCAAACTTCTCCCAGGAGGAAACTGATGTGCTGGTCCGAGAGGTCCAAGCTCGCAGTACCAGAATATATGGTAATGCGAACAGACCTCCACGGGCTGATGATGCAAAAACACCCTGGGAGGAAGTTACTTATATTGTCAATCAAGTTTGCCCAGATATGCTGAGAATCACTGCCCAATGTAAAAAGCGGTTCAATGATGTTAGAAGAAGTGCCAAAAAAAATTGTCAGAGCAAAGAAGGCACACGGTGGCCAGCATTTTTCCCAGAATTGTTCTCTTTTTTTCATCAGCTGTCCCGGGAAAAAAAAAATCTCTCCCGGTACACAATTTGTCCCGTTTTTGGGGGAAAATACAAAAACCTCATTTGATTTCCTTTGTTCCCGTACTTCCAGGCCGGAGCTGGCGGGGTTTCGGCGCACCTTTGGCGCAATGTTTTGTCACGAAATAGTCACTGTGCCAAGCTGAATCTGTGGACACCTCCCCCTGGTGCGCCGTCACGCCCATCACGGCGCACCCGGTCTACCAAATTGTCAAATATGATGCGCAAGGTGGTGCGCCGCACTAAATTAACACTGCATGGGGTGCGCCAGGCTCCGCCACCCTGCGCCACCTTGTGTTGCGCCATGAAATTAGAGCCCATTATCTCTATACACTGAATACACAAAGACAACCACTGAAAGCAGCCTGTAGTTTGAGCATTTCACTCTAATGCATTAAAATACATGAGATTAAGAGTGTCACTGATGTTTTCTAGTATCTCAGATGCGATTTGGTTAATTAAAGCACATATTGGTGTTATCTCAGCATCCAGTCATGATTCCAGGCTTCTGATCACTTTAAGTGGTTTTTTTTGTTTGTTTGTTTTTTTGTGATGATGAGGACCAAAATAAAGGAAACCGTTACTAGTAGATGGGTTGTCGATGAGTGAAATAATTCTTCATTTTCTCTGAAACTTCTTGCATCATGACTGGTTACGACATTCTTCTTAATGGAGCTTCTTTGTTTAGTGATTCACCTTTAAAAGGATTTCTCTTCGATGTATATTTTACCACATGGACACTGTATCATTAGACAATAGTTTTTCTATAAGTCCTCAATATGATTGGTGTTTCCATTGGTAAAAACTTACCAAAGAAAACTTACCATTGGCAATTAATGCAGCTTCACATTTGCCTTGAATAGGTTTGGTAATAAGCTTCCATTTACGTTTCTTCCTCTTAATTGTGTCTTATTTGAGAATACTGCAATGCTTTAAAGTTATGATGTCCATAGTTGTAGATGCAGTGCAGTAAACATATGTTTGGAATAAATTAGGGGGATTTTCCATCTTGGAGATAAGCCTCTTTGCTCTGTAAATCCACTTTGTTTTCTGCACATACAAGCCAATCTCCTTGCCAATCATTGGTAATAGTTCCAAGAAATTTTTGATTTTTTTTTTGTTGTACATACAACATTTGTTCTTCCAGTTGACAAACAAAAATACAGGAAATAGTAGTGCCATTTTAGTGCCAACTGCATTGCCAAAGATCTGGAGGTATGGCATGTTGCTAAAAAAGAAGTTCTTTCTCCCCAAAACAAAGGAGGTCAAATTGAATAGGAAGAAGTAAAAGGTGAACTAAGTAGTTTGGTGTTGAGAAAATGTTGCAGTGTGTCAAGGCCTTGCTGGTGACCAATATTTGTGTATAAGGACCCAATATCTAGAGTGCAGGTAACTATATCAAGATCAATTAGTTAGAGTAACAAGGTAATTTCATGACACTTGTTGCAAAGCAGAAAGGACTGTAGTTGACTTAATGCTATAAAAGTAAGGGAGCCTGTAAAACTTCAGTGGAATAAAACCACAGAGAGCGGGTCCTGCTTGGCTGTTGTGTTTGAATAGCTGCCACAAGTACTGGCTCCCTTGACTTCATCTACTGTGCACATCAAGTACTGTAATTTCTATATGGTAAAAACCAAGAAGTAACAAGAGCTGAATAAGATCCCTTTACAACTTAGACCATGTTCTTGTCCGTCAGCCTCCCACTGGTTTAGTAGGAACCAAAAGGTGAAGTGCCAAGATAAGCATATAGTTGAGGGAGGCCAGATTAATGAGAAATTAAAATTGTTTTTTACCTTTTCATGGGATTTGCTCATTGGAAAAAACAAAAAGACTAGTTTAAAATACACACATTGTAAACCCAAAGTTTACAAAGACAACCCAATGACAGCAGCACAAAGAGTATCAATGAAAAATTTCCTACACAATATAACCATCAACTGATGATGTTATACACTTCAATTTTCAAAAAACATACAAACACGTCATAGGGCTTTATTTGTTTGTGGCCACTTGTTTATTCTGGAATTTCAGTGTGCTCCAATACATGTAGACAATATATTTGTGTGGTAGTGTGTGTGTATTGTGTGTGTGCTGCACACTACAGTGTTATTTTCCTCTGATATCTCTCTGATACTAACCATTGAATTCAGTCTTTCATCAAGCTACTGTTAGCCCTGCTTCTCTGCTCCCACATATACTTCATAGCTGTGTGTGTGTGTTTGTGTGTTTTCTGAGAGTGCGCGCAGCAGCCTCATTAAATCATCAAACAACGAACCTCCACATCCCAAATCGCAGGCGTGTCTCTGTGCTGCACCATATCAGCTAACGAACACACCTCCTCGTCTTCTGTTACATTATGGAGTCTCACTGCAATTGCTGACAACTCCTTCTGATTTATGAGGCAAAGAGGATAGAGTTTATTAGTTTACATCCTCAGAGCTAAAAGTTCAAAGTCAAGACTTCTTCCAACAAGCTTTAGTGAGTGATGCCAGTGAAGATACTTAATCTTTATTTATCTGCTATAGCCCTCACGTTTTAGTAATTTTTTTTTGTTTTTATTTTAGTTTAATGGTTTTTTTTTCCTCCTTATTGCCTGGGATATTCTCTTTGTATATACCCTTGCTGCTACAATAAATGAATTCCCTGTGCACGCCTTTAATGTCCTCACGTTTATCATCTCCACTATCATCATCAACTTCATTATTACACCTTTAAGAGGAAGAGACTCTGTAGAGGACCAAAGTGTACACATCTTTGCCTGGTAGAACAGATGGTTCTGAAGAGGAGTAAGAGAAGCTATCTCCATCAAGATCAAGAAGCCATTTCTGAACAGCAGATGTGGTCTTCAACTTACCAGCCTCCTAAAAGGCTGTCCTTTTATTCCCTCCCAGAGGATTTAATAAATATTTATACTTGGCCTCATGTGACAGCTCCAACGCTGGTCGTTTACATTTGGCCTCAGGTGACTCCAACAACGGTAACATTTGTTAAGTCAACCAGGACAGCTGGCCAGAACCTGGGGTGTCAATGACCTTAAGACTCCACAGAGGTTAAAAACCTGGGATCCAGTTAGAAATGAGAAAGCCCCTTGGATACAGCACTAAAGCTAATGTGACAACACTAAACTTGATGTTTCATCTTAAGAGCCTGAACTATGGCTTGCTAGGCAATGTCTTTTTGCCATGGTCTTTGTAACTTAGGATTTATGTGTCTTTTAGCCCTGGGTATTTTTTTTTGACTGAAACAGCTAGTCCCCTCTCATGTGAACACAAGTGGACCAAAATTTTTTTAAAAAGCATCCCAAAGTGTCACAGTGAGACCCACTGTTGAGCCTGCATCTTGCTGCCAGCACTGTGTAGGTTGTACATAGAGAACATTATAGGCCGCTATTTTGATGGGCACCACATGGTAGCAGTATACTGAACTTAATTCTGCTAATAATTTGCTTCTTTTTTGTTTGTTTTTTTTGTTATTTTGTATCTTAAGAAAAATTTTAAACTGCAAATTTGTGTACGGTTGGACTTGGGCTGACCAGTGCCTCGATATTTTATCTTACATATGTGTTGAAATTAGTTAGCTGTGTGACAAGTGATTAGATGCCCTCTAGGCTGCATTTTTGGTGGGGAAAACGTGATGCTGTGACATATTTGCCGCCCTACAGGCAAGGATTGTTTGAAACAGTACACTATACTTAATATAAAATACATTTCTGTGGGCTTTATCAAATGCCCATGACCAGAATGTGAAAATCTTGATTTTCTGAGTAGCTAAGATTGCATTCTAATCCTAGACCACAAAGTGTCCTGCCTACTTTTAAAAACACATAGCAATGCAGTCTATACTATTATGACTACTACCTCCATGACTTATCATTACTACTACTACCACACACACACACACTCACACTTATTGGCCTCTAGCGGATAGTGCAGTGAATCAGGCAGTAATCAGCAGCTCAAGTGTTTTCCTGTTAAAACCAACCTCTGATTATATGTCAGCTTGCCCATGAAAAACACGCCTATTAATCGACTTATCAGTTAATGAATGTTGCAATTAATTGATTTGCCAGAATGCAGATTTGGCTGCTGTGGTTTAGGATTAGAGTCAGCAATGAATAAGAATAACCCCTCTATTTAATGTATCAGCCAACAACAATGGAGGAAAAGGAAAAAAGGAAGCTGTGATGTAGCAGAAAAGCTATCAGCACTAGATTAGTTGTGTGTGAAGAAGCAAACCATTGACTCTATACATGCCGTGTGCAGATCACACATAACCAAAGCAACCCCCACATGTGAGCACACACAAACACACACTCTCAGGACAACCCTTTATATACACACCAACGTGGAGCCTGAGGGCAATGGGGGAAAAGCTGCTGAAACGACTGTTTCTTTGCTCCCTGGGGGGTCTGTTACAGAAAGCCATTTTAGAAACTAAATAAACAGGTCTGTTAATGACCTCTGCTGCCTTACCATATTTCTACAATCAATGGCCTTGAATGTTTCAAAGGGAAAAGGTCAGGGGGCAGCTCCAAATACAACAAAGGGGAGAGTGAGTGAAAGTGAGTTTGCTTGTTTCTCTCTTGACAATTTGAATAATGTTTAAGGACATTGAAGAACATTTGGGCTGATCAGTTTGTCAAACTATCATTAAGACATAATAATAGGCTTACACATTGATAAATGAATGTGTTGGGTTTCAAGACAAACGCTTTACATGAACACAAATGTTTTAGTCATATTTGGTCCAAATTATTTCAGAATATTGCAATGATAAATAGCTGGTTAGCAGCATTTTGGGGATAAAGACATATAACCTAGAACTGAAACCCAGTATTATGACTTTAACTGTACCAGTGGAGGTACATGAATGTCAGTATTAGAAGCAACCTAGTATACCTTACCACTGTATAATTATGCAACGCGGAACTTATAATGCAAATTATTTTCAGATTGACGTTCCGGATTCTGAAATTTCATGTGAATGCCGCCTCCATGTTGAAACATCATGGCTCCTGACATGCAGGGCAGTGAATTGGAAACTGGGCTCTTTTTTGTCAGCACTATGGTGACCAGTCAAATGCATGGCACAATGGCTATGAACAGTGAAGCCAAATTCGACCAGCAAAATGACACATAGTCCATGTTTTTCTATTCATGATTACTGAAAGTTAAGTCTACTGTGGTTGCTGTATAAACAATAATACAAATTATTATCCAGCTTGTACTTAGGTGTGAACATCTAACTCTAATATTTTGTAGGCAGGCATGTACTCCTACATGTCTGTGTGTGCTTTGTGGGCCTCATTGTGTTTAGGGTGAGATAACGGTGTGTTAGTGATAGAACAGTGCGTGCCTGAGAGTCTATCTCAGCTAAAACGATGATTAAGGGGTCTTGCCCTTTAAATAGACAATCCTGTTGACCTAATTTAGAGTCGCGATCAATCCAGCACTCGCCACATTCATTGAGACGCCAAGCATTGATTTTCTCTTTTCTGCCGGCCCCTGCCTGCACAGAGTGAAGAAGAAGGCAAGGAAGGCCAGGGAAGCTACCCACCACTCTTTACTACAAGTACATCTATACAAGATGAGATGAGTCTAAGGGATTTTTATTATTACTCTAAGGCAATATATATATATATATATATATATATATATATATATATATAAAATTTAAAAAAAGTTGAATACTTGCAGCTTTCTTTAAAGCTAAAATGGTTGAAGTGGGTTTTGGTTTACAACCTGTGTGAACATCTAATCAACCATACTGTTGCTCCACTGGACTAATCTTTTACCATATCTTTGGATCTCAGTGGAGTATTCTCGTAAAAAAATAAGTTGCACTTAAAAATGTCATATTATGTCAATTTTCATGTTCATACCTCTTTTTAACAGACTGGATTAAAATGTTTTGCAACCAAAAATATTATTTTTCTCATAAAATCCACAATCCACTGTCTCTAAAAAGCTCCTTTTGAGCCCAGTCCTCCTTGAGGCACCCCCTGAAAAGCTTAGTCTACTTTGATTGGTGCCCACACAGAAGGCTAAGCAGACACTGCTCACTGTATGTCCACACAAGTCTGCAGGTGGTTTGATTTAAGCATTCAACTAGTTGCTCTTACATTGGTGAATATCATCACAAGCACCAGTTCTAAACCAAAAACTTCCCCACTGCAAATGTTAGAGCAGGAGTTTGATCCATATGAGGATTGACTACCCAGCGGACTACTAGAGTTGTACTCTTTTTTGTGCAGGAGGTTTGAAGAACGTTCAAGACTGTTCCTGTTACACAGAAATGGAGCACTGCACAGTAGTGTTTAGGGTATGTGCAAGCAAAAACTTACGTGAATAAGAATTTCAACTAACATCAGTTGATCATCATCATCAGTACCCGACTTACACATATTTTAGTGACTAGTTGTGATTTCCTGACACTCAAGCAAAAAAGAAACCATGCCAGAGTATGTGAAGATCTTTGCCAACAGGCTTGAGATGACCTGATCTCAATGTCAAGGATTATCACTGATGATGAAAGTTATGTCTTTGGCTATGACACAGAGACAAAACAGAAGTCTTGGCAGTGAAACAGGTGAAGGTGCATTAGGACAGGAGTGCAACCAACGTTCCAACCATGACGTTCTGAGGTGCCTTGGTGCCTGGGAGAACCTTTGGTGAAAACAGACTAAACCTTAGTGCAAAGGCAACTAGGTTCTCCAACAAAACGACACACCAACTCAGAGTACACTGAAAATACGATTTTCTTACCTAGAACAACACATTTGTAGCTTCTAATATCCCCTACTTGCCCTTTTTTTTAATTTTTTTTAATTTTTAATGAGAGTGCCCTTTTATCTGTATTCTCTCCAACACTGGAGATAATAATCATATGGATATTGAAGCCACTTATTAATGAACAGTTGTGGTTTAATAATGTTGAGCATGTTGTTTGTTTTGCAAATGTGGAGGCCAGGCCATGTTTAAACGACCACACAAGGTGTATACATGATGGATTAGATATGTATCCTGGTGTTAAACAGGTGACTCATTAAAATGTTCCCCAAGGGATCATCTGAACACCTAGCAAAGGTCTCTCTCCTCTCGTTGCTTTCTTACTCTCTTTCCCTCTCTCTTTAATGCCCTCTCACACACTGTTGTCACACTAAATGGCTTTTCATCAGCAGTGATGGTTTCATGCATAAAATCAATGACATAGTCCTTTCAGGGGTATTTAAGAAGAGGCATTGAGCTAGTGTTTATATCTCTGTACACACACATGCACACACACACACACACTCACACACAGACAATACACATTATGTAGAGACCATGACCATCAGATAACACCTCAACCATGTAAATGGAGCTCACAAAGCAGAGTGTGAAATGCACATCTATAATATTGAATCGTGAAAGCTTCAACAACAGTATTTCATGTCTTTACAGGCTGTATGCCTCATTCCAGATATATATATATATATATATATATATATATATATGCGAGTGTTTGTGTGCTGGGCCCAGTGAAGACAGAGTGAACTCAATCAAATCTCTTTCTCATAGTGTGTGAGATGTCTTTTTCCAGACACAGGGATGGATGGAGGGAGCTGAGGTATCAAAACCTGTTGAATATTTTACAAGTCCACACTCCACTACCCCACAGCAAGAAGTCCCCAATGGTGTGAAAGTGTATGTGTATGAGTGAGAGAGAGAGAGAGATTGAAGTTTGACAGCTACCACAGTAGGTACCTCAGGACTCCTCATCTTGGGTCTTCGACTGTGAGTCATGGCCGTTTCATGCCAACTGCACAAATACAGACACACACTGAACCAGAGTCAGAAAACGAAAAATATAAGACAGAGTAAAAAAAATGATACTCACCCCCCTTGAAACAGCAAACAAAAACATAGCTGAATGTTCAATTTGGTTTAAATATGCACCATAGAACTGTCTATGGCTGTCTGTGCATATCGGCCATTCTCAGGTGACCACTTTAGTGTCATGGAAACCTTTGTGTCACTTGGGATTAACACCACAAGGCTGGCATAATGTCTTTTTAGGACAGCAAGTCCTCATACACAGTGATAAACATGTTGTTTGTCAATGCATACCAAACAGTTATCACTTTGTAAATTTTTAATGGTGTTACAACTCTTAAACATTCACAGCCACTTGTCACACATGGAAAGGTCACCAATATCTCTTTATACAGCTGTAAATTCAAGTTTGCCTTCCCAAGGGTAAACATTAAGTAGTCTGTGACACTTTGTCTGCAGGCAGATATTAACTGTTAAGCTGATGTCATCTGCACCCGACTGACTCCAATTCTTTGGATTACCAAAACCAAGAGTCTGTGAAGCTTAATGTTAAAGAAGTGAAAAATACAGGGACCTTTCTCTGAATAGGATCAGTCTGCCTCGGGGAAATATTTACTCAAACAGTTTCTGACAGTTTTTGTCAACACTAAACACCAGAATTACATTAGGAGAATATAATGCTGTCCTTATGTATCATTATGTCCGATGTCCATCTCAGATAAATATATAAAGTTAAAACCCAGATGTCAGTGAAGATTGGGTAGCCTGAGAAAAGGACTTCAGATTGGCTTCTCCAAGGTTCAAGCAAAAGTTGAACAACTAAGGAAGGGAAAGCAAGGAAGCTTTTCTAAATAAAAGTTTAAAACCCTTAGACACCCTATACTGAAGCATTAGAGAACATGTAATACAGCTGCTGTTGCTTGACACCTCTGTGAAAGGTCACTGTCACAGATTTCATCATTCTAAAGCTACTCATCAATCATTAGGCAATATTCATCAATCAGCAGGAAAAGATCTGGAAATAACATGCAAACAGGCCAAGAAACACATGCACCTCATACACACAGTGACAAGATAGACAGTGGAACAGCTGCACACACACAAACACATACACACAGTCATCACTCACTCTATGATAGAGACAAAACCCTCCTCTTTTATCAATCCATCCCCATCATCCCTTGCTCAGTATCTCTGGGCCTGTCTGTGGGCGTCATGTATCACTTGTCCTCCATGCTGACAGGTCATCCCTCTGTCCACTGTGATGGAGGAGGCTTTGGTGGACAGCTGGATTCCTTAGCAGACACATGAGGGTCTGATTTGCTCAGCTGCAGATGCAGGATTATGGCCACATTGATCAGTTCTGTGGTTTGGCTGTCGAAACGTCCAGAAGAAATGTAGTTTCTATTGACATACATGCCAGCCTCTGGACCTCAATGAGAAGCACTTGAAGATCACAGAGCATGTATCCATCTTCTGCACCCTGACTCAGAAACCTTAGTAGTGTTGTCTACATGGGGATTTATTATGCAGAAATCAGCACCAGTCCTCATAGTTCTTAGTAAAAAAAAATGGGTTGTCCAAATTTTTGAAAGTGCATTAGAGAGACAATTATCTCTAAAACTTGTGTAGGTCTTTTTTTTTATAGTGTGGGGTCGTTGAGCTTAAAATTATTTCCCTTAGTGTTTTTAAATTGTACTCTCATGCCTATATCTTTCATGTTTGTGAGTGTTATTGTTGTGAAAGGCAGTTCTATAGCGTCTGGATGTTCAATGATTTGAATCCGGTTAACATCAGTCCCTGTGCTCACCTCTTGTGCATACAAACTGAAATAAATCAAAAGAAATACCTAAATATTCTACATGATCTCATGAAGGTCATAGATTGCTATTGTCTCACTTGGCCTTAATGTAGGAATTCATTTGTGGCGGTTGGTGTGTAAACAGGACAGTTTTAGCTCAGAAAGTGTATACTGTGTATAGTGGAATTTCTCCCTGTCAGCGCAGTGCTGCAGAGCCTCGTGATCCATTACAGGCCCATTGACACACAGGATGAGCTATGAGATGTGGATCTCTGTGAAGACTGATCGCTCCAGAATCCCTGCTCAATATCAGAAATGGAAAGGTGATTTTTAAACCCTGCCAAGACACCACAGGGGATAATTCCTTGTGATTTAATCAAAATGGGACAAAGCAATGTTTGTGTAATTAGATATGGTGAAGACTAATAATGTGTACGATACACGGTGTGGAGAGTTGAAGGTGACTGGCCATTTAAGTGTTTTGATCAAGGTGTTATGCATAGCCTGCAGATATTTACCTATTACACAACCACTTCTTTATGAAACTGCTTGTCGTGTGATTAGGTCTTAATCCTTAGGTTAAGTTTATGTATAACACCTTGAAACTATAGATTGTTTAATTGATGAGATATGTCTACCAGACTTTTATGGCTAACCCCATTTGATCATACTGCCAGATGTTTAAAGCAACAATCCATTTTTGTTTGTTTTGCTTTTTTTTAATTCTGTCTGTCTTTGCTGGTTGGCATGGTGGTGTAATAGTAGTACTGTTGCCTAACAGCAACAAAGTCTTTGGTTTAGGCTGCACTATGTGGAATTTTTATATTCTTGGTAAGAAAAATATTCAGGTTACTAAATATTCAAAATTGCCTCTAGGTATTGAATAACATTCAATGCCAATGTTTTAAATATCACTCTCTGCAGTATATTATCATGCTATCTGAGATTTGGTTGTTGTTGAAAAAAAATGTGGTATTCGATGATAGATTTGGTGTTTGAGTGTGTGCGACAGCATACACTATAAAGTTTCATATTTCTTTTGGGGGTTTAGGGTCATCTAGCCTTCCAAATTGCCCATAAAACTGTAAAATTTCAAGCTCTAAAAAAAGCGAAAAAAATCCCAGAATGCTTTGTGAACTTTAAATGTATGTATGTAAAATATAGATGTAAAAAATATATCAGAAGAACTTTTTTGAGAAACTGTTATGTTACTATTAATCTCCATATTATGTTGGTTACTTGTAACCAAGAGTCCTTCATTATAGTCCCATACATGAAGCTTGAAAAATAACCAAGCATCCAATTTTTCACTGTTTATGCTCTGCCGACAACTGACATCTCATCCAACATTTATCCTACATGTAGCTCAATAGCTTTTTTATGCAGCAATTTTCTTTAATATGCTGGATGTATATCATCTTACTTGAACTTGAAGGGAAAAAGAGGAAACACTGCATGCATGCACTCATTTAAGACTCTAATACTAAAGACAACATTTAATGCTGGACATTTGTAGGAAGAAGTGTAGTTGTTGTCATGGCTGGATGAATACAGTACACAGTCCACTCTTCTCATTTTTCAGTTTGAACATCCTTAATTCCTTTTCCTCACCCACTTTCTTCACATCTAAGTCCCTTCATACTTAGATGCAAGTAGAGGAGACAAGGAGGAGACATGATAAGACTAGGCAACAGGCATTTAACAAAATGAGACATCCTGGCTTTGGAGAGATGTCGATTAAATATGACATGTGGCACAGCTGCATCATCCCTCCATTGTTTTGTTATAGCCTAACACTGTATTTTATGATCTCTGCTAGATGAACATAACCATATTTTTAACAATCTATATGTTAACTTCACAAAAAAAGCATTTATATATATGTATGTTTATATAATTTGCATACAAACACACATACCATCTATGCAAATTATGTTTTCTTTTACTCATATTTTCTCTCTGTGTCTATTAGAACAGTGCCATACAAGATGCAACACAAATGGTAACTGACAGATGATGTGATCATGCATTTGATTATCTAACATAACTAAATTAAAAAATGCATTTTGTCAGCTCCAGTATAGCAACAGTGTGAAACTTCAGCCAATCCACACGAGCATGAGTCAAAAGTGGTAACAATATGGTAGGAAGGGATTTCATCTACGGCTACGGGTGTGGTTTAGTTTTAACAAAAGCAAGAAGTGGCTGCAAGCTTGTAAATAAGAGTTTAGTGTGGATGCTGCAGTAGTGGCAATTTAATCAAAACTGGAAAACATTTCCTCATTAAAAGAAAAGCAAAGACTGGCACTGAGGATTTTTTTAATAGAAAAGATGTTTTCGATCTTTTCCGACTGGCTTCAGTAGGAGTAATGAATGTGACAGACAGAACGCTCATTCAATAACCTTTAAAAAATTTTTTTGACAACCCACCCCATCCAAACGCTGTCTATGGGCTGTTTCTCCGGTGGACATGTTAAGTATATCCTATGGATATTTGAAACATTTCATCTGGTGTGTCAGGTTATTGTATCTTTAGCTTTGAGCTAACATACCTTGCTAACCTATTTTGTTTTATAGTTTTCCTCTTTGTTCCTCTATTGTATATTTGTCAAAGTAGCTGCTTTGTGTGTGTTTGTTTGCTGCCCCCAGTGGCCATCAAACATGAACCCTGAGACCTTCATAGCAAATTGCATTTAATGATACAACCAGTTACTACAGGTGTCACCAAATCAACAGGACATGACTATGACTGAATTCTGGCTGTGTCAGAACTAGGATCGCCTGCTGGAACTCTCTATACCAGACTTGATATTAATCTGTGCCATAGCTGTGATTGTGATATCACTTCCAGGCAAGATGCGCAAGTCATTTTGACCATTTCTTAAAGGTATTTAGGGTAAAGAAGCAGAGTGGCCACTGTAAACAGAGGATCGGAGTTATAAACTTCCGCTCATAAACTGCTGCTGTATTCTGCTGCCCTTTGCATATTCTCCTTCTACCCCTCTCCCATTTAACCATCTATGCCATGCTTTTGTTTTTCTGCTCCTTGATTTCTCTTTCTCTTCCTCCAGCTTTTTTTTTGTTACTTCTTCAATACCTTCATGTCCATTCATCCGTCTCTCTTCTCATTCTCTTTCTGTCCTGCAGCTACAATAGCAATGAGATATTTTGCATTAAGGCCCTGACTGGCTGGGCTAAATGGGGCGGTGTGCAATTAGTTTTGCGAGTACTTATCTCATTAAAGTAAATGAATTATTGATTTAACGACACTCATGCTTTTAGAGGCAGGCAAGCTGCTTTTATGACTCTCTCTGTTGTTTGAAAGGACACTGTCCATCTCAGCATAGAAAATCCCTCCTTTCATTTGAACTGTCTGTCCTGACTTCTCTTGTACTCAAGTTTCCCATTTTCAGTTTCTTGTCATCTGTCGCATCACATGTCACTTTCTCTTCCTGCAATGGATAAACACAATTAAAGTGACTGCATCATCAGCAGCATCATTAGTTTTCTGGTGGTAATGGAAAAAGGTAATATTGTTAATTGGATGTAGAATGTAAAGTATAATAATTGCAATTATGATTACACTTACTACTTACATGCATTGTAGAAAATGCTATGTTTTTTTAAGTGCTAATGTGAGTATAAATTGGTATAAACAGAGTCATTTTTTAAGAATTATCGGTAATGCTTGATTTGTATGGTTCACTAAGGTTAAGGGTTCACTTAAGTTGTGAAATATACACCTCAGCCTCTTATGGACAGAACATGGCCTTTTATTTATGTTTAACTTTAAGTTTAAGTTTAAGTTCATAACTTTGTTGATTCTTGTGAACAATTACTTGTTCTACGAGGGCACTTTCCCAGTAAATAGGAAAAAAAAGGAGGCAGAGAAAAGAGGGCAGATGGAGATCGGTGGTGAGGTAGCATGCTGGTAGCAGAGCACTGTAGCCCCCCTTGATCCTCCTCAGAGGGTCCCTGACAAGCCTGGCTCCTGGGCTGCTCTGCACCTCCACTAATCACCCTTACTGTAGTTGATAACCTGTAATCAGCACTTTCACTGTCAGCCAGTCAGTCATGCTGCAAGAGACTGCAGGGACCAGGAAGGGGAGGCAAGGGCTCAAGTGGCTTAGAATGCAAAGTCAGTGCACAGTTCTTGGTAATTTTTAAATGGAAAAGAGGTCATCTGTAAAAAGAACCCTTTTATTCACTGATTTTACTAAGTCTTTAAATCTACTTTTGCTGTAGTAGTAAGTCATCTGCATGCTAAGACTGTAATACTGCCATATAGGCCTTGTCCACAAGTAGCAGGGTTTTTGTAAAACCTAATATCCTTCCCCCTCTGTCTAGAAAAAAACTTACGTACACACCACCTAGTTTTTAGAAAGAAAATCATCCACACCTAACCGCCTAAGTGTGTTTTTAAGCACATTCATTAGCATGCCAGACCGTTAGGTGGCAGTAGTTCCCCAAATCCTATCAAATCAGAGTAAGCTTCCGTCTCTTGACGTCACTTCCACCAAACATGAAATATGGCACCAGGCTCGTTCGTGTGGACTGATAAGGAGGTAGAATTGCTCTTAAACGTAGTTTTGGAATATAAAGCCAACAAGACACATGAAAATGTCTGTTCTTGAATGTGGAGCAGAATCTGGGCTTGTAAAAACAAGCAAGAAAAAAGCGCCTGGACAAGAAACAGCGCTAAAACCCTTGTGATTGCTTCCATACTGTTTCCAATGTAAACACAGGTCACATATGTGACGTAAGAACATATTTTGTCGCAGGCAGTGACATTTGGAAACGCAAAATCCCGGTTATTAATGGACAAATTGTAGAAAAATATCTTCGTTTTGTGAGATACCCTGCTACGTGTGGACAAGGACTTAGTCTCATTGCCTTAGTAACATCATGCTACCTTTCTTTCAAAAACTGCTGATAGATAAAGGACTCTTCAAACTGTATTTGATGCATAAGAAATGATTAGTTACTTCCCAGACAAGCTTTGCTCTCTAATGGACTCTATGAGTAATAACATCTTCAATTGCAGTCGCATAATTTCCTACTAAGTATGCATATGTGTATATTTACAACCAAGGCCTTCATCCAAGTCTTTCATCCAGTAGATGCATGGGGTAAGTTGCCTCCATGAGACCCTGCACCCAAGGAAATTCCACCAATTTAGCTACCTGGGCTGCATCTCCTTACAGGAAGATTCAATACATTATCAAATTTCTGAGAAGGTGTGGAAAAAAGGCTGCCTGGACCAGGGAATCAAGGCTGTAAAACTGCTCAGAGACGGCTAACCCACTTTGATGAGAGTGGAGGGGTAGAGTGAACCCCAATCATTTAGCCACCATGGACGTCACTTTAGGAAAGTCAAAGCAAATTTCACTGAAAGATATCCTAGATACAGTGGTTGTCCTCTTCTTCTATGAAAGGAGGTATGCTCTATAGCATATGTGTCAAACTCAGGGACCGCGGGCCACATCCGGCCCGGCGTACAATTATATCTGGCCCGCGAGATCATTTTATAAAGATCTGTTATTAATGTAATTAATGGCCCGGCGATATGAAGCGCTGATAACACACAAACTACAGATCCCATAATGCAGCGCAGCAGCTGCCTTGCCGAATGATAGGCTACCCGGGAACATCTCCGTTAATCAAGTTGAGCGTCTTTTTTTGACTTTTCTCTTCGCCGTTGTTAGGGACTAGCTTTCACTTTCACTATACAATATATACACCTGCACAGATTCAGATGGAGCTGATAGAGCTGCAGTGTAATGGGACACTAAAGGCAAAGAAAGACACTGAGGGGCCCGCACAGTTTATTCGCTCCATCCCTGAAGCAATGCCCCAGCTCTGTCTACATGCGCCTCGAACCTTGTGCATGTTTGGTAGCACATATCTGAGTGAGAAGCTGTTTACCGTGATGAAGATGAACAAAACAGCACACAGGAGTCATCTCACTGATGAACACTTGCAGTGCATCCTGAGAATCTCCACAACACAGAACCTCACACCAAACCTAAACGGACTTGTTGCCAAGAAAAGATGCCAAACATCCAGCTCTGACAAAATGGCATAAGAGGAAAGAAGATTGAATGTTTTGATTTGTTGTTATTTTAACGTTAACTTAAAAGCACATTTTTAAATTATTTTGTCCGGGTTTTTTTGCAGCATGTTCATATTTCTAACTTGTATAATTTTGACGGGAGATATTTTTATGGAGAGCAAAGTATTTTAAGTTAATTGAAGTTTAAGTTTATTTATTCTGGAATAATATTCCTGTCTGTTTTTATTCATATTCATGTTCAAAAAACCTTTAGTTTTAGTGTGTTCAATAAATGTTTATCCTTTTCGGCCCGCGACCGAAAGTGTGCTATGAGTTTTGGCCCCCTGTGCAATTGAGTTTAACACCCCTGCTCTATAGAGTAGTCAATGATGAGCTAAAGCTCATTCCCACGCTTTCTAAACCTTTCAAAATCTACTTTTTTGGGCCTAGTTGGAGTACACAGATGGAAAGGCTCACAACAAAGAGCTGTAAGCCATTACATCATCAGTGTTTATGCTATTGAGGCAAGCCCACAACAGATTTAAATGTACTGGAGACACTGATGCTCCATAGTGACTAGTATAATATCTTTTATTTGTCATAAATAAACTTTGGTATGGTCTAATTTTCAGGACAAACAGGACAAGATTTGGGATTCCAGGTTAACTGCTTGTAATCCAGGACCATCCCAAATATTTAAAGGAATATTTATAAAAATATATAATAGCAAGTATTCATAGTCAGCCTAACAGACAAACAAATGCCTGTCTATGACACCATAAATACTTATGGTACAGCAGTGTAAGAGATCTTCATTCTTGTTGTGTGAGTATTCCTGTGTGTGTTCTGTAGATGCTCAGGTAAACTACTTAACTCCTTGCAGACTCAGAAAGTGCTTTGATGCTCAGGGGCATATATCATAAAATACTCTTCCTGCACAATGCAGCAGTGTCAGATAGTGTTTAGTTAGAGTGAGATTGAAATGGACAGATGTTGGTGTTTTGTATCTGGGACTCTCCCACAGGAGCTGCAGTATATATTCGGTCTGTTTTACAGTGTGATCTGACTTGACATGCTTTGTCCTGTCCTGATACACTGGCTTTGTTGGTTTTACTCCCAGTGGGTAGATACATGGTCCACTGACCAAGAATAGTAAATGTAGAGAGGAAAAAAGATACATGAAAAGGCCAAAACATATACTGCTCACCTACTGTCACGACACCTCACTATGGTTGTAAAGAAAGGGGTGATATACAACATCAAGGAAAGAGACAGGCTGACAGAAAGAGAGGGAAGGAGCAACGGGCAAATACACATCAGACTGGATCATCAGACTCTAATCAAGAATTACAATAATAATCCATCAGCCAAACCAAGAAACAATCAGCAGACTTTATAAAGCATTAACTTACCCACATTTTGAGCAAGTCTCCTCTTATTTGAACCTGTAGTGAAGTGTTGAACTAAACAGAACTACTAACTCTGAAAACTTTTGAATAATTAAGGTAAAACAATGTTATAAAAGAAAAGCAAACATTTCGGACCTAAATCACCACCAAATCTAAATAAAATTAAAGTTGCAAGCAGCGTTGGATGAGCCCTCGCACTCTGGCCCGTCGGGGTAGGTATGCGTTGCATTAAAGTGTAACCAATATTTCAATTTTTTAGGTATTTTGGGTCAATTTTTAAAAATAAGAGCTTTTATTTTGAAAGAGTCCGGTATTTTTATTTTGAAAAACAGAGGATGTGCCAGTGACCAGGTCAAAGTTTGATGGGCATGAGTATTGGCAGCTGTGTGGTGATCAGACTTAAATGAGGACTTACAGCGAAATGTTCAGGTAAATCAATGAAAATTTCAGCCAAACCCACACCTGTTTGAAATTGAAGTGGTTGATCAAATATACAGATACAGACTTTATTTAAATTTTAAATGAGTCAAAAGACTTTAATTTGTATAAAATTACTCA